>CM052889.1:29826183-29848329 GCA_028534135.1 Potos flavus
GACAATTGAACAATTATATGATATTTTCATGTTCTGTCATCTCTTACTTTCTACACTGCATACATTTTAGTTTCATGTGTCAGCATTGACTGGAAGCCTCTGAATGGCAAGAGACTTGTTTTCTCAACATGCATTTTCTATTATTCCATATTTATAGAAGGTACTCACAAATTCATGTTTATTTGTTGATCTTCAATGACTTTGGTTTTGAGAAGGAGAGGAATGGAAAGAATTTTAAGAAAGAGAAGTTGGCCTACAGAACAAAGGGTAAATTTAATGAAATCTGGATTATTTACATACAAATTTACTTTATGAATTCTCCACGGTATTTGAAAAACTTATCCTGGTTCTCTCTCCCTTGCTTTTTTTCTAAGTCCCCTTCCTCTGTTGTTATTTGGTATGTGCTTTGGGAATGCAAATTATTTCTTTAACATTAGACCAAAGCAAAACATAATTAGAAAGGGAGATCAAAGATGCATCCTCTAATACATCTCAAGGCCAAATATGAATGATTTCTGAATGATCTGCTATTTTACTAAATCGTGTCACACAGATAATCAAAAGTTGTGCTACCACATTTAATCTTTCATTAACCCCTGCATTTTGAGGATGATAGTGTGAATTCGTCCAAAATAGTATTGATCTCCTTTAACACTGCATGTGGACTCTTTGGCTTGGCAAACTATGAGTTAGTGTGAAAGCTAAAGAGCATGGGGATACTTTAAAAAACATAAACAAATAAAATGTAAAAAGCAATAAAAAGCAAAACACTGACTAGAATCACCAGCTTTCATGATGCCTTCTGAAGCTCTGTGGATTGGCAAGAGATGGAAGTATTCATCATAATAGCAGGAATAAAGGACTATTCCGCATAATTGTCTGCCTAGCCTGGCATTCCTACTTCGGTGATAAAATGTTTGTTGAAATTGTGAAGCCTAATGAAAGTAAACAGAGTTATTTTGGCTCAAAGGAAAATAAGATATAGAGTGGCACATCTATTCTAATATTCATATATGTGAAAGACTGTACTAAATAGGAGTAGGAAGACCCTGTTCTCAGGCTTTCAATATGTAGTATATGGGAACAAATAGACAAAAAAATCAAACAGCCAAGGCAAAAGAACAATATTTTGAGGTAGACCATACCTTGGAAATCAATTAATCCAACCCCCTTATTCTGCAGATGAAGAAACTGCCCTTGGGAGGTCAAGTGACTTGCACAAGATAACACACTTCTGTCACCTTGGCAAAATATGGCAAAAACTAAAAATGGCTAATTCCCAATTTACCATTCCTTTCACCACATCATCATGCAAAGAAAGAATTCTGATAGACATAGTTAACATGGTGGGAAGAATTTTCAAAGAGAAGTATGGGTGCATTTTTTTCAGAAAAGCTTTGTGAAGTATAGACATACACTGAATGGGCTAGTTCAATATTCAGAATTATCTAGGGAAGAGAAACTGATTAGGTGATATCTAACATGTCCCTGTGCCCCAGAAAGGGGTTTCAGTAATACCTGTTTTGGGAGTGGGTTGATCAAAATGTCAGCAGACTTCAAAAATGATCATATGTGCCAATTTACAGTAAATAGCGATGTCCCATCTCTATAGTAACTCTCATCAAAGCCCCTCACTTTCCAAGAAGAGATGTCAGACTTGAGTGCAAATTGTTCAACACTCTGACTTGACCAGGTTATGTGAAGCTATAGAGGATGAACTAGCTCTCAAACCTGAAGGTACTGACACTGGGGCAAGTTACGTGTGGAAAACTTCTACCATCCTGGGATTCCACGATGAATTCTGTCTTGCTTTCTGTCCCAGTGATTCAGGAAAGTTGAGTTACTATTAGTTTCATTTCATAATTCATTAGTTTGATTGAGTGTCACTAAACCAAACATCTGGAGACAAATGAAAGGTACATAAATAACAATCACATTTTTACAAGATGGGAAAATAAAAATCTATTTTGGAAAATACAGCAGTAATAAGCTGCTCTAGAAACTGTGTAAATGAAAGAAAGCCATCTATGTTCCACTTTGTCATAAATCCAAGCAAAATGGCTTCATTAGAAATATTTACAAGATTCTGACTGGCTATGTATTTTACCTGGTAACTTTATAAGTGTGTGAATATCTTCCTGAAATATATTAGTACCTATTGTGCACTTAATTATACATATACATATGTATGTCAATGTACACACATCTATATTCCTCAAGATATTTCTATGAGGTGAGCATATGTTAGTGAAATTTCTTCTCCATTTTCATTTTTGTGTCAGAATCCTAAAGTAGAAGAGGATTATAAAATCTACTGACTGCTCCATCACTGTAGTCAACACACTCTTCCACCAGAACATAGAACTTTGTATGCATTCAACTGGTAAATGAGATCATATCATTTCTTTCTTTAAAACCATCCAGTGGCTTCCAATTATACTTCGACTTAAACCCCTACTCAAACCATCACAAGACCCTAATCTGTATGTTCCTGCCTACCCTTTTTCAAACTATTATTTCCTTTTTTCCCCTTCTTTAGTCTATTAGACTTATTTATTTATTTATTTAAATGTGCAACACAGAACTTGTTTCTACCTTAGGCCTTTCATACCTACTGCTCTCTGCCTGGAATCTTGGAGTCCCAGGCATTTTATATCTGCCTCTTTCATGCCACTTACTCAGAGGGATCATTAAAAGAACTCAATTTATTCCAGCTACTCTCCTCTGCAATCACCCTGGGTTCCTATCTTCACAAGAATTACCTTTTCCTTTAAACGATTTTAAAATTTACTTCACATGCTTTTTTTTTTTTCTCCTTTGTGTCCATATTCCCCAGCAGAATTTAAACATCCTAAAATTCTGGCTATTAGTTGTCCTATTCATTGCCATACCCTTAGTATGTGGAAGAGCAGCTGACCTAGTGAAGACATCAAGTAAATATGGAACAAATGGATTAATTCATTGAAACCCGGGACTAAGAAGAGGAGAGGGAGAGAAAATGCCCACATTCCAGAGCATACTAAGGCATTTTAGTTAATCTGGGTTTCTCTCTCTGGTTGGGGAGAGATGGTAAATGCTAAACTCTTTTCTCTGCCAGAAGAAGAGAATCATAAGATTTAGGGGACTTAGGATGATATCGAATGCTTTCTCTCTGGACCTTCTTAGCTTTTATTGGAGCTGAGGAAAACCCACTACTGGACTCTGGAAGGTGAATCCCCATTCCCTATTTAATCTGTCCACATGCTTCTGCTTAAATTAGTAGGAGGTGAGATTAAGATATCCCAGATTTTAACAGTATCCCCAGCTACTTTTGATGTCCAAACATTTTGGAAATTTAAGAAGGGCAACTCCCATTTCTGCTATCTTAAGAGACATGCTACACAAGCTAGCTTCATTGACACTCTGGTACAAGGAGATGCCTTTGTTCAAGTCTTCACATACATCCATTGATGGGAACCATGATGAGGATGCTGGCAGGTGCCTCACTTGAACAATTAATATCTCCTGAAAACCTCTTACATTCCTGGTAATGTGTTGAGTTCTGTATGGTTCAAAAAAGAAAGAAGAATGCTTCATGACATTCATTCTACTTCAAGTAACTAAATGATATTGTGAGGAAATAGGCTTATAGGGCAAATAAAAAAAGCTGCATAGTCAAACTGAGTGCAGCACAAACCTAGCCCAGCCCTCTTTGGTCTTTTTAGAATCATGACTGAACGGGATGGATTCTGAGGTAAGATATTAGGTGGTTGAGTTTACTTTAAAAGTGATGTGTATGTATGCGTGTTGTACGCGGTTTAAAAGGGTTTGGATTCTAACTGTGAATCTATATAAGATAAAGAAGGTTGAATTTGGCCAGATCCAGTGATCACCAAGTTCCAAGGCTAACTTATTATAAGGAACCTTTGGCTAATCATTTGGGTCCTTTGGCATCAGTTTGTCCATCTCTAATCCAAAATAAACCTAAGTTTAATTGTGACGTGACCAGGAAAACCACTCAGAAACAAATATTTTAGAAATATAAATGTAAAAAAAATTTTTGATGAATAAACAATGAAATTAACATTGCCTGAAGTAAACTTAAAAGGTTTGATTTTGGAGGTGAGACTGGAGTTAGTTTCTAAAAAATTCTTCACATTTGTATGGGTGCAAGCAAGTAAAGACATCAAACTGAGTGAGGATGATGAAGACGCCATTAATAGCGACAAAATGATCTCGCATTCCCTCTTGAAAACTTTCTCATGCTGTATTTATTCACTTAATATTTATAAAGCCCCTTATGTGTATTAATGGGATATCAGGGAAGATAATATAGAATTAAATATGGACCTTAAGGCCAGGATTCAAATCTTTGCTGGCTTCTTTGCTGGTTTTATGACCTTGGTTATGTTACTTGATTTCTCTGAATCTCATTGTGTGTGTGTGTGTGTGTGTGTGTGTGTGTGTGTGTGTGTGTATGTGTGTGTGTGTGTGTGTGTGTGTATAAAATGGGGATTATGATAGCTACCTCATAAAATTACTTAAGATTTTACTAAAATAAATAATATCTACCACCTAGCTCAGTACTTGGCATATTCAATAAATCTCAAGTGCTTCTCCTTTACCCTAAGTTGGGAAGGAGTCTGTCTTGTAGGCCTTAGGTCATTTACCAAAGTATAGCTAATAAAGGCTGTCTTGATTACAGCAAATTAAAGAACAATCATGGTGTGGTAGGGCTCCTCACTGACTGTTCTTTGTTACTGTTATTTATAGCTGGAATCCCATTTCCCAGAATTCAATTCCATTATATTTAATTTAAAAAGTGCTCAGTGAATACTGTTGTGGTCCAAGCTGTGTGTTTGTTCACAAAGGAGCAGGTACTTTCCTCATCCTTAAAAACAAAACAAAACAAAACAAAACCGAAACTCCTCCGGTTGGAGAAACATTGCAAATCAACACGTAAAGCAGGCAGACAGTAAGAGAATGATTAAATTTTGAGTGGTACAGACTAAAAAGGGAGGAAGAGAAATTCATGAAAGATATGGGTCCCAAACTGGTATCTAAAGGGTCAACAGCAAATGAATATTCAAGACGAGTATGCTCTAATTCTGGGAAATGAGCAGCTAAGTCTGCTCAGTGTGAGGAGGAGGACTGTAGTGAGAGATCAATCAGAAAAATAAAGTCAGGATAAAATTTTCGAAGGCTTTATAAGTCAGGCTGTTGAGTTTGGAATTGAACTTCCACATGAAATATAGGAATGAGGCTCACTTTGCAGATGAAAAGAAAGGATCTGGGGTCAGCCAGTCTCCTGTCTCCAATGGTTGGCTCTAATGATGAGTTTCCAATCACAGCACTGAAATGCACAGTGCTCAGGACTATAAAGCTATCCCATGTAGGAGTCCAGAAATAGCACCTCCACCTGCGTACATTTAAAATATGATTTGATTTTTCAGGTATCTTATTCAGACACAACTTACATTCTTTGTAAAAAAAATATGGATCCCTCTGTAATAGCAATATAATATCCAGAAGAGAGAAAAACACTAATCAAGCCCATGTAATTCTATTTGATGCTCTTATCCTCAGGATAGTGAAAATCTGATGGATTAAAACAGCATAATAGACCTACAGCCTTTATAAAACTCTACGGGATGTTTCTGGGGTGAAAATCAGCAATTTTGAATTCTGGTGAGCAGCAAATATTGTTTGGGCAGACTTTTTAATATTTCTGGTCCTCAGAAACCTAATCTTTCCCCATTTGGGGGTGACAGTGACCTTAAATCAGCTATTCACAATCTGTTGGCAAGTGAAATCAAAATATATGCTTAGACAACCTTTTTTGCACATCTTCACATTGGAAAAAATAATAATAAAAGGAGTTCTCAGCCCAGAATATAAACTATGCTGACAATTACACTTGGCCTGCCTAGACATTTCCTGTGCTAAACTCCACGAGGAGAGTAATGCAAAGCTGCCTTGCACACGGAGAAAAATCAATTTCATAAGAGATATATCTCCATGTGTCATGATCCAGTGTATGATTGTGGCCTTTCATGTCTATTTAGCTGGCAGCAAATTTACAGCCATAACTTTTAATTCCCAGCAATGAGTGCAGCAAAAATAACTTAACAGTTAAATAGGAACCTTGTGCTCATTGGGTGACTGTAATCAACTGCCAGGAATGACCTTGAAATTGGACATTCCTCTCTGCTTAAGCGCCATTAGCAATATTTTTCAGAAAGCAAACCATTTAGCTGGTTGGCAAAAAAAAAAAAAAAAAAAAAAAAGTACCGATAAAAATCTACTCTTGGCTACTCTCTAAATTGCATTGCACTATCTGTTCGCCAGCTGAGGGTGAAGAGCATTGTATATTAAAAGATTTTCATTGTGTAATAATGTGAATACCAGCAGCAGTAATTATAAAATCAATAATTCGTAATAAATATGTCCTCCTTATATAATTACTAAATGATTGCAAAACCAATATTACGCACTAGTTAGAATGGAAAAGGTTGCCATTAAAGACTTTCTATATTACACATTATTGTTCAAATCTTAAACACCTTTGGTCAAATGAAGCAAAGCTTTATCCTCATCAGAATTAAGCTAAATGCTATTTCTTTTCAAGCTACTAAAAAGTTATTTGATTCATGGTGAAACTAATTATTAGATTAAAATACCCATCTTCAACTTGACTATGTGTGGTAATTCTACTGTCTCCTTTGTTTTGTGTTAGATCATGTAGTGATTTTTACCTTAATAAGGGTATGTGTATCTATCCACATTCATCTGTGTCAGCCGTCCATCTATTGTCATTTCTCATGTCTTATAAATAAAGCCAAACCACCAGAGAAATTTTCATTAGCCCTTATATTTCGATTCACCACATAAGAGAGCATGTTCCTACTGGGAGAAAGTCAACACGTTCCCCTTTTGTGAAGACAAAGTATGTTTTTGGTCTTTGATTACATTACTTCTGAATTGTCCATAACCCTGTGAGGTTGCTGAGAATGAGTCACTACTGTTTACCGCTGGCCTTAGCTACACACCGTAGCTGAGCACTTGCCAGAGACACCATTTAGGTCGAAGCACAACACCTATGGCATAAGACTTAGAGATTAGTCCCCTAACCTTGTGCATTCTAGGAAGATAGAATATCAATATCAATATTTCCTCAAGAAGCATTTAAGGTGTGTATTTATTAAGTTCCTACTGTGTGCAGCCAGCCTGTGTGGAAACCATGAGGAAAAAAGAAAAAAAAGGGGGGGAAATGTGGTTCTTCGCTTCAGACAGTTTATCTACTTGGGATCATAAGTATTTTGGAAATATTCTAGGAAAAATAATTTTTATGTCACACAGACTGTGATGGCAGTCTTAAGCCTTATGAAGATAATATTTATTAGTTTACATGATAAAAACCCTGTTATGTGACCACATGATACAAAAAAATCTGATTGGTACATATGAGGTTAATGTCAAAATCAAAATGGATCCTGTGGGCCACAGCCTTGACAACTCAAATATATATCATGGACTTCATATTTCTAGGGCTTATTTCTCTGACCACTCAATCCTAATCTGATACTTCACCTTCCTGACCTGCTATAGTGCAGACCATTCATCGGTCCTGCCTAGTATTTTGCTCTTCTCACTTTGCATATTGTATTAAGGTTCTCTGGGGAAAAAGAACTAATAGGATGGATGTGTGTATGTGTGTCTGTGTGTAGATGAAGAGAAAGAGGGTAAGAGATTTCTTTTAAGGAACTGGTTCATACAACTGTGAAGATAGACTAGAGATCCTTGCAATTCAAATCCAAAGGCAATCTGGAGGCAAAATTTCTTCTTCCTCAGGGGATCTCAGTCTATTTTCTCTTTAGGCCTTCAGCTGATTGGAAGGGGCCAACCCACATTATGGATAGTAATTTGCTTGACTCAAAGACTACTACTGATTTAAATGTAATTCTCCTATAAAAATTATCTTCACAGAAATATCCAGACTATGTTTGATTATATCTGGGTATTGTGGTCTACCCAACTGCACACATAAAATTAATCATCACACATCTAAACTCCCCAGCAAGGAATCTATCCATTGGAAGAGACTTTTGACATCAGTTCTTATCCAAATAGTTCATTTTATAAATGACAATACTGAGAACAAGAACTTTTGCATAGCTTCTTGAAATTTCACAGTACCTGGTATTCTTTAGGGCTCACCCACTCATTTATTCTTTTTCATTCACAAACACATCTCAAAAGATAACTCCTTTTTTTTTTTTTTTTAAGATTTTATTTATTTATTTGTCAGAGAGAGAGAGAGACTGAGTGAGCACAAGTAGGGGGAGCAGTAGGCAGAGGAAGAAGCAGGGCTCCCTCAAGCAACAAGCCTGAGGCAGGAGTTGATCCCAGGACACTGGGATCATGACCTGAGCCAAAGGCAGACGCTTAACTGACGGAGCCACCCAGGTGTCCCTCAAAAGGTAATTCTTAAATGGAATTCCGGTTTCTAACCTAGCCTTGCAACATAATTTGTACATAAATATAAAACAAAAATGTGTGATTATAAAGCAACAGGAATGACTTGTGATGGTGTCTGATGGAAGCAGAGAGGTGATCATAGCCAAGGAATGGTATCATATATTTCTGATTCTTTGCTTGCTTGAATACAGACATTTATAGTGGATTCTTGAAGTACGTGCTACTTCATGTTATCAAAAATCGAGTGACTATACTAACTATTTTTGGAAAGAACACTGATAAAGACTTTTTATGGCCATTTGGTACCAGCTTTTGGAATTAAAGTAGCAAATCTTAAGTATTTTTAAGTTTTTGGTCTAACAATTCTATTTCTAATAATTTCCGTCTCTAGTAATTTAGACTACAACTATACTTATATACATGCCCAAAGATATATCTGCAAACGTGCCCACTGCAGTATTTTTGTTACAGAAATAAAATAGAAGCAATGTATGTATTTATCGACAAAGGATTAATAGTTATGGTACAGCTCTGCTCTCAGTCACCATGGAAAAACTATCAAGCAGCATAAATAAGACTTATACATCCTTGATGGGCAAGATCTCCAAGATTTAGAAGAAGTCACATAATATATGGAGTATGATCCCTCTTATTTTAAAAAGAAAGATATATGTATATGTGTGCATATATGCAAATGAGTAGGTAAAAGACTGGTAGGAGACGCATTTTATGGTGGTTATCATGAAGAAGAAGAGTGCAATTGGGATATGGGCAAAAGGAGTATTTTGTGTTTTAATCTATACACTTCTGTATTTTTTCAATCATTTAAAATTATTTTTATGCCTTGAAAAAGCAAAGCAAAGCTGGTGGCAACATAATTCCAGAGATCAAGTTATATTATAAAGCTGTAACAATCAAAATAGTATGGTACTGGCACAAAAATAGACACAAAAATCAGTGGAACAGAGCAGAAAGCCCAGAAATGAACCCACAGCTATATGATTAATTAATCTTTGACAAAACAGGAAAGAATACCCAATGAGAAAAAGAGTGGCTCTTCAACATGTAATCCTGGGAAAACTGGACAGCAACATGTAAAATACTGAAATGGGACCATTTTCTCACCCCATACAGAAAAATAAATTCAAAATGGATTAAAGACCTAAATGTGAGACCCGAAACTGCAAAAATCCTAAAGGAGAACACAGGCGGTAACCTCTTTGACGTTAGCCGTAGCAACTTCCTTCTAGATATGTCTCCCAAGGCAAGGGAAACAAAGGCAAAAAGAAACTATTGGCACTACATCAAAATAAAAAGCTTCTGCACAGTGAAGGAAACAATAAAACTAAAAGGCAACCTACAGAGTGGGAGAAGATATTTGCAAATGACATATCCGATAAAGGGTTAATATCCAACATGTATAAAGAACTTATAAAACTGAACACCTATAAAGCAAATAACCCAATTAAAAAATGGGCAGAAGACATGAGTAGTTATTTTTCTAACAGACACATGAAAAGATACTCAACGCCACTGATAGAGGAAAATACAAATCAAAACTACAATGAGATATCATCTCACATCTGTAAGAATGGCTAAAATCAACAACACAAGAAACAACAGGTGTTGGCAAGGATGTGGAGAAAGGGGAACATTCTTGCATTGCTGGTGGGTATGCAAACTATTGCAGCCACTCTGGAAAACAGTATGGGGTTCCTCAAGAACTTAAAAATAGAACTATCCTATGATCCAGCAATTGCACTACTACGTTGTTACCAAAAGAATACAAACACTAATTCAAAGGGATACATGCACCTTGATGTTTGTAGCAGCATTATGTACAATAGACAAATTATGGGAACAACCCAAGTGTTCATAGACTGATAAGGGGATGGAATAGAATGATAATGGATAATGGAATGGAATGGAATGGAATACTACTCAGCCATAAAAAAGAATGAAATCTTGCCATTTGCATTGACATGGATAGAACAAGAGGGTATTATGCTAAGTAAAATAAGTCAGTCAGAGAAAAACAAATACCATATGATTTCACTCATATGTGGAATTTAAGAAACAAAACAAGCAAAGAGAGAGAGAGGGAAACCAAGAAACAAACTATTAACTATAGAGAACAAAGTAATGGTTACCAGAGGGGAGGTGAGGGCAGAATGGGTAAAATAGGTGATAGGGATTAAGGAGAGCACTTGTTGTGATGATTTAACACTTGTATGGAAGTGTTGAATCACTACATTGTATACCTGAAACTATATTACACTGTATGTTAACTGGAATTTAAATAAAAACTTTAAAGAATAAAATTATTGCTATGTGTATTTTTAGTTTATTCATTTTCATTATTGTATAGCATTCCACTTTACAAAATATATACAGATATACTCTTTAGTGAAAGGGAAAAGAAATACGTATGTTTCTCAGAGAAACAGTATGTTTCTATTTTTATAAATTTCAGAAGCAAAACCTCCCCCAAACTCTATTGTTTAAGGATGTTAACATAGTGAAACTATGAAGAGAAACAAAGATAAAATTACCACAAAAGCCAGGGCAGTGGTTTTCTCCAGGGAAGGAGAGAGGAGGTATTGATTTAAAAAACGCAGAGTGGGGAATTTTGGATGCGCTCTATTTCTTCACTTGTGTTGCAGTTTGTAGGTACTGGTTCTGTAATTATTAAACTCACATAGATATTTCATGTACTTTTCTGTCCACATTGATGTTGTACAATAACATGTACAAAAGTATAATTGCATAATATAAACTGAGAGAACAAAGTCAAATTGGATGACCACTATTTACAAAATTTGGCATAAATATAAATGAAGGACAAATAGGTAAGTTAAGAGACTTTTTTTGAAATATGCCAGAAAAGAAGTTCATAGAAACGTAATATGTCAAGAGCAAAGGACTTTGCCTAGCATGGAACATGTTAAGATGGCAATAAGAACTGTATAATGCATTCTATTTTATGGAATTTAAACCATTTTTGTATTTGGGCACCATTTGTTTATCAAAAGAGTCAGACACAATATTTTTACAGATGAGACTCAGGAATGAGAGATTCTGAGGGAACACCTAGACCTTCTTATAGGATGATACTATTACCAGTGGGTGCCCCCTTTAACTGCAACAGTCTCTCTCTCCTACCACCATGTTTCTGTCTTTCCACACCCAGCAGTGGGCCCCAGGATGCAAGGACTGCTATATTGCCCCTTTAATGGCCATTTAATTCAGGGAGATTGTGGTTTTCTACAAACACTGAGTCTTAACAAAAACAACCCATTTTTTGGACTAGTCAACAAATTCATAAAATATGTGAAACAATTTTGTGCCAAATTTTTGTGTTAATTAGGTACAACATATATTCTATTGCATAGTGGTAATTATAATTATTATAGTTTATAAAGTTGTTTTTTTGTAATGTGAGGCACCCTGTTCTTTGCTTTATATACATGATCGCATTGAAGTCCAACATAATCTTTTGAAATTGTTATTATCCCCACTTTACGGAGAAGGAAATGGAGGCAAGAGATTTTTAAAAAGTGTCCTATATCACACAGTTAGTAGGTAGGAAGCTGGCTGCTACTTACAGGTCTCTTTGAATGCAGAGTTCAAGCTCCTACCTTCTACATTAAGAATTCCCACTTGCCCACCCTCGAAACTAGTTCATATAACACTATCCATATGACACAAGGATTACGGACTGACTTAACGTTCCCCACAAAAATGTATATATTGAATCCTTAACCCTCCATGTGATTGTAATTGGAGACAGAGCCTTTAAAGAGGTAATAACACTAAATAAGCTCATATGGTTGGGCCCTAATCCAATATGACTAGTGTTCTTATAAGAAGAGGAAGGAACACTGGGGACATGAGCACACAGAGAAGAGGCTGTGTGAAAACACAGTGAGGACATGGCCATTGCAAGCCTTAGGAGAAACCAAATCCACCAATTCCCTGATCTTTGACTTTCAGTCTCCAGAATTTTGAGAAAATATATTTCTGTTGTTTAAGCCACCCAGTCTGTGCTATTCTGTTACGGCAGCCCTAGCAGATGAATATACACAGTACTAACACATGGTGTAAATACGAACTCTATTTCCACAGACAATTACCCATCTCCATCATCGTTTTGTTAAAAATAGCAAGAAAAGCTTGTGTTTTTAATTCAATGATATTTTAATTGAAAAAATCTATTTTATGAAAAATAATTCAAACATGATAAAAGTGTGTATAGTGAAAGATAAGTCTCCTGCCCACCTTTCATGCCAGGAATCTTTCCCCAAAATAGCCCATTACCTATTCCTGCTCAGAGATGTTCTACATATACCCAAGTGTGGTTTGTGTGTGTGTTTGCTAAAGTAGATAAATATTATCCATATTCTTTCCTCCTTCATTTTTTCATTTAACCATATGTCAGAGACAATTCAATAATCAACACATATTTTAAGGATATTTTAAAGTTCTAAACAAGGGTTAAAAAAAAAGATCATTGAAGTGTATAAAGAAACAGAGCAAACACCAGTTTCACACATCCTCCTCTCCAACACCACATATGTCTCTCAATAATTTTCTCTAGCTCCTATGCAATAATTTGTGTTGTCACGTCTTGGTTTACACATTTTAGACAGTACTTATATTGACTTACTCCTATAGGACGGGAAGCTTTAGCTGTCCTAAAACACCTCCTCCTACTAGCCCTTACCCATTCTCCCAATGTAGATTATTTTTTAGTTACTTCACCAAATACACAAAATAAGTAAACTAAATTGAGAAAGATAATTACAACAATAAATGCAGTTTAATTATTATAAGTGTACAAATATTGTTTGTTGAGTGGCCAGGAATTTTACTCTTATAACTTTTTAGAAAGTTTTTCTAACTTTCTATTTTGTTGGAGTTATGATATTAAATGTGTTTTTTAATTTTTATAATTTTTTATCTGTTCTTGTAGCAGAAGCTGGACTGGATCCTGGCGGAAAAACCAAGCGGCCCTGGGAAGGTTGAAGGATAGGAGATTTATTATACACCGGTGGACTCAGAGGAGACCCTTCTCCAAAGATCTGAGCCCCGAGCACAAGCAGGGAGGGTAATTTATACCCTCCTACTCGCACATACTTGGCATTCTGGCGCGCGAGGGGAACAGGGTAGGAGAGAAGAACCGGAAGGGCTCTGAGACAAGGACTGGAATTCCCTTGCTGGTTTGGTCAGTCGGCTTAAAGTACAGTTTTTCCCCATCATTCTTATTTTTCATAAAACTATCATGTATCTATTAACAATTTTCTCCAGATGCACAAATATTTTATGTAATATAACTTCTTCCTCCCTCCTTCATATTCTCCCTTCCTTCCTTCCTCTTTTTCTGTATGTAAGTATGCATGTATCTATCTATCTATCTATCTATCTATCTATCTATCTATCTATCTATCTATCTGTCTATCATCCTATCCTTTGCCACACTTTTAGCCTCCAGAGTTTTGAGGAAAAGCATTTCGGTTGTTTAAGCTACAGTTAGGTTGTTGTGCTAGAACTTCTGGTTGCTATTTATTCATTTTGTAACTCTGGTTTCCTACATCTCACACCTTTTTTTCTTAGTTTTGCCCTCATAGGAAGCAGGTTCCTATGAGGATTAAGGGATGAATATTTGTTGAATTCTTACATGCTTTAAACTGTCCCTGACTACTGAGCACTTAAAAAGGTTTAAAAAATAATTTTCTCACAGGTCTCAGAAGGCTTTCCTCCACTATCTTCTGGTTTCCAGTACCTCTTTTGAAAAGTCTGATTTTATTCCAGTCCCATTTCTTATATGGTAAGCCCCCCACCGACCCTGAATTTAATTATCTTCATCTCTGCTGTTTTATAATTTTTCAGTGCTATGCTTCATTGCAATAATGTCCAATCTCAACCTAAAAAAAAAGTTGTCAACTTTGTAACTATTGTATTAGAATATTTCTAAGAGTCTTCTCTTTGACAGTGCAGTTTAGAATAACCTTTTTTCAAACCATGTCCTACACAGCAGACACTGTATGTTGTTCATCTGAGATTGTCATGAATCAGCTGGGTTATCATCAGCATAGATATTGTATAGAGCATCCAAATATTAATGATGGCTGAATGAATAAAATCTAGTGTCCCTTCAATTCTCTCTTGTGTAGCTCAGACCTAGCAATGCATTGCACCAGAGCCTAATGCTCTCTTGGTAAGATCCGATGTATGTCTCTCTTGTTCTCTTAGTAGATTGAAAATTCCTTTGTGAATAGAGACCCTGGCTTAAATTGCCTTTGTGTGCTTCACCTGTCTAATACTTTACAGAGAACATGTATAATTTTCCAATGGATTTTTGTTGATTATTTTATCATAAATCCATTCGTACAGTTTAGCTCTGATCCTTCACTTGGATTCTCCAATACATCATCCACAAGGAGTCAAACTTGATCTTAGCAAGGTGGATAAAAAGGTATCGCAAAGGATCTTCGGCATTCTCCTATTTTCCTCTGCTCAAATATACTTTCTTCCTTTTTCTGTCCCCCATTCACTATGCAATGGATACTCTTATATGGTCACTTAACTTCTCAATGCCCACGAATTAAGTGCATTCACACTGCCTGCTATTCACAATGCTGTCTTATTCTCCAATTTTTTCTTCTTTCTGAGGCTTGTTACAGTTATATTCAAAGTTTTCCAATGTTTCATTTTTTGAGAGAAATTGTAACCATTATCTACTGCTGGGTAACAAACCATATTAAAATTTACTGGCTAACCCAAACAATTATTATTTCTCCAAAGCTGATGAGAAGTTGACTGGGATTGTTGATCTGGCCAGGTTTGGCTGATCTCGGGTAACCTCTTGTATGTGTGATTAGCTGGTAGGCTGGTGGTGACTGATTGGTCTAGATGGCTTTACTTATACATCTGACAATTGACTGGCTGTCAACTGGAGCAATGGGGTGATTGGACCCCCTCTTTTATCATCCAGAAGGCTACTCTGGGCTTGTCCATATCAAGGCAGCTGGGTTCCCAGAAAAGAGCAGAGTGTGCCCAGCTTCTCAAGGCTGAGGCTTCAAAATGTCTTACTTTTATTTCTGCATTCAGTTGGTCAAAACAAGTCACAGAGCCAGTCCTGACCTTGAGAAGCACAAAGATAGACTCCATCTCTCGATGGGAAAACCTGCGAAGTTTCATTGCAAATGAGCATATGTAGTAGGAGACAAATAATTGCAGCCATTTTTGTAATCAATCTACAATGGCTTGCCCTCTGGTCATAACTTCATATCTCTTCTACATTGAAAATACCCATACTCCTATCCAAGATCTCCCAAAGTTTCATTTCATCATGAATGAATCATATCATTAATTCATTCATCATACTCTTGTGATATCTGTTAGGTTCACATGCAGCTCTTACTGTGTAACTTATATTGTTTCACAGACTTATGAACAACAACAACAACAAAAAAAAGACAAATTTTCTATCCCTCTTCCACCCACCACATCCAACATATAATTGTGAGAACAAGAAAACAAAATAGGCATTCCCATTTCAAAAAGAAAAATAGTCACTAGCACAGAGTATTTCTGAAGTCCCACTGGATAAATGCTGTGGGATTCCAAGATCAAGAGCAGAAGCATGCCAGGACTATTGCAGCCTCAGTTTAGAATTGGCACAACTTTACTTTTGCTGATTCTGTGCATCAAAGTAATCTCGAAGACCAGCCCAGATTTGAAGAGTGGGAAAATAGACTATAATTCTTGGCAAGAGTTGTAGAATCATATGGCCTGGCTACATGGACACAGAGAAGGGAGTAATCGAAGCCATTTTTGTAAAATCTACTTCGGAGAGCTTCTAGACAAAAGCTCAGCTGATACATTAATCCATTAATAACATTAATTCAACTTAATTAATCTATGAGTAATAACATATACTGACTTCCTCATCACATTCACATTTAAACTAAGGACTTGAATATCTTACCAGTTTTTCTGAATAAGACTGGTTAATTCCCTACCTCATGAGCCTGTTCAACTCCCATATGTTGTCTACATGCTTTTATTTTCTGGTTAACTTTGATCTCTTTTTACTGTTTAGGGTAATACTTGCTGTTATAACAAATCAATGACTAAATCTCAATGGCTAAGTCAATAAAAATGGTATCTTACATATCGAAAGTCCAAGGCAAAAAAAAAAAAAAGAAAGTCCAAGGCAGACATTTGGTAGATCTTTCACATACTGACTCAGAGACTAGGGCTACTTTTAGTTTTATAAGATCTTTCCCTAGTTTCTATCTCCTACTAAGAAAAGATAAAAGAAAATACCCTTTCCCTAGCACATATTCAGTCCTACTGATAGAATCTGTGCAGGGCCCTTTCTTGGGAAGTTGGGAAAGTGGCCTAATTAGGCCACCTTTCTTAGACATTTCTCTTGTCCAGTGATTGTCAAGGCCCCTGGCTTACATCTCTACGGTTTACTTAGCTCATTATCCTTCTTGGCCACAGTAACACAGGGTGTTTGGAATCTACCTTCCTTAGGGGCTGCACAGTTCTTGCAGCCCTCTTTCAGATAATGCAACTGAGTACCCAAACTTGTTTAATGACTTGGTCACCCAAACCATGCTTCAGTCCAGGCTTGAATTCTTTGACAATAAGCTTATCTGAAATATTAGCAGGCTCAAGGTGTGTGTTTATTCTAGACTTTCTTGTGTGCCAGGATTTATACCTACAGTTCTTCCTGTTATGGTCCAGATGTACCTTATTATTTCAACCCTTTGAAGCCCCTTTCTTTGGATTTGTTCCTTCCCCAACCTCTATTTGAAAACCAGCCAATTCTCTCCTGAACTCTTTTGTGTAATACTTTGCTAAAGGTCATGATTAGGAGCCAACTCACTATCATACTGAATCCTTCCAACCACTTTCCCTAGAGCCACAGCTCAGTGGGCAAGACCTTCTTCCAAGTTATTGCACATGGCTGTTTTACCAAATATTCTGCTACCAAACTACTGTTTGTTTTCTTGTTGCCTACTCTCTAACAGTAAACTAATGCTGCAAATTTTAGGGTTTTTTTATGACAATACCTAGCTTCTATTATCAATTTATTTATTAATTAGTTCAATGACTCTAACTACTAGTCCAAACAAAACTTCTCTAATTATGACACCAATTCTGGTGTGTGTGTGTGTGTGTGTGTTCCACACCATCAAGTAATTCTGATACTATCTATGTGGAAAAGGTATCAGATCCCACAGGCTAAGGGCTCAGTGCCATAAGCCTGCCCTCACTTCAGATGCTAGTCATAAGTCCAGGTTGTGACCTGTAATTCTGAGCAACAGGCTATAAATAGGAGGTTCCCATTACTCCCTCCTTGGATTCAATTATGTTGCTAGAGCTGCTCATAGAACTCAGAGAAACATTTCTACTTACTACATTATCAGTTTATTATAAAAGGGTATAACTCAGGAACAGCCAGATGGAAGAGACGCATAGGGCAAAGTACGGTGTGGGGAAGCAGTTCAGAGGTCCCATGCCTTCTCTGGGTGTGCCACTCTCCTAGCACCTCCACAAGTTCATTCACCCAGAGGCCCTCTGAACCTCATCCACTTGTGTTTTTATGGGGGCCTCATTAACTATGAATGATTGATTAAATCATTTCTACTGGTGACTGAACTCAATCTCCAGCCCTCCTCTCCTCCTCTCTGGAGGTCCGGGGTAGGACTGAAAGTTCTAACCCTCTAATCACATGGTTGGCTCCACTGGCAACTAGCCCCTATTCTTAGGTGCTTTCCAAAAATTACTCCATTAACATCACAAAATACACTTCTATCACTCTTATCACAGGAAATTCCAATGTTTTAGGAGCGTTGTCATCAGGAATAGGAGTGATGACCAAATGTTTTATTCAAATATTTATTATAAATTATAATATCACACCCATTATGTCAGTGGCTTAACACTGTTAAGAATTTATCTCTTGCTCAGGAAGCCAACAGTGATAGATGCTGGTGTTAGGATGGCAGCCTTCTACACAGGATTCAAGGACTCAGTCTCCATTTGTAATGGCAAGACTAAAAAGAAGGCATAAGGCAGACTTTTCAAGACCTTATCAACTACCCACATGGCAGAATTTTCTAGTTCTGGGAATTAACTCCACCCACACATGCTTCCCACCTTAGCTCAAAGACAATGAAGTAGAGGTTAATACCTGACTGCACCCAACACTTCTTTCTCCTCTCCTCCAGCTCCATATAATTTGGATCTTATCACTAACTCTTTCTGCATAATGCTGTCTGTCTTTCAAGGTGTGTGTGTGTGTGTGTGTGTGTGTGTGTGTGTGTGTGTGTGTATGTGTGTGTGTGTGTGTACAGAGTGTAGATGAAACGAGGAAAATCCCCTTATTTGTGTAGAGGCAGGAAATTGAGGTTTCCGTGTGGGCTGGGGTTGGCTGGCAGGAAGGAGACACCCATGATGATGTCGCTGGTCAGAGGAACAGGGAGCTTCACTACAGACCATGGTCTGTACTGCCTAGAGGAGAGTCAAAGACATACCCTGGTCCCAGAACCCAGGAAACATTATCCTAATTTTCATTTATTCATGATTTTAACCTGCATATGCTTGGACTTTCTATGATGTTTATCATCTCTGCCACTAATCTGGCAATTCATATAGATTAGCTTCCTTGTTAAATGTATTTTCAAGGACACAAACCGTCTAGATGTCCCTTAAGGGCTTTAATCGAAACTAATTTATATTCTCCATAACATCTACAAATCTTTTGACATGGTAGCTATCAAGTAACTTTTCTGATTAATTGATCAATTGTTTTGAGTTCTTAGGAGCCCAGAGAGGTTTTTTTCTCTTCTTGATGCCGACTATGTTCCAACACTACTTCTCCGACTCTCTGACACCATCTGGATGTCCAACAATTCAATTCAATTCTGACACTATCTTCCTGGAATCAGGGTCAGGTCTTACAGGTTAAAGGGCTTGGTTCCACAACACTGCCCTCACTTCAGATGCCACTTACAAGTTCACCCATACTTCCGACTGACCTATAAATCAGGGGTTCCTAGGAATCCCTCCTCATGTTTGATAATTTGCTAGAAAAGGTCATAGAACGCAGGAGATTACTCTTACTAGTTTAGCATAAAGGATACAATTGAGGAAGAGCCAAAAGGAAGAGATTCATAGGGCAAGGTGTGGGGGAAGATGAGTGGGGCTTCCATGCCCTCTCTGGGTGTGCCAACCCTCTCAGCACCTCTCCCCTCCTGGAGGCCCAGGGACTACGGCTAAAAGTTCCAGGATTCTAAGTAAGACTTGGTCTTCCTGGCAACCAGCCTCCATCCTGAAATTATCTAGGGGCCCACCAAGAGTTGCCTCATTAGAAAAAAAGATTCCCTTATCAATATTATTACTCAGGAAATTCCAAGGGATGTGCGAGGAACCAGGGACAAGGACCAAATATTGATTTCTTATTATACCATACCCACATGCTTTCCTTAATAAGTTTAAGACAAGACATGTGCTGGTTATTGAGGAATCTGATTTTCTGTGGTGAGGAAAGTGAATCTGATTATATTCAAGCTATAAACAGAACAGTATTTTTCTAATGGACAAAGTGCACTCGGTAAATTAAAAGGACTGCCATGGTGCTTTCATAATTCTTTTTCAGCCCTCAAAGTGAATAAAACAAGAATACAGTAAGTAAATAAACAAGTAAATAAAATCAACAATAAAATCTTTATCACTTCTCTCTGTCTAGAAATATTATACATGATACATCTCTCATAATGTTATTTTTTTCTGTCTCTAGTTTATGTCATTCTCCCCTTTGGTAGAATGATCTATGCAGGAGCGTAAAACTTTTTTTTTTTTAATGAAAGGGGTTTTTATGAAGAAATTAACCAATCAATAAATGAATAACTATAGTATGAAGGTTAGCTGTCAATGGACTATATGAACTGAAATGCTACTACGCACTTCATAAATGTATGAAAACTCATGATTTCATCTTCCGCTTATTTGAAATTACTGTCATTCATTCTTGCTGGACTAAAGTTAGCTCTTATTTGACTATTTTAAAAAACGTTAAATTGACAATGTTAAAATGGAAAAATATTTAGCTCTTTTGATAGTGAAGGTCAATAGGATTACCGCTTAGGTTGCATAAATAAAATGAATGGGCTCATTAAAAACGGCTCCTCTAAATAAATAAGTATGGCTTTGCTTTGTCAAAATACAAAAACCAGTGTCAAAAATTCTTCCCAGCTTTAGAACAAAATCACTATTCTAAAAAAAAGTTCTATAAATAAAGCTTTCATTAAGTTTTTATTTCTTTCACCTATTTAATAGAGCAAATTTACAAGGTTTTACTGGACTACACTACTATCTATGAAAATTAATCATTTTTATATTAAATTCGCAGATTGTCACTTATTTACTGGCCTGGGGCAAGACATGTTTTACTTTTCTTATCCAAGTATTAAAGAACTCCCATAAAGTAAATGAGTTTCTAATATTAAATATTCTAGAGAAGTGAAAGGATAAACCATTCTGTGAGCTGGAACTTAAATGGTTTCTATATGTTAGGATGTACTGAAATATACTCAAATAGAAATCAGGAAACTTGGCTTAAAAGACATTTTTTTTTTGAAAATGACAGGAACCATAGAAGATGAACTATGAGGGTTCATTGGATGGAGAAGTAAATAAAAAGGCAACATGTCTTGCATGTTCTCCCATTTTTATTGTGCTTTCTTTTGTCATTACCTACCTGATTTCCTGTGAGTGTGTGTGTATCTGTGTGTGTATCTGTGTATGTGCCTCCCTACTACAACCTTTGTTTTAAGTGCTTAATGCATCACTATTCCAGGAGACTATAACTGGGGACTCCTGCAAACTGATGGACCTTCCCATATTAAGACAAAACATGTCAAATATTTTTTTTTCTTAATACATTTCATTTTTTATAATTCAGGTTTACATAAAAATGATAATACAACGTTCTAGAAACCTCTTACAGGGTTTTCCCTATTATTAACATCCTACATTATTAGCATGCATATCTTATAATTAGTAAATCGATACTGATACATTATTATTAGCTAAAATCCATTTGTTATTCATATTGCCTTAGGTTTTTGCCTACTGTCCTTTTTCTGTTCCATGATCCCATTTAAGATACCTCAATACATTTAGTAATCATTCATCCTTAGATTCCTGTTGGTTGTGACGTTTTCTCAGACTTTCCTTGTTTGTTTGTTTGTTTGGTTTTTGTTTTATGTCTTTTTTTATTATTGTGTTATGTTAGTCACCATACAGTACATCATTATTTCCTTGGTTTTGATGAGCTTCAAGAGTACTGGTCAGATATCTTGTAGAAAGTCCTCAATTTGAATTTGTTTGATGATTTTCTCATGATTAGACTGGAATTATGGGTTTTGGGGAAGAGAACCACAGAGGTAAAGTGACATTCTCATGTTGTCATGTCAAGAATATATACTATCATTGTATATAATACAGTATATAATATATACTAATCATTGTTGATGTTGACTTTGATCACCTAGCTGAGTAGTGTTTGTCAGTTTTCTCTAATATGAAATGACTCTTCTTTTGTCCTCTTTTACACAGGAAGGAAGTCACAGTGTACAGCACATATTTAAGGAATAGGGAGTTATGCTC
>CM052889.1:29848829-29912987 GCA_028534135.1 Potos flavus
TACTCAGCCTGCAGCAACATGTAAAAATTACCATTTAAGTGTTCCCACCAGTTTATGGCTCAGGGTTTCTTGCTCATTACTCTCTGTATTTTATCTTTCTCTCTAGATTTTTGGTTTGCCAGAGATCTCAGTTCTTTGATGAGTTCAACAGAAGTAGTTGATTTTCAGCTTGTTCAATTTTTTTTTTTGTGGTTGTTCTTGTTTCAAGAATGGGTATGATGATTTCCAAGCTGTTTACATGTAGGAGTTAAAACTGGAAGTCAACATGAAAATTTTATGGGGAGAGGGGAATTTATCTGTTTTCTCAAGCAAATATTCTTACCTCATTGGCTATGTCTCACCATAACTTTGAAAGTGTTCATATAATATCTCTAAGTAACTTTTGGCCTATCATTTTAGTCAATAGAACACAGTCATACCCTCAGTTTTCCTTGTGTTATCCTTACATCCAGGAAATTACATGAAAATTTGTAATTTTACAATTCTAGAAATTTTTCTAATCCTTATATAAAAATGTATTTATTATGGATAAAAAGAATTCATTTAAATATAAAAACAAATACCTTTCAAAATCTTAAATTACTAAAGCCTCTTAATCCATTTTAACTGATTTTTTCTGAATAATTTTAACAAGTTTTATTTTCTGGTAATGGTCCCTAATTTTTACATCATCTAATTATTTCCCCAAAAATATACATTATATATTTCATTGTCATGCTTAGACTAATTCAGGCAATAAAATGTATCTCTGGAAAGTATTCTTCAATTATCTTCTTTTTTTAGTATTATTCCATTTTTTTAGCTGGTTTCTTCTTTGAGGACTCATTGATATACTTAAACTTCATATTTATTTTTTCTGATCTAAAGAGCATATACCTAGAACTACAAAACTGTATGAGATTCCTTTAGGTATTATTTACTACATTCTCAAATAAAAAAGGGATTTCCTTTCAACCACATCACTCAAAACTAGCTGCCAACTATTTAAAAGAATACCTATAATGGAGGATTCTCGGATGATAGTGAAAAAAAAAAAAAGAAATAGTTTTAAATCTTTCTGAATCCCTTGTAAAAGAAAAAAAAAAGAAACAGAGACACAAGATAATAAAACCAAAACCCATGGTATCTACAAAAATATTAGGGATGGGAAAGTAGTCCCTTCAACTCCCAAATTGTGCAAGAACAGCATTATATTAGCTTCTTGGCAAAAATAAGTTTCTAATCATGCCCTTTGATATTACTTTTCTTTTTTTCTTATAGTGATTGTTTCAGGTGTACTCAAGAGTACAAACTGCTTGTTCCTTTAATTGGTTCTTGCATACCCAGAAAACAGAAGCATACAGGGATCTCATAATTAAGCAGCCATCATCTATATTTCTTAAATATTTAGTGTTTAGATAAAGTGACATTTTAAAAATCAATAATTATTAATTGCAGAAAAAAAGATGAAACTTAATAGAGCATATATTCATATGAATATATGAGGTCTTCATAAACACTAACAGCATAGCTCTAAAATTTACCATGTGTGCATTCTCCTCTGTCAGGGTAGAAAATATATTTGATATAATTTTTGAACAACAAAACCTTTTTATTTATTTCCACTTATTATCAGGGGTGAGAGAAACAAACTAACAAATACAAATTTTTAAAGGTGGGAAACTTTTGTTTTTTTTTAAGATTTTATTAATTTATTTGTCAGAAAGAGAGAGAGTAAGCATGAGCTAGGGGTTGGAGGGTAGGGGTAAAAACAGACTCTTCACTGAGCAGGGTGCCCAACACAAGGCTCCATCCCAGGACCCTGAGATCATGACCTGAGCTGAAGGCAGATGCTTAACCAACTGAGCCACCCAGGCACTCCAGAAGCTCTCTTTTTATTCCCTGTGAAAAGTCTACTCACTCTGATTATTAATCCAGATTCTCACTGCCCTTTGGATACCATTTCAAATTTTAGCTTACTTGGAGTCTTTCTCGGTCCTATTAGCCTAGGAACATCTGTATTTTAAGGTTGATTCAGTACCATCTAATTTCCTTCATCAGTCCATATGTTATCAGATTAATCTTAGTAATTCTCTATGTGTATGTCTGTCTCCCCAGTGAGAACATGAGCCCTTTGAGACCAAGATCACTTAGTGACTGCTACCTGACTTCAACACATATGTCAAAATTCAAGGCTCCAAACTCCTCAACCATCAAACATTGAATCTTTCTCTTTGTTTTTAATCCTTTCTTAAAAGATTATTTATTTATTTATTTATTTATTTATTTATTTATTTATTTATGACACAGAGAGAGACAGCATAAGCCAGGGGAGGGGCAGAGGGAGAAGCAGACTCCCTGCTGAGTAGAGAGCCCAATGCAGGACTCAATTCCAGGACCCTAGGATCATGACCAGAGCCAAAGGCAGACGCTTAACTGACTGAACCAACCAGGCACCCCTTCTGCATCTTTCTTCCCAATATATGCCCTTTTGTCTACTCTCTGACACCTACTTGTAACTTTCAGATGGATATCTGTCTTTATAGCTTTGTCCCAATATTGTTCTCACCCAGAAAAATTTCATCCCCCCTTTCTGCCAAGTCTGATCCACAAGCTCATCTCATATTTCTTCTATTTCAGAAGACCTTCTCATTTTATTCCATGGGATTCATGACTATTGCATTTATTATTATTATTTTTAAAGATTTTATTTATTTATTTGACAGAGAGAAAGAGATCACAAGTAGGCAAAGAGGCAGGCAGAGGGAGAGGGGGAAGCAGGCTCCCTGCTGAGCAGAGAGCCTGATGCGGGGCTAGATCCCAGGACTCTGAGATCATGACCTGAGACGAAGGCAGAGGCTTAACCCACCGAGCTATCCACATACCCCGACTATTGCATTTATTGTCTGTATAGAAATCAATTGTACTTTGAATTTTATGTCATCCATTGTGCTTTCTTTATGTTGTCATTTAAATCTTCATTAATTTTTTCTCTCACCTCCAAAATAAGAAAAAAAGCTTTTTGAATGCAAAGAGTATTTCTTTAACTTGCTATTGCCCCTCAAATGCTTAATACTGAGGAAGATACAGTATGTAATTCATAACTGATCAATTTAATTTCTTAGCATCAAACATTTCATTCAATAATAATTGGAAAATCAGTTCACCTCAGGCCTGAAGACACAGTGCACAGAGTTCAATGTTAAGGATACAGAAAAGAGCGGTAATGAGTCAGGAACCATCTAAAAGGGATCAAACAGATGGGCAGAAGCAAGGAGATAATGTATTTCTTCTTTTCCAAACATACAGGAAAGTAATCGACTTAATTGAGGAAAGTGGCTTGATTTTGAAAAGAAATAGAAAATTACAGGTAAAACGTATATGAAACATGAACCCCAGCTGTTAAATAATAGAGGAAAAATTGAATTAACCAAAAAGAAACTAGTAAATGAAAACATTCTGAGAATTTTGGTTTAGACTCAATCCTTGGATTATCCTGTCTTTCTTCAAAACATTTACTTAGTATTTATTATGGACAAAGCACCATTCTAGGAACTGTGGAGCTTCAAAGATGTATAAATCATGGCTTTTGTCTTAGAAGGGCTTACTTACGATTTCCCAACGAAGTGCCCAAACCACCTCTATCACTAGTTTTCTGTCAAATCTTGGATTAGACACTTTGCCTCTCAGGTTTCCATGTTCTTCTTCAGTAAAATGATGGGGTTAGACCAGATAAGCTTTTCTTTTTTTTTTCTTTCTCAAACACTTCACAATTGGATGAAACAAATGGCCCAGTCATTTTCCTTCTTAAGATACTTCTGCCCTGCCACGCCCCCAAACATTTGTTTGCTGTCATAGACAAAGCTTTTAATACTAAACTGAGTTTGCTAACAGGATGGGATTTTGACATTCACCACACCTACTGCCAAGGAAGAAGGAAGCCTCTGGGAAGGCTAATTGTGGGACCTGTCATTCTAAGAGCTTGGGCAAATGAAAAATTAGCTGATGCCCAGTGGGAGGTGTAGAAGCCTGTGGGTGAAACATTCAGAAGATATAAGTGTTTTGGAAGCTGCCAAAAGCAACCTGGTAGTTATCTCAGTAGCGGGAGCAATGCTTGGGAGGGAATGCTACAGTAGAAAGAAAAGTCTACCTGTTGGGGAGTAGATTTGTACACACCTGCAGTGTGTGCACAGAGAGGAAAAGTGTTGCACCTGTGAGATTTCACATTGATGGCTTTAGCTTCTCCCTAAACAATACACTATAAACAGGATTTCTCCCATATCTAATGCAAACTATTGCTTTTGTTCTCATTTCTATAAGTTCTACAAGTAATTTTTCAGTTCTGGCTCACACAATAAATTTTTCTCCAAGTTGTAGTGGTCAGACTCAGGTGTGTAGAAATATCTGGATGAAAAATTATTTTATGCAGCTCCAGCTTCTTCATGTTATGCCTCATCCCTTCCCCCCTCTCTCTAGACAAAACAAAAGTGATCCTCATTCTTTCCAACCTATGAAAATTTTATAAATCCTTAGAAATGCAACCCGTCCATTTATCACATTTGTATTCTCTTTGCTTTCATGATGCAAAGTATATTAGATATAATTTCTGAAAGGTAAGAAATGATTTTCCATCTGACTCTTATTGTTTTCATTTATTTCTTCTTTGTGGTTATTAGTTAGTACTTAAAGTCTCACGTTATTCTTGGGTGTTTTAGTCTGACTTCCCAACTAGTCAATAAGTTTCTTGAGGGCATGCAGCATGTCTTCTTTTTGTCTGTATCTGCCATTGCACCTTTTATTGTCTGGGGGCACGTGTTAGATATTTAAACACTTTTCAAGAAATTCTTGGCTTGATTTTCTCAGTTAAAAAAAAATTAAGAGCCTACTACTCTAGGGACTTTTATGTTTGATTGACTGCCACAAAATGGACTGGGCAGATTTTAATGATGTCAGGTCATTGATAAAGGTTTACAAGGGTCTTGGTTAACCTTTCTCATTCCTTTAAAAGGGCAGGTTACCTCATAGGCCACAGTGCAAATGTCAATGACTCACAACAGGGAATTGGGTCCAGCTGGTACATGGCTTAATCATTAGCTCTGGAGAGTGCTAATGAAATATTGATCCCAATATAACACTCTTTGGGAGAGTAAGTTAATATCTGCCCCCTAAAACATGTAGATATATTAAGATTATTGGGCTGTGAAATCTGCAGAGATGGAAGTTCATGGCTCTCTTCAGCCTCATGAAAACTACTGATTCAATGTTGTTTGATGGGATTCACTACTAAAGCACAGTTCACTGTGGGTGATGCATTCAACTACACCAATAAGTTAAAAAAGAAAAAAAAAGGTTTGGGATGTATGTGATACCAGTGGTTCTGGATCAAATCATTATCTGATTCAGACTCTCTGTAAGTAGAAGGCTCACAAATTCAGTAGACTAAACGATATTTTAAGAGATCATGTCATCTGATCTGCAGATAGAAAGCCAGTAATTGCTCTTAGGCAAAGGATCAAAGATGAGAGAAGAGAAAACATTCTAATAACTTTCCATTTTATAATTGTGTCCCTTTCTGAGAACTGGCTTTTTTTTCTGACCTAGGAAAAGCATTCCCTGAATAACCGCCATCCTCTTTTGGCTTGTTTTAGCTCGAGTCTTTTTCTTTAATTTGATTCTAACAGATTCCTGCCCAATACAAATATTAGAATAAGAAATAAAGCAAAGTAAATGCAGAGTGGACTGAGTTGAGATAGTATGGTTAATGGTGCAGATTCACTCATCACTAAGTGAAAGACTTTCAAACCATGACATTGATGGTGATGTAGTCAGTTAAGGTAATACCTGTCAGTTACTGAGACTCCGGTCACATGGACACGGTTGGTCTTTTCTTTCTCTAGATAACATTGATATGCTTTTCAAGAAATGGTAGAACCCTGGCAAATAGCATGGAAATATTTGGGGGGAGGAAGAAATATTAGGAAACCAAATCTACCAGCTCTCTCCTGAGTAGCTCCCGCTGTACCCTCCTTCCCCTTTCTCCACCTGCCATTGTAAAGCATATCCCGTGACTAGACTTGGAATGTAACAAGGGAGAAAATTCCTGAGAAGATAATACACTGTTTGATAACCCCACCCCAGCTCTTTATTCCCTCAATCAATCTTGAATCTAATGCAACTAAGCACAGAAAAATGAGAATGTGCAGAGCCCTAGTAACAACTGTAAGTCAAATGAAACAAAGTGGTATTGCACTAAATAAGAGACCATTGACCTGGCCTAGTAACCAGGGTTCACAAATTATTCTGGTCAGCAGAGAACTCTGGAGTTTGTTTTCAGCAAACAGAGTCTCCAAAATAAAAAACTCATAAGCAGTCAAGTAAATTTAATGGAAGGTTTATCACCAGAAAATTGTAAGCCTAGAAAACAGAGCCACCAAAATAAACTTAAATCCAGTAGGACAGGAAGTCTCAACCCCTCATACAAGATACAAGTTTGATCTAAACACTAAGGATTCTGGTAAAATTAGGACATGGACTTCTAAGTAAATGCCATCCTCCACCAGGGCAGCTTGCTAATCTCTCTTTCAAGAACAGTCATCTGAGCAGAAAAATATTTGGAGAGCTGAACAAGGAATTAATTCCCACGATAACTAAATGAGACAATGTAATGATGTCTTTGAGCATACCTGGTCCACATTTATCTTTCTATGAGTGTCCAACAGAGTACAAGCTATCTGGATGTACTGCTGTCCCTTTCTTTCTCTTTGCCCTTTTTTACTATATAGGTGGCCTATGAGTGTACATACACACATGTTTGTATTATTCTTTCGCTATTCCTGTATTTTTGGTATTGGGAGAGATAACACATTAATTAATGCCCTTAATTCCAAGATAGAATGAAGTTACCACAGTCCAAATCCTCCTCCCATGGTAAACTGTATCCCAATAATATACTTGGAACACAAAAGGTGGTAGATAAACGGATTGGCTACATGACATCCAGAGAAATCTAAGTATGCATTATAGAAGAGTGTGTGACTCTTCAAACTTTTCACCAAATTACAGTAACAGCAGAGAGGAATGTATAAGAGGTTGGGACCCATAGTTAGAAACATTCTGCCACAATTATGATAATTTGGGAGTATTGTGCTTTATGTGAAAAAATAGGTAAATTTTTCATGCAATTCCATTACTGACCATTAGATTAAGTTGATCCTAGGAAGATAAGCCATTTATCTATGGCATGTTGTACCCCTAGTGTACCACTGGATACTCTAGTTTCAGAAGCATGACTGTAGTGGTTAAGTGGCCAGATTCTTGGTTCAAATAGCCTATCTGAGAAACTTCCACTTAGAAAATGAACTGTCTTAGCAAGTTTCTTACCACTCGGTTTCATCATCTCTAAATTTCAGATAATATGTACTCCACGGTATTAAGAGAATGAAACGAGGTATTACAAGCAAAGCACATAACTCAGTGCTTAGAACATAACTAACGTGATCAGTAAATATTATCAATATCATTCATAGTTATTGGCTACTTTGGGATATGATCTCCAATATGTAGGCATGTGTTTCCATCAAAGACCACTTTCAGATCATACACCTTTGAACACAAATAACCTCAAGGTTGTTCTAGGCACTTCTCAAAATCTTTGATCCATTGACTATATTCATTGCAACCTGATCCCATTGTGTCTTTTATATGAATATTTATCACTTGGGGTTATAATTTTAAATAGTTGGTATTTTGAAGCAAGACCACCTACCTGTTAGTAGAGAATAAACCTTCCTCTGAAGAAAATGGATTTTCCCAATGTAAATCACCCGAAAAAGTGGTACCTGAAAATGCAGACAAAAATGCAGAAAATGGGACTTTGATAGACAAGAGGGGAAAATCTAGCATATCAGTTTTAGGGGCTTTAGTTTTTGGATTTGAAAGGTTAAAACAGGGTTGAAGATGTTCTTTGGTGATAGAATCAGCTGACTCTCCTACATGGATACTGGGCATGAGTAGGCACAATGGCCTTCCGTAAGATTTCCCTTTGTTGATTTGCATATTACTTCTAGCTCTCCTCAGTAAATTGTCAGTTAAATTTTCCACCATTCCTAGATGTGAAGGATTAAGAAGGTCCATGACTGGATTGCATGGAAAGCTATGACACTGAGTCCATTAAAGTAGGGGCAAATGTAATCAGCAGGGGATACCTGGGGGAAGGGAAAACTCCTCATGAAGCAACATTCCTTTGGTGGCATCTGCTAGTTTGATGATATTAATAGTCAGCACATTTTCGTATAAACTTACCTATAAACCTCTTACCTTAACAGAGTTATTTGGTCAACCCTAAGGCTATCTTGTTGGGATATGTGTTCGCGAAAGCTACTCAGCTCAATTCATGTAGGTAAAAACTTTCCTAACTCAGAAGCTCTTAAGATATGGTCCATGTGACTCAGAGTCTTAAAGTGGGAAAAACATAATTAGCACTTTTCAGCTTCAAAGAAGATTATAAACACTGGCTAATTAAACTTCCCAACACCTCCTTCGTACGGATGTAGTTATTTCCCCTTTCTGGACAGGTTAAGATATCTATTCAAGGAAGAAGAATACAGCTGCTTCTCTCCTACAGGGCAGCAGTAAAATCTTTCTCTACTCAGCAGGAGTCTAGGCTCAAAGCTAAGTTTAATCAAACATTTAATCAGTATCATTTTACTGAAAAGCAATGTGCCTTACTTTGTGTTCTTTGGTTATAGAAATAAAGTGTCAGTATCTCCTATCCTTAGAGAGTTTAACACGAAGTTCAACAGACAGGACACTAAAACCTTATACTAAAAATAATGCAAATGAGAATATGATTAGGTATGAAATGTCCCTTTCCAGACTGCCTTTCTGCTCTCCATTCTGTGCACTTTCATCATAAAGATCTTTCTGGAATACAAATCTAATCATTTCACTATTTTCCTCACAGTCCTTCCATGATTTTGTATGACTCGAAGGATAAATTCCAAACACTTAGTGTGATATTTACTAATCTTCCAGAGCTTGGTAAGTACCTACCTATTCACTTTATTTAAGTCCTTCCATGTCTACATTTGCCCAGCAAATCCCAGTCTTAGAAACTTGCTTGCTAATCTACACGTGAGCTTTTTTTTTTTAATCCCCATGCCTGTATTATCACGCCCCCTTTGTGCAGAATGTTTTACTCATTCCTTTCTCTCATGAATTCCTTCTCCTTTTTGAAAAATCAGCTCAAAGGTCATGTATTCCCCAACAGCTCTCCTGACCCTGCTTTTCTTCCACCCTTGCTTCCTTTGAGTCTCCACAGTACTTTACATATAATAAAACAAAATAAGATAATATGGTCATTACATTTTCACATTCTGCTATGATTATTTGTCTCTCTCTAATTAGAATATGAAGAAGGCCATAAAGGACAGAAATTGGGTTTTATTTATTTCTATATCCCCAGAGTTTGGCAGAGTTCCTGGCAAATTATAGTCATTATTGAATGACTGAATGGCCATCTCAACTCATGTCCCGGCACCCTTTCTCACACTACACTCTGCTCTTAGTAACTGTTCTTTCATCTCTAGGCCTTTGTATACATTGTTCTTTTAGCCTGGGATACTCTTCACTTCTCCTGTATGTTTCCTGCCTAATACCTACTTGTATCTTAGAATTAGCTTCTCAGCTCAAATGGCATGTCACTCTAAACAACATTCTCTGATTGGGTTGGAAGCACTTCTTATATGCTTTCATAACACTGCACATCCATATCATAAATTTTTTACTTAGTGATTTTTGGTTGCTCACAACTTAGCTTATTACTGATAATTTACATTTGGTGGAAAAAAACTAATGAACTGAACGAATAACAGAATCACATGGGCTTAAATAATCTGAGAAGGTTCCACAGGATAGATGTATATTAAACCAGTATCCATGTAATGGAAAGAACGCGGAATGCAGAGAGGAAAGAGATAATTCTGTCTGGAAGGCACAATGTCAGCAGGGACCTATATGATAGTGCAGTTGTTTCAGGAGTCCATGAGAAACCAGCCTTATTTTTGGAAGATAATTCATGCTATAGAGTTGTCCAAGAAAATATGTACAGTTAGAGAGAGCCATGGTAGATACACTTTATTAATTAGCTTAGGTAAATTCTTTAATCTCCATGCATAAACAAAATGAAGGTTCATATTTCACTCATATCACAGTCCAGTGGGAATCAGTAGTGAGGGAAGGAGCCTTTGTTCTACTCAAACATTCAAGATCCCATGTCCTTATATCTGGTGGCTTTGATATGTGCTAGGGCTATATTATCTTCTTGATCAAATCCACACTTGACCTTCTCTGCTTTTGGTTGCGATAAGTTAAGAGGGAGAGCATGGAGGAATGTAAAGGATATCTTAAAGGCCAGGCCAGGAGCAAATGTCCAGCACCTCCATTCACATTCCACTGCCATAACTCATCATGTGGAGGAGATACCTAACACTAAAGGGGGCTGGGAAACAGTACATCTGTGTGGCTAGGAGATAAAAGAATTGGAAATTAAGGAACTTTTAGGATTGTGACCACCATGCACATAAGAGAATTTTATTTTATGTATGAGGGAATAGGAAACAATTCTTATATTCCAATGGGAGAATTATAATTTAAAAAGAGTACTCAAGGAAAACTAACCTAGTGGCAAAGCTTTGGAGAAAGGATTAAAGGATGAAGGAAACTAAAATCAGGGAAATTACATAAAGTTTATGCAAGTTTAATGAAAAATTACATTAACACCAACAAGAATGAGTTTATAGTAAACAGAAAAAGGTATCGATTTGTGTGCAGTCATTCTGCATTTGATGAATCACTCTTGTCCTGTGTCTTAGTCTTCAAAATTTGACCTAAATATCCAATTTATGACTGGAGCCCCAGAAATCACATATAGCATTACATTACAGCAATATCTGACATTTTGGGGGATTTGGCACTTAAAAATAATTTACACACACATATGCAATATTCATATTATGTATGAATACATCCATGTATGTAAACATACATTATATGCAAACACACACATATAAATTATATATTTCTATATTACATAGAGATTTACTTTCAAAGTGATCCCATGGTATTAGTTGTCCAAATGTTGCACGTGCCTGTGCCACAAATGAGAGCTAAATGTTTCATTTCACTAAGTCCTTGCAAGTGGTAAGTGGTTGGGTCTGGATGAGAACTTGGATCCCCTGATGACAGCCCAGCGCCTGCCCCAACCACTGGTCTGCTGGGTTATGTATGCAACTACTTTAGCAAGCGTGTGAACAGTTCTCAGTTCTAGAATACTTAGTTCTAATTGTTTAGCATGCTTAACTTGAACATATTTTACTATGCTTTTTTAAAACACTCATAGGGAAATACAATACCTTGGCGGTAACATGGCATAAAGTGGTAGGGCTTGGTGTTGGGATTCCCATTTACAGTTTCCTATGCAAGTTTTAAAATGTATGGCTCTAGAATGTACCGGGCTGGAACTGTGATTTTACTGAAAGTGGGGATGGCAGAGTGAATCAAAACAGATATAATTGATAGTTATGGAGATCTGGGTTTATACAATGGTTTTCTCCTTGAGGAGTTTTGTGACACTGGGGAAAGCAGACAGGCTTTCTGGCTCTTGGTTTCCTCATCTGTAAAATGCCTATAATAATAGCACATACCTGATAGAATAAGCAAATGGTCAAAGGACACAATATCAGTAAAGTCTTCCTTGAAGCAATGTCATGCATAGAATATAATAAATCAAAATGTTAGAATTATTATTAAAGATAGTTGCATGAACTCATGAACATTAAGAAAATTGCCTTTGATACTCCATTTCCTTATTCATGTGGAACTCAGATGTGGCAGAACCTCTACTTTTTGCTTTGCAGGATGTGTTCCTAGTCATCCTATTACAAAAATTTTCCAAGTATTGTTCCCAGAGAGGCAACAGTTCTCTAACCGAGAACCGGTTAGAACTGCACAATTCTCAGGATCCTACTGAATTAGAAACTCTGGACACAATCCCCAAGATCTGTGTTTGGATAAGTCTTCCAGGAGATCCTGAGACCTTCTAAATTTTGCAAACTGCTGCTCTACTGAAAGGGAGACTGTGAAGATAGTTCTTATGTTTTCTAATAGTTATGGTTTCTAACAACCTGGAAACCCTACAAGAAGGGTGTGTGAACCCTGAGCCCTATCTTGGCCACAACCACTTATGGATTGGAAGCTTTCAGATGACTTGACTCTAGTCCTGTACAGACTCCAAATACAGTGAATGATAGTGGAGGTTCTTGCTGCTTTTAAAATGGTAGGTTAGGTAGATGTCAGGGGATTGAGGATTGAAGAATCATACCTTTGTCTTACATGTTTCATTAAACCTCAAGACGAAGGGTAGGAAGGAAAGCCTGACAATTTCAAATGTTAGAAGGAAAATAACCCATGTGGATGTTCCCTTGTTCCCGACATCTCTGTCTTTTTTCTATTCCCTTATTTATTTTGATCTCAGCCCTTTAAAAACTCCATGCTTTACTCCTTTGAAACAAGCTCTTGATCCCTTGTCAAGTTCGGCAGTGATTCTGGAAATATCTTTTGGACTATTAGTGGACCCTATGAATGAACAGAAGGAGATGAACACTCAAATATGACTTTGGTCCCTTCACCAGCCATGGCTCCAGCCACTTTGGAAGCTAGTTTTCCCAGATCAAGAAAACCTCACCTGAGTGAATGTTCGTTTTCTCCCACCAGAAGCATAAAATAATCCTACGCATAAAGGATATATCTCCTATTAGCATGATTTAGATCCTACATCTTGAGGAATATTAAACCTGGCATCCTTGAGCTATGGAGCATTTTGACTCTTATCAGGGCAGATTGCATTTCAAAGGTCATCAAATTAGCTGAATGAACCTGACCTATTGGAGCCACCTGGAATAACATGAGCTAATCCCAAATATATTGTCCCTGATCGCCAAATCTCTCCTGAGATAGAAAAGAGGCTGAGAGGTGGGTCTCATGATTAGCTGTATTGGACTGATTTGGGGGCATGGCCAATCAGCTACTCCTTATGGCAACAGTCATTAAGTCTCTGAGGGAGATAAATGCCTAGAAGTAGAGCCAAGGGAAATCCTAACTAGCTGGGTTCTTTGACCTCAAACATCTTAGGTGGTCTCTTGGGAACTGCTCTAGACCACGTTAAGCCACAAAACTCTTTCCTAAATGTAGCATACCTGCCTAATTTGTCTCTCTTAAGGGTCAGTGCTTCTTGGGGCGCTGGGGTGGCTCAGTGGGTTAAAGCCTCTGCCTTCGCCTCAGGTCATGATCTCAGGGTCCTGGGATCTAGCCCCACATGGGGCTCTCTGCTCAGTGGGGAGCCTGCTTCCCCCTTTCTCTCTGCCTGCTTCTCTGCTTACTTGTGATCTCTCTCTCTCTCTCTGTCAAATAAGTGAATAAAATCTTAAAAAAAAAAAAGGGTCAGTGCTTCTTATACTTTTTATATATTAGATATACTGACTTGCAGAAGAGTGGGGAGTGTTTTGTAAAATATATTTTCCTGAACAACAAGCTCCGAGAAACCAATTTGAAAGATGTAGGATTGGTTTCGAGAATATGCAATTTAACCAGTGCCCCACAGTTCTCTTAGATAGACAGTGGTTTAGACCATAGGCCTCTAAGACTTTGGCACTACATTGGTACAGAAAGAAAGACAGCAAAAACAGAACACATTAAGGGGGTAAAAATGATGGGAATGAATACTTTCCCCAATGTCAGAGCAAAACATCTAATCAGTCTGCTTTCAGGCAGGAGGCAACCCAATCAGCTTTACCACTCTAGTGGCAAGTTCTCACCCTTCCCCCATGTGGGGTCCTTGAAGGAACAAATCTTTGAGGTAAGGAGTCTGGAGCTCCATCTCATGGCCAGAGGAAGCCTCTATTACTATTATGTTTATTTTGACAAAGGCCAACTATTAAAACACAGAAAAAAATTTAATAAGTCTTTTCGCTATCATAGGCAATATATATGAAAACTCTGGTAGAAATTATTACAAACAACAAAAAAGAGATGTCAAAGTTGCCAAAGTCCTCCCTTCCACTGACATCTGTAACACACATTGGCATTAGAACATATTCACTGGAATTCCTTTTCCTATGCCCCTGTTTCATTTCCTCTTTTGAGATTTTTGTTTCCTAAGGTTACATGCATTTGATTTAAAAAATTACGAATTCCATTTAATTAAAATACAATGGTATTTCCCTACTCCAATCCAAAGAGATCACACAAAATTAAGTAGGACTGAAGCCTTGACCTTTGATTTGGTGCCTTTTTTCCCTTCTTTTTGTAATGATCATCATTTGGTGACTTTTTTGTTATTGTTGTAATGCTCATGGAGGACATGGCAATACCATCCTATGGGAGTTTTTTTATCCATATTAGAGGTAATGGGTAAAATATTGAAGGATTTTCTGTTATATAAGACTAGCATTTAAGAGTTCACTGCAACAAGATAATAACTTGTCTATTTAGTTTATATTTATTTTTTATGTTGATAATAATACTCAGGTAATTCACCATACATGTTTGCTAATATCTTGCATATGAGATTAGAAGAGCCTCATAGAGGTCATCTGTTCAAATATCCTCATTCAAGGTTAAACCACTGTTTGTTTGTCTCTTAAAGAGACCTAAATACAAAAATTCACACATATCCCATTTTACATGAAATTGCTGAGGATTCAGGGACCTGCCAGAAAGTAGATTTTAATTCTTTCCTGGCAATAAATGCCATTATAAAATAATCCTCATTTTTCCAACCATGTCCACGTAGACAGAAATACAAAAACAGCTGATCTCATCATCACACATTTGAATGGGATGCAATAAAAAAATTCCTATCTTACTCTTGGATCCTCAGTGTAAAACCTTCCTAGGTTGAGGAAAATAGATACAGATTTTTCTCTCTCTCTTCACTCGTGCTGCAAGCTGGCCCATTTTATTAGCATAGTTGAAGTTTATCTCCAAGCTTAAGGGAAAAGAAAAACAAACAAACACCTCAAACCTTTTCAAATATATGCAGATATTCTTTTTTTTTTCTTCCCAAAATAAGTCCATCTCTTTCCTATAGATCCCTAATAGGTCCTGCATTTTCATCCTTAAATCAATTTAGCCTTAAGCTCAGTTTTCCTCAGTTGAATGCTCATCTTGATAAACTCCTTAGGGCTGGGTCCCTAGAGATTTTGTTAAACCTAATTTTATTAAAACTTAGGATATGAAAACCTTGTTTGCATAATTATCTGTATTAAATATTTCTACCTGTTTCTTTAGAGATTTCACTGGTGATCTCCCTGGTTTTTTTCAGACTTCACCCTAATATTTAAGAATTCAGACTTGCTTTCAAACCAGGAAAGTCTATAAAAAGAAAATGTGGTATACTTTTTCAACTGAAATTAACCAAAACTGTACATGCAATACACTGTGTTAGAAACAAAACTAGGATTATTAGTTTTGTCATCTTGGGTAAAAAAAATCAGCTTCTTGTGTCTCCTTTTCTATGAAGCTGGACTAATGATACCTGTCTTATTACATCACATTTAATCACAAAGTTTTATTTGAAAATGCTCCAAAAGTTCCAAAATATTACATGTATATTATGTTGTCCTTATGCTAAGAAATCATGTCAGCTCACCAGTAGGCATTTACTTCAAAGTTATCATGTCCCTATGACTATACTGAGTACTTTTAGATAATCTTAGTCTTTGCTAACAATGAGTAAGCTGATAAGTGGCTCAGTCCCTGCACCTGACCTATTTGAAATAGGAGATCCAGAAAATGAATTCTCAAAGGAAATATGAGCCACCTTCTCATTAGTATCATCTCAGAATCAAACTACTCTTCACAATGTGGGTATTTGCACTGTTTTGGAAAAACAAGCAACTCTCTGACCTGATGTGGATTTTGGAATTTCTCGGAGGAAGGGCAGGAGAGGATAATTCCCTGTTCTGTAAATGAATGAGGCACTTTTCATATTTTAAAATTTCATCTAAGGGAGAAATCCATATGAGCAGGTCTGGGGAATGGAGCATAAAGACTTTGCAGTCTTCAGATAATGTCAGATATATTGTCCTTCACGTAGGAGAAACAGAAATGGAAGCATATAGGGGCAGTAGCATTTTCCTTTCTACAAACTTGAAAATAATGTTGTTCCTTGATGTATATTGCAAGTATATTATAAAGTAATCAGAGCAGAAATATTCAAATCACCAAAGCCAGCAACAATTGATCATAGAGCGATTGAAAATGATAATATATCTAAGGAAATAATGCTTAGAGCAGAACTGGGTAGCCAGAAATGAAAACACAGTAACAGGAGAATGTAAAAGTGATATTGAACAGTGTGGAGGAGAACCTAGTATCCTATTTTCCAGATAGGTGCTGCCTTTTGCACATGGATATAAAAGAATATGATGTAATTGACTGTGTAAATGATGTGCAATCTATCTTTTCCTGGTCTTACCAGGCTGTGATTACAAATATAATAACACTAATGGTATCTGTTTTTCAATGGTTCCCCACCATACCTACCAAGTCAGAACCTTGAATTCCTGAAAAGTACCCCTCCAGGTGCTTTTAGGAGCCTACCATTGTACTCACATGTACTCACAAACTACCTCTTTACTATCACTCAGTTACTTGGTATCTTCAGGACCACAACATGACTGCTGCCAGTGTTTCCCTGTACCATGTGGCTGCCAGAGGGACCATGGTGATTTCCACTATGCTCTAACATGACCACTGGGTGCCAACTTTCAGCTTTGAGCTCTACAGATACTGCTGTGTGACATAAATTCCACTGGTCACTGCCACAACTCTGGACACAACTGTCTTTGCCAAGAACAGCATTTTCTTCCAAGGAGCCACTGCCAATGCCCTAGATCCCGGTGGGTTATTAGAACAATCCTGCTGTGTTACAGTCACAATTTACAATATGTACTTATGTTTAAGATAATTGTTTAATGAAATATGTATGGATCTTCCTCCAGAGTGTATGGCTAATCACCCTTTACAAATGCTTTCAACGTCTTTATGAAGGTTCAAATGATATAATCCCACTAGGTTCTATTATTATTCAGAATGTTTTCTTAAGCTTTACTTAAGTCTAGATAAGTTCACTTTGAATTCAAGCACGACTTTATTACAAAGATACAGCTTAATATCGTAGAAGCAGTACAAAATTTGGAGCCAGTTTGCTCTGGGTTCAAATTCTGATTGTTGCACTGATTATTTGTAGAACCTTGAACAAGTCACTTGACTTCTTTCAGCCTTATTTTTTTTTCTTTAATCTTTAACAATGGCATAATATGTACCTTAAAAGGTCACTGTGAGCATTTATTAAGATAAGTCTATTTAGGAATTATTACAGTGTTTCGTTAATGTGAAAAACTATATAACTAGTAACTCTTATTGTCATTACTACCATTATTACTAGCTGTATTTCCCTGCAGCATTCTAGAAACGTGTTTCTATGTCAAAGCAGAACTCTTCAGGACCTTCTGATTATGAAGGCAAGGGAGAGGACAAACAAATTTACACTGATGTATTAGTTATCTAATGGAATACACTATGGGACAGGAAAAAGGTTGGAAAGAAAAACCTTTTGTTCCCTAGAACGAATATTAGTGCTAAATCTGGAATTTTGACCCGTCTGGCAAGATTAGCCTTAATAACTTTGCTGAGGTGGCCTGACAGAAGATTTACCTGTGTGGGTTTGGACTCAGAAATCCTATTATCCCTCCCCCACCACAACACATCAGCCAGCACGGAAATGGACCATTTTATTATAAACTAATTACTATTCACTTTTTATCAGCTAATGAATCGATTTGCACAGTACTTTTTAAAATTCAGGAACTGCTATATGAATTTGTTGAAACAAAGAGTGTCATTACCAAGTCCTATTATCCATCCTGCTGGCTCTCTCCTGGGTTTTAATTATTCCAGCCACTAGTAGATATTGGATAGGGAGGCAGGTCACTGAGGTCCTGCCAGTTTGAGTCATGTGTGCGTGGTCTTCTTAAACCTCTGTCAGCCACATGGCCTTCTTTCCGCCAAGACCCAGCAGTGATGGTAGGTAATAACAAGTAGCTCTGTCTCCTCCTCCTCATCATCCTCAATTAACCACCACTGAGCTCCCACTAATGCAAATTGTAGAAACTCAGAGTCCCTAGGGTTTGGATAAATTTTAAAGGTCTAGAATAAGGGAGTGAAGGGGCCAGGTAAAGGAGACATTACAAAAATGAGACCTCCACATGAGTGAAGTGATTCTGTAAGGCTGCCCACAGCCCTCTCAGTATGCTCTAGACCCAGTCACAGTGGTTTTTTGACTGCCCAGGGAAGGATTTTGAAGCTCTGGTGGCGTCTGGTGTCTCAGAAGCCAAAGCTGGTAAGAGTAGCTGACAGGGAGTGAGGAATTAGGTAAACTCGGACTCTATAATACTTCTTAGAGGAGTACTAGCACTGTTTATCTTCTAATATACTATATTTATTATGTTCATTTTTTCAACTTTATTGAGGTATAATTGACAAATAAAATTGTAATATATATGAAGTGAACAATGTGGTCATTCGATGTGCACATATATTGTGAAAGGATTCCCACCACTGAGTTAATTAACACATCCATCACTTCACTTCATATTTTACCTTTTTTTTTTTTCCCGGTGAGAGCACTTGGGTTTTATTCTCTTACTCTCTTAGCAAAGAAAGTCTCTTCAACAAATGGTGCTGGGAAAAATGGACAGCTACATGCAGAAGAATAAAACTAGGCCACTTTTTTATATTATACACAAAAATAAACTCAAAATGGATTAAAGATCTAAATGTGAGACCTGAAACCATAAAACTCCTAGAAGAAACTATAGGCAGTAACTTCTTTCAGATCAGCCATACAAACATTTTTCTAGATAAGTCTTCTTAGGCAAGGGAAATAAAACAAGATTAAACTATTGAGACTACAAGAAAATAAAAGCTTTTGCACAGTGGCAAATCATCAACAAAACAAAAAAGCAACAAGAAGAATGGGAAAAGATACTTGCAAACGATATATCTAATAAGGGGTTAATACCCAAAATATATAATGAACCTATACAACGCAACACCGAAGAAACAAATAATCCAACTAAAAAATGGGCAGAGACATTTTTCCAGAGAAGACATCCAGATGGCCAACAGACACATGAAAAGATGCTCAACATCACTAATCATCAGGGAAATGCAAATCAAAACCACAGTGAGATATCACCTTAAAACCTGTTAGAATGGCTAAAATCAAAAACACAAGAAATAACAGGTGTTGACAAGGAGGTGGAGAAAAAGGAAGCCTCATGCACTATAGCTGGGAATACATATTGGTGCAGCCATTGCGGAAAACAGTGTGGAGTCTCCTCAAAAAAATTAAAAATAGAACAACCTTAGTATCCATTTATTCCACTCCTGGGTATTTATCCAAAGAAAATAAAAACACTAATTTCAAAAGATATATGAGCCCTTATGTTTTTTGTAGCATTATTTACAATAGCCAAGATATGGAAGCAACTCAACTGTCCATCAACAGATGAATGGATAAGGAAGATGTGGTACACACACACACACGCACACACACGCGCGCACACACACACACACACGCACATACACAGTGGAGTATTACTCAGCCATAAAGAAGAATGAGATCTTGCCATTTGCAATGACATGGGTGGACCTAGAAGGTATAATGCTAAGTGAAATAAGTCAGTCAGGGAAAGACAAATACCATATGATTTCACTCATATGTGGAATTTAAGGAACAAAGCAAACGAAAAAACAAAGTAAGAAAGAGACAAAAAATCAGACTCAAATACAGGGAACAAAATGGCAGTTGCCAGAGAGAGGCAGGTGAGGGGATGAGTGAAATGGATAAAGAGGATTAAGAGTACACTTATCTAGATGTGAACTGAGTAATATATAGAATTGTTGAATCATTATATTGTATACTTGAAACTAATATAATACTATATGATAATTATACTTTAACTAAAAAGCTACTAAAGATTTAAAAATATACAGCAGAGTATTATCAACTATAGTTACCATGGTATATGTTAGAATCTCAAAACTTATTCATGTTATAATGAAAAGTTTGTACCCTTCTACCAGCCTCCCTCTATATCTCTCACCCCATCAGCCTTGGGGAACCACCATTCTACGTTCCTATGAGTTAGATTTTTTATTTCTGGACTCCACATTTAAGTGTTACATGCATCATTTGTCTTTCTCTTTTTGGCTGATTTCACTTAGCAGACCCAGGTTCACCCATGCTATGGCAAATGGCAGAATTTCCTTTTGTAAGGCTGAATAATAATCAATTGTTTATTTATACCACATTTTAAACCCATTTATCTGTCAATTTTCCATTCCTTGGCTATTGTGAATAATGCTGCAATGAACACTGGGGTGCAGACAGTGGTTTCATTTCAATACCCAGGTGGGATTGCTAGATCATATAGTAGTTCTGTTTTTAATTTCCTGAGGAATCTTTGTACTGTTTTCCTTAGTGACTATACCAGTTTACATTCCAACCAACAGTGTACAGAAGTTTCCTTTACTCCACATCCTTGCCATTATTTGTTATCTTTTGTCTTTTTGATAATAGGCATCCTAGCAAGTGTGAGGTGATATCCCATTGTGATTTAAAGTTGCATTTCCCTGATTTGTGACCCAGTATGTGGTCTATTCTGGAGAAAGTTCCATGTGCGCTCGAGAAGAATGAGTTTTCTGCTGTTTTAGAGTGGAATGTTCTGTATATATCTATGTGGTCCATCTGGTCCAATGTGTCATTCAAAGCTCTTGTTTCTTTATTGATTTTCTGCTTAGATGATCTATTACTGAGAGTGGCATGTTAAGATCCCCTACAATTAATGTATTCATATCAATATGACTCTTTATTTTGATTAACAGTTGGCTTATGTAGTTGGCTGCTCCCATATTGGGGGCATAAATATTTACAATTGTTAGATCTTCTTGGTGGATAGACCGTTTAAGCATTTTCCTGATTGTTAGTGGTGTTGAATAGCACCATTTCATGTACCTGTTGCCCACTGGTATGTCTTCTTTGGAAAATGTCTATTCAGGTCCTTTGCCATTTTTTAATCGGGTTATGTTTTTTGAGTATTGAATTGTAGGAGTTTCCTGTATATTTTGGATATTAACCACTTATCAGATATGTGGTCTATAAATATTTTCTCTCATTCCATAAATTGTGTTTTCTTGATTATTTTCTTTCCTGTGAAGCTTTTTAATTTGACGTAGTCCCACTTATTTCTTTTGTTTTTTGGCCTTGTTTTTTGGTGTCAAATACGAAAACCATTGCCAAGACCAATGTCAAGGAATTTGTTCTCCATGTTTCTTTTAGCAGTTTTATGGTTTTTTGTCTTAACATTGAAGTTATTAATCCATTTTGAGTTTATCTTTGCATATAAGATAGGGTTCCAGTCCTTGTTCATGGTGATATCTGGTTTTCCCAGCAACATTTATAAAAGAGAGCATCCTTTTCCAATTGCATATTTTGGGCTCCTTTGTCCAAAATTAATTGAACATATATGCATAGGTTTATTTCTGGACACTTTATTCTGTTCCATTGAACTATGTGTCTGTCTTTATTCTAATACCATACTGTTCCAGTGGTTACTGATTTGTAATATAGTTTGAAATCAGGAAGTATGATACCTCCAGCTTTGTTCTTCTTAGAATTGCTTTGGTTATTTGGGTTCTAATAGTTATTTAATGCATTTAATTCAAATTGCATTTATTATGGCTTCCTAATAGCCCCTAACCAAAAAGAAGTTCATTCTTACACCCACTTTTAAGCTTACATTTGTAATTTACAGTCAATCTGATCCCTGTCCTAGCTCTTCAGGTCACAGTTCTAAGATTATATGTGTGTGTATACATGTGCGCTCACAAACACAACACCACAATTCACAAATGAAAGATATGTTTTTATCCTTCATGTTGTTCATTATTTAAATAGTTTAGAATTTGGGCGCCTGGGTGGCTCAGCTGGTTGAGCAACTGCCTTTGGCTCAGGTCATGATCCTGGAGTGCCAGGATCGAGTCCCACATGGGTCTTCCTGTTCAGTGGGGAGTCTCCTTCTCCCTCTGACCCTCCTTTCTCTCTTGCTCTCTCTCTCTCATTCTCTCTCAAATTAATAACAAATCTTTAAAAAAATAAATAAATAAATAAATAAATAGTTTAGAATTAGAGTGATAACACTTATTGGTCTCCATTCTGTTTCCCCTATCAGTTTATTTATTTATTTTTACATTAAAATATTTAAGGATCACTGTTTTGCCAAGAAAGAACTATAACAAACATTTTGTGTTTTAAGAACTTTCAAAGGAACTATAAGTTTTGGACATTTATTTCACTAAATAAAATGATAAAAGTGCAGTGAATTTTTTAAAGCTTAATTTATCAGCTTTCTCATTTACATAAAATTATAACAAATAACTTAATCTATTATGATAAAGGGAGACCTTTGGTTCAAGGGGATTGCTGTGACTGGAAATGCCCAGAAAATATGTGCTGTGCTTGTGTTCATGCCCTTTGTCACCAATATTTTAATTTTGAATAAGTGCTATCAGCTGTCAGTGTCTTTACTGTGGCTGAATCTCACTGTACAAACCTTCATGAAGAGGTATGTGTAGGTAGAAGCTTATGTGTGGGTAGAAGCTTTTCCATATTTTGTGAGTAGAGTATCATAGTACATGAGAGGCGTGGCTTATATTGACTATGACAAGTCTAACAACCTTCAGTGTCTCAGATACCATCTCCCTAATTTAATATCTTACCCAGTTTGTGAATGAAATGTAATGTAGTGCTTTTGAAGTTTTGAATTAATGGAAGAAGAATGGGAAGCTGTCTGGGAGAAAATTTTCAGGTAATGGCTAGGTATATAAAACTGTCTGGTGGTGATAGGGGCTTCCGTTCACCAGAGAAGAGGTGCAAATATTCTAGGCTACATTTACCTTATGTTCCAGTCTCTGTGGTATTATACCATATTACTATCTCTTTTTATTGTTAAACTAGTCTTGTGGTACAAATTATAAATTCAACCTCATTCTCCTTTCCCAGATGTGTGATGGATCAGACAAAATTCAATTTCTCCCTGAGGGTTGTACTAATGTTTCTGGATATGGTGATCTGCTTGGTTTGTTTGTTTTATTTTTGGAACAATCCAGTGAAAGATCTGTTTATAATGTCTACATGAAACACAACTGGAGAATAAAACAAGAGAGTACACATTATAGTGCTGTAAGGTAAGTTCTTGAAGCCTGTGGAGATCCTAAAATATTTTATTTTTCTGGAGTACAGAGCCTTCCTTTTCATTAGGCTATAATTTCAATGAGAGTACGAACTGTGATTGTTTCATTCTACATTACATACTCAATGTCTAAAAAACTGCCTGGTGTATAGTAAGAGGTAAAACAAATGAATGAGTTAATTTATTTTTTTATTCATTTATTTATTTATAATGTATAAGATCTTTATTTATTTATAATCCATAAGTTCTCATTCGTTCACTTATTTATTTATAATATATAAGTTCTTCCTATAGTTGAACTTGGAACTCACCAGTTATCTCATTCACAAAAGAGATTATTTGGTATAGGTAGGGATAATCTAAGAAGTATTTATAAAAGAAGTAAGATATCAAATAGATATTGAAATATCCATTGAACCCACTCTCTATATAAAGAACTCTATGAATGATTTCCAGCTTACCACTGAATGTACTTATTAAGATTTTAGCATAATATTCATGTCTACCCCAAGGATCAAATACATGAGCAAGACCCATTTCCTTGGTTTCACTCTTGACGGAGAACCATCACTTTGACATCTGAGCCTTGCGTCTCTTACTACATTTTAGTAGATTACAAGCAGAGTTGTTGGATATGGTGCTTAGTGTGTAAATATGAGATCATAGATGTACCCCCCCCAAAAAAAGAAAGAATGCCTGTCATTACTTGAGTTCCCCAGGAAGTAGAGTTTGAAGTAAAAACTAATTAACTAATGTGTTATTTCTTAATCAGTGGGGAAAATTGCAAAGAAACAAAAAGAGGAAAAAGGGAAATGAGGAAAGGAAGGAGGGATAGCCAACATGCAGTGCCTGACAGGGCTGATTTCTGATTTTTATCAAACAAAACTGATTGTTCCATTTTGTAGATAGTCTTCCACTGCCCAATGTACTGTTGCATACTTTGAAGTTGGTAGTTCCATAGGCTGGAGGGAGAATTGACTCTCAGGTACTATTTTCTATGGGTCAAAGCCTCATCCATAAGAGGCAGGGTATGCATAACACACTTCACAGCTTAGCCTGTGTAGAGGCCAAGTGGGACTGCATCATGTCAGTCCCCAGCAAAGCCCTTTGGAGGCACAGTCTCAACATGATGATAATCATGTCCATGGGTTGAGGGTTTTGGTGAAGTCAGTCCAAGCTTACAATACTGGTCTCTGCAACTATAAGGGGGAGAAACAACTGGCTCAGGACATTGGAGACAGGTAAAGCTAAGTGGCTCTGAGTTGGTGCCTAAGCGACTACTGAAAAAACTGATACACTGAAGGTCTCTAGGTCAGATTTACCCAAAGAAATATCCAAAATACAAAATCTTGGAAGACCCAGGTGGTAAAAATAACTCCACAAAAATAGCAAGACCATGATAAGAAGGATCCAGAAAGTGTGAAGCAGAGGGCAGATGAGAAAAGAAAATTAAAGTGTGTGAGGCATATTGAGATATCTAGTGTAGGACTGTGATAATAAGTATTGTAATAATGCTTAGCAACTTCTTAATTACTGCCTTAATCTAGTATCTACCAATATGTCTATATACTATTTAAACAGATCTGACACTTGGAAAATATGGAAAGGATGAAGAATTTCCTGAATGGAAATAGGAAGAAAGGATAAAAGGAAAGAAGAAAGGAAAAGGTGAGGAAAGACACAAAGATAGGAAAAATTTCAAGGTCAAAGAAAACCAAAGTCAAGCAGGCCCTCATCTTTGTGATGAAAATAATACTATTAATGCTTTTAACATTTAAAGAAGGAAAGGTAGATCATATTTTAAGAAATAAAATGAGTATGTTGTGCATCTAAAAGAATGGAACTAGATATGGATACTGAGGGACATACATTGAAATCCGGCTAAATTCTCCATATGCTCCTATAGAGCATTATTAAAACATGAAATATCAGCTTAATTTCTGGAAAATGTCTTTATTTATATGTATTTAAAACATCATCAGTATATTTCTTTTTAAAATTTACATTATATTATATTTTTAAGAGTACCTACATTGTTGGAGAATCATAATTTATTCTAAAGAGCTCTAACATTTCTTTTCAAGGAACAATTTTCAAATTCATGAATTTGGGGTGTTAAAAATTTACAAATATTTTTTGCCAGGTTTTATTTTTTCCCCTCATGAGACCTTGAGCTTATGACCAAAGGTAAAATTCTGCCAACTGATACCATTTAATTATCTGTTTGCTCAACAAATATTTATTAAGCTCTGTGTTAGGCACTGTCCTATGTGATAGAAATGCAGTGAAGAACAAGGTATACATGTTTCCCAACCCTAATAGAACCCACATTCCAGTGGGGGAGGGCATACAAATGCAAATAAAACAAAATAAACTTTTAAAATATAAATTTAATAAATATGATATAAGAAACAAGTAAGGGGCTGAAAGGTCTTCAAGGAAAGCCTTTCTGAAGACGTAACATTTAAGCTGGACATTAAGAATGATTATGAGTATCTATATGAAGAGTAAGGGAATAAGTGTTTCAGCAGAAAAGGTACCTTTAGTTCTTCCTTCTTTTCCTGAGAAAGAAAGAACTTTGAGTGTACAAAGTACTGAAAGAAGTTCAGCATGGTGTGGACTAGAGGAAACAAGGAAGAGGAGCTCATGATGAGGCTGAAAAAATAGGCAGAGGTCAGGCCATGATAAGAAATCTAGATTTTATTCTAAGTGAAATGGGAAACCACTTAAGTGTTTCGAGCAGTTTAGTGGTTTGATTATAATTTAAGAGGATCACTCTGGCTGCTAAATGGGAAATGGATTAAATGAGGCCAAGAATGGATGCATGGAGACCAATTAGAAGGTTGTTGGCATTAGTCAACGTAAGTGATGGTGGCAGTTTAACTCGGGACACCCTAGATTAGGAGGTGAATAAATTTTTCAAATAATAATCAGATGATAGGAAGACATGTGTACCATAAAAATTGTTCATATGTAGTATAATGGGAGACTAGAGAACACGGAGATTATATTCAATTTATAGAGAAAGATGGCTATCACGGAAGATAATTTAGGAAGATATGCTATTTGAGTTTCATCTTGTGGAACTGAGGAGTGGGAAGAACGGTCAAACAGAAGGAACAGTATATGGCAAGTTGCAGAAGAAGGAAAGGGTACAACATTTGAAGGGCCATCAAGCACTTCCACTTAAGTAGAAGGTGGGCAGAAAGGGGTGTGATGGGAGATGGGCTTTTGGAAAAAGGGGGACAAGAGTATGGGGGACTTCAGTGCTGGGTGGGAGTGATGGAGTATTGGACAGAGTGGCATCCTGACCAGGATTGTGCTTTGAGAACAATGGAAAAGAGGGACTGCAGGTAAAGTAAATCCCATGGAGGATAAGAGTATCTGTGAGGGGACTTCACGTGGAGTGTGGTGGCTCTGAGGCGGGACAAGCTGTAGTTCTTGTCCCAAGAACCACAAGAAGGAACATATGGATAGGAGATTTGCAAAAGAAAACGATAGCCTCAGCTCCTATCACTTTTTTTCAGTTATACTTAATCGTTTTCTTATTCTTCTGTGTTTTTAAATACACGGTTGTGGGATAGAAACTTCTCTTCAGACTCCATAGGTTTAAAGTACCATTTAACATAAGTGGGAGTATACCGTGTTTCCATTGATTTTATACTTCAGCCACATATTTTTCAGCACCAGAATAACCTTAAAATATACAGCTGCTAGATTAGTACTAGTCATAGGAAGTTATTTGTAATTTTTACTACTAAATTCCTGTATATAATTCATATACCTGGCTCTGGTGCACTTCTTCACTTACATACTTATCCTATGTTTTGTCAATATTCATTGCCAAAGCTGTTTCTACCATCCCCAATCATATTGATATGAATACAATTTACGGATATAAAAATAAAAAGTATTTTATAGTCCCTTTGAAACCTATTTGATGCCTATATCTATATCCATATTTAGTCAAAGATCTATAAAAATTATGTATTAAAAAGTCATTATTAATTACAGATTTACTACATGCCAGTTTCTGTATGAAGTACATCATTTAGATCATGTCTAATTCTTACAAAAACTATATAATAGAAATACTTTTAAGCCTACTCTACTGCTAAGGAAGCTCATGAAAATGAAGGTGCCAAGGACGCACTCCAATAAGTGAGCCTATATTTGCCCCCAGGTCCATCTGATTCTGAAGTCTATGCCTCTCCACCAAAATGCCTTAAATGACCTAAAGCAGTGGTTCTTAAACCACTTTAAAAATGTAGTATAATGAGGAGTCAACATTGCCATTATTATTATATGTTACTCTACCATGTGAGACACAGAGATGCCAGAAAGAAATATTGATGTGGGTAGAAGGAATTGTTCTTTCTCCAAACGCTTGAGTTCTCCTGTCTTTTCAAAGTTTTGTCTCTTCCTTCACGCACATATGCCCCCACACACACATGCACACACACACATACACACACCCAAAGTGACACTATTTTACCTTTTTACAAGGATTTTCATATCTGTTTCTGCAATCGGGCTGTAAGATAAGTCTATATGTTGAGGCCTATGAATAAAAGCCAGCCTCAGTCAAATATGAATGAGGATAAATAAATATGAGTTAGAAAAGAAGGGAGTATTTTAATTATCTTTTCAGACATGTGTGGATCTTTTTTATACTACACCAAAACTCAACAGGTTGTCTTTTCTTAAAGTTTAGTTGCAGTAGGGAATATGAAAGCACACCAATGAGCTTTGGATACCTCCAGTAAATTGCTTTATATATCTTGTTTTTTGAATGACTCTTTGGCTTGTGCCTAATTTTATAAAATTGTGCATTAGTCATTTGGAAAATATTGGCTTACTGAGCTTTGCAGATCTTCCAAATGTTGGTAAATTCACCCATTTATGTTACCATTTGTCTTACTGGAAAAATCATTTTTTTTTCTATGAGTTGGGTACATAAACAGTGAATCTTGGAACACCGAAAAAAAGAAAATAAAATGAAAAAAGAAAACAACAAACTAAGTACTACGAAGCTGTTCAGCTCAAGGTGGCACATACAAGTTTTTCGAAATTTTAATTTTGCAATTGAGATTATTACTATTGCTTTTGCACTGTTGGTGTAACACGTGAAACTGATAAATAGCATCTTAAGATTGTTATGAAAATAGTTTTGACTCTGCACTCCCCCTGGAAAGGGTCTTGAGTACCTCCAGGGGATCATGGACTCAACTTTGAGACCCCTGGTCTAGAAGATCTGTTTTAGCCATCTGTGAAGAATGGATAAATATTCGCATTGTGTACATTGTTGCATCCTCCACTTCAGCATTATATAAATGTCTCCTGAACTTGAATCTCATTTCTGATGGGCTGTGAAATTACGTAAAACAAATTCGCATAGCATGGAGACACAAACGTTGCCCTAGACAAGGTCTTTAAGCAACGTGAAAACTTCAGAGCTAGTTTTTCCTCTAAAACCACTTTTTACTTCTATTAAAAAGGCACCAGCTTCTACCCATAGCCCTTTCCCCCCTGAAGTCCTTTCATACTTGCCCAGATGTCATAAACACTTAACATTTCTAAGTATTGAAACGAGTCTTTTCAAAACAACTGGTTAGCAAGCATTTGACTCAATGTTTTTTGGTAACTGGCTTAAAAAATGTTTTGTTTTAGTTTTCTCTAAGATTTTTGACAAACATAAACCTAGCCTAAAAATGAGCAAAATAGGAATGCTAACTTATATGGGAAAAGAGACAACTATAGCCTTTCTGTTGGCATAGAATGTGGTTCCTGCGAGTAAAGAGGCAACAAGAACTAGCATCCAAAGATGTCTCTAAAGATCTAAAGGTGTCTTATTGTCAGATGAGAAAAATAAGTTGATTGGAACTTCTCTTTGCCTGTCATAACACAGGTCCTTACATTCTCTCAGGAACCATAAGCAGGATTTGGTTATTTTTCTTATCTGCTACTCATTACAACTCAAAATTAGTCCAAGGGATTTGAACCTTATTCGCCCTAAATTGCCCTTTTGTCTCCTAAACACAAGTGATAACCAAGGCATTACAACTCAAAATTAGTCCAAGGGATTTGAACCTTATTCGCCCTAAATTGCCCTTTTGTCTCCTAAACACAAGTGATAACCAAGGCATATTACATGTCCTTTCTGCACATCTCTCCTTTCCAAGCTTTTGCTTCTGTGTTGATTCTGATCTACAAACCAGCTCCAAAGAATGTGTTCCCTATTAAAGATAACCAGCCTTCTTCCCCTTTTCCTGGCTTCACACTCTTTTCTTTCTCCTCATTCTCCTCTCTTCCTCCTCCTCTTCTACCTCCCTCTCTCCTTATCCCCTCTATTTGTTTTTAGCACTGCTATTTCCATTGTAAAATTGAAGCTTGTCTCTTTGTCATGAAAAATAAAGTTCTTCGAGTTTTATTCTGGGATACCAAAAAACCCACAGCAGACTTACACTTTTGAGATTAGTTTTGTATCAGCTGTAAGTGAAAATACAAGTGATTTTTCCTTGTTTAGGGAAACAGTGGGACCACAAAGTTTATGCCAATGTATAGGAAGCCTTTTTATCTTTACACATAGGGTCAACATTTCCTTTTCTGAAGGATATTTATACTGACACTGAACAATTCTTTATTTTAATACCATCTCAACACAGTTGCACTCAGCAACTTAAGGCTGTATCAATCAAAGCATCAATTAGAATGAACTTCCTAATTCCTATATATCTATCTATATCTATATCTATATCCATATAACTATATATTTATATTCCTGGTTTTCCATATATATAAAATTCTGGTTCTAAACGTTATATACTCATTATTTGTTACTTAAATATTAGATAGATAGATAGATGCACACAAAATTCTGGTAATATAAGCATACTTATTACCAGGATTAAGTTAAATGGGCAAAATAAATCTATTTGACCCATGAGCTCTCAACCTTGAGGTAGGACAAAAATGCCAGTATTTCACACGGACTTTTTTCTTTTCTACCTCAAATCTTTCTGTATATGACAAAATTCTACATATATTCAAATATCCCAGCTGTTAGAGGACCTTTCCTAAACCCAACTTTGCTAAGATCAATTATTGTCTGTGATGATTTAAATACAATTTATACATTTTTACCTGTTAAATGTATATGTTCTTATGCACATATAAAAATATATGCTATTTCTGTATCTATGTTGAACCGAGCATTTTGAAAAAAAATCTGCCTATGTCTCTAAGGATGTGTATTTTGGATGTACATTTTATATTCACACTAAAAATACACATATTTATGTATGCATATAAGCAAAGAGCACTTTGGCTTTGCCTGTAATATAGTAATTACGCATATTACATATCAATTTTCATGATATATAAACCTTTGATTGTAAGTTTTTTGATGCAAAGTAATGGTCTTTTTCTACAGCTTGAGTTCCTTGAATAGTTTCCTAAACTGAGTAGGTACCAAAAAATGTATATTGCATGGAGTCACTGACTTCATTTTGCAAATTAAATATATCTCTCTCACCCTTCTAGAAAAACCATTTCATTCTTAAAACCTGAAATTTGGTGCTAAGCTTGTTCACCCTCAGCCAATATTTCTTTATGGGATACGTATATCCAATTCTGTGTGTGTCATTCATTTATTTTCATTTTTATCAAGTTTATTTTTGTCTTTACCCATTAATCCAGAATTAACACAAAAAGAAAATTTATCTCTCTGAATCTATGGCTTGATCCCACATGTCCAGATGGATATCTCTACTGTTCTGGATGGAATTTTGGGACATCCAATGTGTTCTTGCCCTCCACGACCTGTCTGTGACACTGTTCACTTCCTTGACTCACTCTCTTCCCCTGGCTCCTGTGGCACCAAATAAGAAATACATTTCTTATTTGTTCCTTCAGAAACACCTCTGCCTCTATTCAATCCTTAAATGTTGGTCATATCAAGTACTCTAGTTGTGTTCTTCTTATACACTCCCATAATGACACCTATCATTTGTAAATACATATTCCAAGGTCTGCGGCTTTGGTCTTCTTTATTACAGAAGCTCCTTCAACAGTATCTGCTTCGAATCTGAGTCGAATTGCCACTTCTATCTGTAAGGTGACTGGGAAATATAATATTTTTAGCTTGGATACTTGCTATCCCTAACAGATCTGGGGATATCTTACAGAAAAGAGAAAATCGCTATTAGGTAAATAACTATAGTCACTATCTTCACCATACAAAACAACCCTTCTTTCTCTTCACAAGCACCCTTGATAACTCCCTATTACCAACTCCATCAAGTCCTACTTCCATGCCTTATGGTTCAAACTGCTTCATAAAATGGTTGTATCTAGATTGTACGACTTTATTTATCACTACCCCCACCACATTACAATAGCTGTTTAGAGGTTTATTCATGGCCCCAAATACTTCTGTTCTTTGGCTCATGATACTCTTCCCTTTTCTGGAATGTCTTCTTTCCTCCTCTTTACTTACCTAATCTTATTTAGGATCCAGCTCAAGCCTCAACATTTAAAAGAAGGCTTTGGGCCTGATTTAATGCTTCTTTTCTATGAAGGTTTATTAGATGTAGACACTTATTTTATTTTTCCTATTTCATGTCTTTTATCTTTACTTCCACAACTAGAAAGTTGCTAAAGGCAGACAATACTTTATATTTCTCTGTATATGCTATAATGCCAGTATAGTTTTGAGAACCACATAGGTAGTGCTCAAGAAATCTTTCATGATTGGTATGCTGAAAAAGTAAAATTTAAACCTCTGTAAACTTTCTCAATGCTACAAGTGTCAATTTATGAGATTTTTTCAGTATTTGGATATAACAATTTTCAAGGTTTTTTTGTTTTTGTTTTTTTTACCATAAATGCTGGAAATGAATTTAATAAAGTCCATGGGAACTGAACGTTAATAGTAATATTTATGTAGGGAGAATTATGTAATGCAGACTATCATTTTCTTTATATACTCTGAATTTTCTAGAATAAGCTTGGCTCTAAAATTCCCTTCCAATAGTCTTTATGATAAAAACAAAACATTTACTGAGAAATGAAGAGATTATTGTTCTTGTGATAAGCAATACAAGTAATAGAAAAATGGATACTTTTTAAATCTATACTTTTATTTATATCTTTATAATCTTAGAAATAATTTTAGTTCAACATGATTCAGTAAATAGGTTTTCAAAACCCTACCAGTATCTCAATTCTGTTCCTACCTGAAAGAGAGAAGACTTGGTAGGTGATATTAAGGGCATTTATAATGTGGCTGGGAAATACGATGAAAGACAAAAGATAGAATGGTTATAGAATGCCAAAATATTTATTATGTTAATAATGTTTTGGAAATTTATAATCAACATCTTAATGTAGAGAATACTTAGAGCCCATCAACCCACTAAAGTGCTGGAATGTATTAGGTGTGCAATATGCAAGTTTTTAATAGATATATGAAAGGTAGTTTCGATTCTCTTTTTATTTTTGTGAAGCATTTCCAATGTTATTTTATGGTCAGAGTTTGGTCCAATACTAAACTCTGGTAATCTTTGAGATTTCTTGTCTGCCTTTTGTCTTTAATTCTTACACATTTTTAATGTATGTTTTAAATAAATGTGATTTTTTATTTGATGAATACTTCATCCTACATAAAAATCAAGTCAGATTTTTCGTTTGTCTTGGTCAGGTTATCTGTATTCTTACTATCTTTTTTTGTAAAGGTGTACTGAAGTATAATTGACCTAGAGTAAAATTCATATCAAGTGTAAAATTTGATAAGTTTGACAAATATACACCATGAAACCATACCCAATCAAGATAAAAAATATATCTTCTACCCCTAAATATTTCCTTATGCTACTTTATAATTCATTCCTGACTTTTTCTTATAGGCAACCACTAATCTGCTTTCTGCCACTGGCAATTAACTGATGTTTTTGAGAATTTTATATAAATAGAGTCATACTCCATGTGCTCTTTTTAGTCTGGCTTCCTTCGATCAACAGAATTATTTTAAGATTCATCCGTACGTTTCTTCTGTTTACTTTGGATTTCATTTGCTCCTTTTTCTCTAGTTTGATAAGGTGAAGCTAGTCATTTTTTTTTTATTTTTGCCTTTCTTCCTTCCTATGTGTATAATGTATAAATTTCCCCTGCATAGTGATTTAGCAATATTCCGAAAATGCTGATATATTTAGTGAACATTTTGTTTAGTTTAGATACTTTTTAATTTCCCTTTTTATTTACTTTGGCTCATGGGTTACTTAGAAGTATGTCTTTAGTTTATTAGTTTTCATCTTTTCCTGACTTCTTTTCAATTAAATTAATATTTTTAATGATTTCATTGTATTACTTGTTGGCTTATTAGCTATAACTGTTCTTTGCTTGTTTGTTTTTGCTTAGTTGGTTTGTTTTACTTTTGTTTTGCTGAAGAAAAATATTTTATTATTGTTTTTGAAAGATATTTTTTCTGGGTATGGAAGTCTAAGCTCAATTTTCCCTCTCCCCTCCCCCAGACTTTAAAGGTATCACTTCACTATTTTCTCACCTCCATTGTTTTCAAGGAATGTAAAATATCATCCTTATTTTATTTCTTTGTTTGAAATGTTCATTTCTCACCTCTGGTTTCTTTAAAGGTTTGGAGCAATTTAATTATAATATGTTTTGGTGCTTTCTTGATGTGATTATTTTCTTTGATTTGTGGTTTCATAGTTTTCATCAAATTTGATTATGAAATCATTAGGTGCTTTCTTGTACTTAGGATGTGTTGACTTTTTTGGATATGTGGGTTTATAGTTTTCATCAGCTTTGTAAAATTTGGAGTCATTATTTCTTTAAACAGTTTTTCTGTTCTCCTCTTTTCTTACAGACTCCAAGTGCATACATGTTAGGCCTCCTAAAGTTGTTCCCCAGCTCAGTGATGCCCCGCTCAACTTTTTAATTCTCTCTTCTCACACTGTTTCATTTTATCTACAAATTCAAATTCACTAATGTTTTCTTCTTAAATGTCTACCCGGCTATTAGCCACATCCAGCATATTTTTCATTTCAAACACTGGAGTTAAAATATCTAGAAGTTTAGCTTGGGTCTTTTCTTTTTTAATGTCTTACTTTTCTCTACTTAACTTTCTGAAGATGGAATACAGTTATAATAACTGTTTTGATGTCATTATCCATTAATTCTAATATCTATGTCAATGTTGGGTTGGTTTTGATTGGTTAATTTTGTCCCCATTATATGTTATATTTTCCTGCTTCTTTGCATGCTTGGTAAGTTTTGAATGGATGTCAGACATCAGAAATATTACCTTATAGGTACTGGATATTTTTGTATTAGTACTGTTCTTCCTAAGCTTTCATCTAGGAGGCATGTAAGTTATTTGAAATCTGTTTGATCCTTTTTGGTCTTGTTTTTAGTACTGTTGGGTGGAACCAGAGCAGTGTTTAGTCTAAGGCTAATTATTTCCCATGACTTAGGCAGACCTTTTCTGTGCACTCCACCTATTGTCTTGTGAATCAGGAGAATTTCCAGTCTTGCAGGGAGGAGACACTATTCCTAGCTGTAGGTAAGCTCTGGGAAATCTAATCTCTAATACTTTCTATTGAACATATCCCCAAACCTGAGAAGTTTTCTTACACACAGGCATTGATCATTACTTAGCTGAATATTCAAATGGGACCCTCTGAAGAGCCCTCTGGAGTTCTGTCTCTGTGCCTCCGGATAGCTCCTCTCTGGTATTCTGTCCTATACACTATAACTATTTTGGTCTCTTAGATGCTTGTTCTCAACTCAGGGAGTCTCCTGGAAGTCTACCTAGGTGACATCTCCTTGTCCTGTGATTAGAAACTCTTTCAAGACAATAAACTGGTGCAATTATGTTGTTTCTCACCGATCACTGTACTATTTTTCTTGATGCCCAGTATCGTAAAACCAACTTTTCATACTTTCTTTTCCAATTTTTTGGATAATTTCAGGTGGGAGGGCAATCAGTCTATTTTACTGAGGTTTGGTCAGAAGCAGAAGTCTGCTTTAATATTGTTTTTTACTCACTTACTCTTATCAATTTTTGCGAAGAATATATGATTTCCTGTGTTCCTTCCTCAAAACCTTGAATTTTTACCAATTTTTATTTGTATGTAAATATAGGCTATATTTTTATGTGCATAGAGCTTTATGATAGTTAGTTCTTTTTAATGGCTTAATGTTACTGAATGGCATATACCTCTATCTATAAAATATATTTTTCATTGTTATTGGATTTTTGCTTTGAATTTTTTTTAAATTTAGATTCCACTATCCTAACAAGGATCTTTCTCTTGGTTTTGTGTACAGCAATAGATCTTTGCTTCCATTTTTTCAAATACTTGTTTGTCAAACATGGGATTTGGAAAATCTGAGTATAATATTGTCATGGAGAAGTAAAAGTCTTTTTATCATGATATTCCGCTTTATCATGATTTCTATCTGAATTAATGTTGATCCCAGGCTTTATGAGACAGAGATTCTTGTCAGATATTTCACTGATGTATTCTGGGTGTCATGAACACTTTGTGGTACAAATATTTGTTAAATAAATGAGTAGATAAATGGATAAATAAAGAGATAATTTCAAGATTCATTCAATAAGGTAACGATTAATAATTTGGTAGATTGTTAATGCTTATAAATCCTAAGTAGCAATCATTTCTGGTATGAATAAAATAAGAACAAAAGAGCGATTTTGAAAATGTTAGTAAGGTCATTGATTTGGCCACTAGTCAATTTACAACATATATTGGAAACACATTAATTGTGTTTATGAATAACACAAATAAAGTTGGCAATTAAAGTCATCATTCATGCGACTCTGTTGTCATATTTTCAACGATCTAAATGTTTTAGCTTATAGTGAACTTAAAATTTATTTGAAAAAATGGATGGTTTTCTCAACCCTTGATTTTACTTTGTAGAGACATCTACTTGAGCATAGTTAAGTTGAATGTGATAACAAATAAAATTGTTTGACATCATTGTGGCCATTGTGGCTGGGGAGAAAAAACTCCCATGGTGGCATCTATGGAGCTTTAGTTCCCTCCTTTTCAATGAAAAGAATCAGCATTTTAAAGCAACCATTATTGTGAGTATGTCAGATTAAAGCATGCACATGATGGGGCTTTAGTTTCTTCACAGTGAAGAAGCTTAAAGTGATCAGTTATCCATAACTGTACAAATATCCAGATGCTAGATACCTTGTAAACAGTGTATCTCTATTTGATTATCTCTCTTGGCGTGCATTTTGATTTCTGAAGGAAATACACAGTAAAAGGGGGAGGAAAACAAGAACAAAAATATATATTGACACAACTATTCAATACATTCATTTTGTGAATATTCACTAGGCACAAATTAAAGGTAGATTAATTTCTAAAAGTTGGAAATTCATCAGTGAACAAGACAATAAAGAAATCCTTGTCATCATGGAGTGTCCATTCTGGTGGCAGAGGGTCAAAGGTAAATAATATAAATAATAATTTAAGTAAATTATACAGTTATAGAAGATGATAAGTACTATATAAATAAATAGAATAGATTAAGGGAGATCAGGAGTGCTAGAGGTGGGGCAGTAGTCTTCATTTTAAGTAAAGTAGTCAGGGCAGTGCTCAATGAGAAGGTGATAGAAAAATAAAAACTAAGAGGCAAAGAGGAAGTGAGTCATGTAGATATCTATAGGAAATGATTTCAGGTGGAGGGAATAGCCAATGCATGGAATCTGACTCAGAAATGAGGCTGGTTGCCAAAGGAACAGTAAAAAGGCCAATAATGACTGGAGTAAGAGAACAAGGGGGGATCATAAGAAGATGAGGTCAGAAATATAAGGAAAGGAAAGATTAGGTAAGGCTCTGTGGATGATGTACAAACTTTAGATTATATTTCAAGAGAAACAGGGAGCCACTGAAGAACTTTAAACAAAAAAAAAAAAATGCACTGTTTGCCCTTCCTTTTTACAGGACAACCCTGGATGCTGAGTCAAAAACAGTCTGTAGATAGCAAGGTGAAAGTAAGAAACCAATTATAAGGCATTCAGCGGATGGCATTATATGTGGGGAAAACATTTGAAACTGCTTATCCAACAACGGTTCCCCAAAATGAGATATTTACACCTGCTGAATAAAAGTTTTTGTTAATTCTGAGGCACTTCGGTGGCTCAGTTGGTTAAGTGTCTGACTCTCATTTCAGCTCAGTCTTGATCTCAGGATCGTGATATCCAGCCCCAGGTCAGGCTCTGTGCTCAGCGGGGAGTCTGCCTGAGATTCTCTCTCCCTCTCCCCCTGCCCCTCCTCCTCCTCACCCCCCCCAGCTCACGTGTGCATGCGCTCCCTCAAATAAATAAATAAATCTTTAAAAAAAGTTTTTGTTAATTAAAAAACATTGAGGAAGCTGCAGGGATGTGTTCATTATTAATTACATACAAAAGAAGTAAACATCAATCTCTGCCTTTAGAAAGATTATAATTTATTGACAGAGATACTGAATTAAAGTAAGAAGATTTGTTATCCATACACTGAAATGATTCTGTAGATGACTTTTGAGATGAACACTAAACATTTCTGATATTTCTAGAGGAGTAAATGTGATGTGAAGGGTCATTGCCTGTAGAAAACAGAGTAAGAACAAAATCATGAGCACCAAAAATTTCATGTTTTGAGAACATTAAGTGAAACCAATTCTACCCTAACACTGGGTATATCAAGGTAAAAGTAGGAAATAGAGAAAAGAACTTGATGTCACATTGGGGGAGGCATTCAAGATTAAGCTAGTTATTTAAACTTTATTCTATAAGCAGTGGAGAATTAATACAGATTTTTAAGTAAAAAGGAGAGGGATGGGGTGGTATATGATTTAAGTAGTGCTTCAGGAAGAAAATTCCAACTGCAGAGCTCAGGATGACAGAGAAATAGGGGGATATGGGCATAGAGAGGAAGAGAATGAAGAGGTTCTATATGAAAAAGGTCATTGTAGTGTGTTAGGGGAAATGTAATGAGGGCATGAACCAGAATGGGTGATGCTGTGAATTGAAAAGGATGAAACAATTTATTTTGAATTTACTATGTGTCAGGTTCAATGGTAAGTGCTTTCCATGTATTTTCTTATTTATTCCTCCATATCCTTTTGATATAGCTTTTTTTTTTTTTTTTTTAAATTAGAAGGTGAGGTTATACAGGTTAAGTGACTTGGTTAAAGCTCCACAGCTAAAACATGTCAAACTGGGAGTTGAACCAGACCATCTGCCATATCCACGCTTCCAACCTCTTTGTTTCAGCACCTCTCAGGAAACAGAATGTATTAGGAGTAGGATCTCATCGTAAGAAAGGAGATAAGAGGGGCGCCTGGGTGGCTCAGTGGGTTAAAGCCTCTGCCTTCCGCTCGGGTCATGATCTCAGGGTCCTGGGATCGAGCCCCACATCGGGCTCTCTGCTCAGCAGGGAGCCTGCTTCCCCCTCTCTCTCTGCCTGCCTCTCTGCCTGCTTGTGATCTCTCTCCCTCTGTCAAATAAATAAATAAAATCTTTAAAAAAAAAAAAAAAAAAAGAAAGGAGATAAGAGGACTAGAGGAAAGAACTAACCTTAATCTAGCACTTGACCATAAGGAATATGTTGGGAAGATAAGAGTAGGAAAATAAGTTATTGGAAGGGTAGGAAGAAAGTGCTGTCTCATGAATGACCCAGGAGGACAGAAGTTTAAGACACTAGGGGCAGTATCAAGTAATGCTGAGAGTCAAGAAAAATGAGAAAAATATTACAAGTGTTGATTGATAAGGAGTTATTTCTCTTCTTGAAAAGATAAACTACTTGTATCCTCTGCTAGGCGGGAGAAAAAGTCAGACTGAAAAGATCTGATAGGCCACACTGTAAGAGATGAAAAAGTGGATGCCAGAGACTTGCTTCTCATTCACCAAATTTCAAAAATAGGAAACATTAAAGGAGACAAACTGAAGGAGAATTGGGTCAAAAAAGTTGTGTGTGCTTACACACATATGCATGCATGTGTGATTGCTATTAGTAACAGATTAGTATCTTTTTGTGGGTAAATGGAAAGTATTGATAAGAAGAAAGAATAATGTCTTTGCAGAAAAAATAAAAATTTAAAAAAAAAGAAGAAAAAAGAATGAAAATGTTGAAGTGGTATGGAAATTTTGGATGGACCAGTTTCCTTGACTGGATAGGTAGTGGTAAAATGATACGAGGGGTCTAAATAAATCAGTTATCTTTGGTGAAAAGAGAAGCGGTATGGATTCCTATGAATAATATGGAAAGGAGTAAGAAAGGTAAAAAAAATACTGAATACATTTAAAAGATTCAAAACATGACTTGAGAAGCAGGCAAGGTCACTGAAAGAGCGAAAGAGTGTGATCTCTTCATAAGAACAGTATTTTGAAAGAATTTCTACTTCAATTTATAAGTCAGACAGTATTTCTTCCATTCCATAAGCCAACCAGTCCAAGGTACTGCCTCTTAGAGGGACACTACAAATAACTATAGAGGACACCACAGTTTCTTTTGTAACTTGAACCTCATAGGATTTAAGAATTCTCCAGAATATTGCTGCCACCCCCTCATCACATCAGGGTGATAACTGGCTGCCACATGGCTTTGATAGACATTCTTTTATTATGGTTTAGAAGACCTACCTTGTTCCTTGACTTGTGGTTACTTCCATCATTGGATTTTTTTTTTTTTTTTTTAACGGAATTGAAATGTTCAAAATTCCCACCAGGCATGAAGGATTCTATTTCTCAGCTAAACTCTCTTTTTTTCTAGGCAGGACACATAAAATTTAATTTCCTGACCTCTTCTGCTGATGTATAGCAGTCATTTTTCCACAACATTAGACTAGGTAATCTATTCTTAGGGGAACCTCGTCAAGCCTGACTGATATTCTGCATTTTTCTTTCTTTTCTCTATTTTATATTTATTTTTTGCTCTTTCTCCCCCTTCATACTTTCTGCTGTGGAAATATGGTAATAATAATAAAATATCTAGGGAAAGATAGAATATATTTACCAATCCATGATGCTAAGATGAGGGGAGCGAGAGAAAGGTCATGTTTTCCATTCCTGAAAATAAAGTAAAATAATAAATTTGCATCTTGAGAAAAATCCATGAATTCAGCTAATAAGATCCTATCTCTGGATTGTTTTGATACTGATTTCATACTGGAAGATGAATTTTAGTGTCAGTGAAAAGTGCTGGTACAGTGACAGCTGTAGAGACCAATATCTTCCATTAATGCAAAGAAGACACAGAAATACCATTGGGCTTTCTGCTATCTTGTCAGAATTAGTCATCACATTTGTTTTCAGGGGAGTGGAGGCATGCCACCGTGTTTCCTTGACAAGACTGAGCACAGCACCAAGCTCAGAGTGGGCACACTCTTGATTGTCATGATAATGCTAGTCCTTTCCCGTTTTCTCTCTTTATCCTGTGGCCCATCAGAAAAAGGAACACAGTCAACATGTTCTCATTTTCTCTCACCACAAACAAGACACTGGACAGCTGTCAGATTGGAATAACTTCTACTCACAATCAATTTGTATCTGATTCAAACAACTGAGCTGGGAATGCAATGAGAAAGCCCATTCCCATTGCATAGAGGTCTAGGCCAGATCTGGCCAGAGGGTGGTAAGCAATGAACTGATACAGTTGGTTGGTACAGAGTCTATCATGTAATGATTCAATAGGCAGCATTAAGTATTTATTGAGAACTTTCTGGGATTGTGCCATTGTGCCAAATGCAGTGTCCAACAGAAAACCAGGGAAAAAATGTTTACAGTTTAGTTGGAGATTTACTTATAAAAAGATAACACAAGGGGCGCCTGGGTGGCTCAGTTAAGTGCCCGACTTTGGCTCTGGTCATGATCCCAGGGTCCTGGGATTGAGCCCCACATGGGGCTCCCTGCTCGGCAGGAAACCTGCTTCCCCCTCTCTGACTCCCCCTGCTTGTATTCCCTCTCTAGCTGTCTCTCTCTCTCTCTGTCAAATAAATAAATAAAATCTTTAAAATAAATAAATAAATCTTAAAAAAAAAAGATAACACGAAGCCATATATTCTCGGCATCAAATGGGTGATACTGACAAGTAAAAGCTATAGGAGGTCAGAGGAGGGTGAGCCCAGCATGTACCCTGTGGTGGTTAGGAAAGGCCTCAGTGCCTTAAAGAGTAGATAAGGATCAGACAGATGGGATACAGGAGGAAAGTCTGCCTGGATTAATGCAGTGGCATGAGTGACAGCAAAAAAGACCAGCAGGAACAAAGGAGATAATGATGTCATGTGACCAGTCTGACTGGGCACCCTACGGTAGTCTTGCATTACCAACCTGCCCCCAACCATCCCCACTCCCTGCGTTTCCACAATCAGTTAAGCTATATGTCAGTAAGGTTTATCATAAATCATTCCTTACAGCAAAAGTGATTTTTTAACTCCCAGTTCTCTGAACTTGAGATACCTTGTTGAATTTCACATAATTGTTTATTTTATTCTATAATATACCTCTGTAAGGCAAGTGTTTTATTGTCCTTTTGTCTTGTTTTCCTAATAATATGTCTGAAAACTTGAATAAATATGTAGAGCTAAATATTCTGATTTTACATATTTTTTGTATATGTACCACATGAATTTTATTTTTTATGTTTTTTTATTTTTAATTGAAGGATACTTGAACTGTAATACTATATTAGTTTCAGGTGTATAACAGTGATTTGACAATTATATACATTATGATATGCTCACCACAATAAGTATAGTTACCATCTGTCACTACAAAAAGTTATTACAATATTATTGACTATATTCCCTATGCTGTACTTTTCATCCCTGTGACTTATTTATTTTATAACTTGAAGTGTGTACCTCTTAATACCTTTCACGTATTTCGCTTATCCCCCACCTTCCTCCCCTTTGGCAACCCCTAATTTATTCTCTATATTTATGAGTTCGTTTCTCTTGTTGTTGTTTGCTCATTTGTTTTTTTAGATTCCACATACAAGTAAAATCTTTCTCTGTCTTTCTCTGTCTGATTGTAGATACTTTTAAAAAGCATTTAGTGGGGCACCTGGGTGGCTCAGTCGGTTAGGCATCTCCTTCAGCTCAGGTCATGATCCCAGGGTTCTGGGATTGAGCTCCATGTCGGGCTCCCTGCTCAGTGGGGAATCTGCTTCTCCCTCTGTCCCTCCTGCCCCCCTCATGCTCTCAGTCTCTTTCTCTCTCCCTCTCTGACTGAAATAATAAAATCTTTAAAAAGCAAATATTAAAAAAATACAGTATTTAGTATTTCATTAGGTAAACTTAGTGTTATCACTTAAAATAATGTTACTGCAGATAATGCATCCTAAAATCTATGTAGACTAGTGTCAATGGACAAAAGGAACATTCCTAATGTTATAAATAGCTTTTGGTGAAGGGATCTGGGTCTTAGGGAAAAGTTTAGATATGTGGTATATAAAAATGTCAATAATAAAAATACTAATATGTTTGGCGTGTAAAACAAATCTGACAAATTCTCATATTTCTGTTTCCCTTCAGTTTTACCTACCTTCATTATGGTGATCATGTAGGTGTAATGAATGTATTCTCATAGTAAATAATAATCTAAGACCACCTTCCCCTTCTTTACCACAGTGTACTACCAACAATAATAGTGATACGTTAAATGAACACTTTAGCTTTAATGTTTTTAAAGATAATACTTGATATTGAATTAGTTCTAGGGAGTGAAATATTCATCCCCAATGGGATAATCAGGCACCTAAAATCATTTCTTTGAGACTTATCAATTGATCCACCTGTAGCTTAAATAGTTCCTAAACCATTTTGGATATTCTCTTTCCCCATTTGAAGGTATCTTATTCTCTGTCAGTCAATTCCAAGTTTACCATCTTACAGTTTTTTGCTCCTGTTTTTTGTTTTCTTTTAACTTATTATTTTTTTTTTTTCAAGGATCAAGAACCTGGACATCTGTGAAACTGGAGTAAGTTTTCATTCTCGGTCTCTTTCCCTTTCTCTCTACTATTCTGCATTCTGAATCATGTGGCTCAAGGGTGCATTTTTAGACATGGTGGGTTTGAGATGGGAAGTATTTATTTCAATAGTGAAGGGTAAAAATAATTTCCCTTTGAAATAGGATGATTTTTATGATTTGTGCTGTAGTAAATGGGTATAGAGCCTAAATATAAATGGAAAACCAGGAATAAACTGTGTCTGGTATGTTGTAGGCACTCAAGAAATATTTGTTGAATAGCTGAATGGATGAAAGAAATTCACCAATAGCCCAAATCTGCTTAGTTTTGCCGGCTCCATAGGCCTACATAACTTCCGGGCTTTTCAACATCAGTGCTACTTCAGTATTTTTTATAATTTCAGCCAGTACTTGGAGTTGTAAACCAATGCAATCTCAATGGAGAAACTGAGGCTGAAGGAAGAAATGGTTGGATTCCCTATCTTTACTGTAGAAAGAACATCATGCCGAAGTCTCATCTATTGGATAAACTAAACCAACCAAACAAAAGAACAGAAACTGCCTGAATAATATTCTGATAGGGAACAAGAAAGACTTGCTGAAAAAAGCCCATTGCTGGGACAAAGTTTATCGAGGGAAGGTGGAAAAGGAGAAACTGCCAGGAGAAACAACTGAGCTCTAAGTTTAGATTTAAAAGTCCCCATAGTTGGAAGTGTTTGGGGCTTCAACTGGCCATGTATTCCGAAGAGCTCTCTGCTGGCTTTGATGAATGTGTGGAATTGTCTTCTTGTCTACTCATTACCACTTTAAAAAAAAAAAAAAGGAGATTTGACAATCCTAGCAATCGTCTTTAGCTTCTGTTGTTTTCCATTAGCAACGGGAGTGTATTCTTTTAGTGAAACACAAAAGCTGGTATCCCAGGCTACCGCTGCGCCTTGCAGCATGCGGGGCGATTCACTCATTCGGAGAGACGCTCTGGAAAGGTGGTTAGAGACTGTTTTAGCACTTTATTTGTCCCAATTATCTGCTCCTGCCTATTAGGGTGAATGGAACATCATGGCATTGTTTATCACAGGCTTTATATTCGCTAATAACACTGTTGTTTATTACCACAAACATGCTGTATGCAGTCAGCTCCGCTTCTGTTAATCCCACTGCTCCAAATTCTGTTTTTGTTTTTATTTTTTTCCTTTTTTTCTTTTATCTTTTTTTTTCCTTCCTCAAAACAAATTAGATCCCACTGAACCAACCAAGTTTCCCACAGCTTGTGATTGTAAAGATGCCTTTTTCAATTGGACTTCAGGTTGATTGGTTTCAGGCTGAAAACCCTAAAGAAAATAACAGGGTGATACTTACATGCAGGAACGGCTCTCCAACCATATTTCAATGGCAAGTGCCTGCCTGGGCATTTCCTTCCAGGTGCTCACAGCCTGAATTGGCTAGTTCGGGTAACCTTCAGAGAAAAGAATGTAGCGAATTGTTGCCATTAGATCATTTAGTCTTCCCCAAAGCCCTCTTCTTCCATACACTGTTTTACACAAACATATCCAGGGACTCCACATGGCCTGAGGCCTGCTGAATGTGCTTTTAAAAAATGCCCCTCATTTGGGCCTGTAGGAAAGATAGTATCAGTGTAGTCTATTATTCCCGGGACCACACTGAATTGTAAGAACTGCTGGTGTTCTCTCCCTGCATGTGCTTGCTGCATCCCCAAACTCTTGTTTAATAAATCAGGTAGATGATCAACACCTGAAGGAATGATACTTTAACTCTACACACAGTAAACTGCTCTTTCTCTGCGCCGCCCCCCCTCCCCCCCCCGCCCCCCGCCTTGGCCAGTGTTTATAATCTGAGGTTACTTAAAGATGTGCAGGTCATAACCATGGCAATGGAGAAGATAGATCTTCCTCAAACTAGATGCATAGATTGGGAAGTGAGGCTGTAAAGAACCTGTTGTTTAAAAGGTATGAGCTAGGGGCGCCTGGGTGGCTCAGTGGGTTAAAGCCTCTGCCTTCGGCTCAGGTCATGATCTCAGGGTCCTGGGATTGAGCCCAGCATCGGGTTCCCTGCTTGGCAGGGAGCCTGCTTCCCTCTTTCCCTCTGCCTGCCTCTCTGCCTGCTTGTGATCTCTCTCCTCTCTGTCAAATAAATAAAATAAAATCTAAAAAAAAAGGTATGAGCTATAATTAGAGACACTTAAGTTCAACCTGATATTAAAACTCAGGTCAACCTGATTGGGAAATAGAGTTTCTTTTGGAAAGTAGGCACAGAAACAGATAATGTTTAGAAAAGACCAGGGAAGAGCATGTTATCAGTGGAAAAGATCTGTTCTTTAGACTTGGGCAGCATGACTTTTTCATTCCAGGATCTTCATTAAATTAATTTGCTTTTTGAGTTTCGGTTTCCTCATCGTAAGGTGGAGACTATGATCATCTGATAACCTTGTTTAATAATTAAAAATATAAGTGTAAATACCTGAGTCATAGAAGGAGCCCTCAATGGACTCCATCTTATATACCTGACATGGAGGTATGAAAACTGAGGGGATGTTTCCCCTACACCAATCATTTGTTTAAATAGCAAAAGACAGGTCCAGCTAAGTGTATGTAAATGTAATCTGCTTTACCTGCTTGAGAAAGTGAAACAGCTAGAATGCTTTTTAAATACCAGGTTTATGAAGAAGAATAAGAAGGTGGTAATGGATAGAAAAAAACACAATACGAAAACAAGGAAGCAAAGTGAAATCCCAAAGTTTAAGAGACAAGACAATGACAATTTTAAAAGTTGAGTGTTCCAATTTCAGGGTAATGATGGAGTAGCATGGTCAGACAACCGTACCCTACAAACAACAATTATAAAATCTGAAAATAATATTTAATAGCAGTTTGAATACAGAAATTTGAGGAGTCCCTACTCTTGCAAGATTGACTGCAGCAAGTAAAGACTTGTGAATTTGCAGCATTTTACCTGAGAGCACTCCTCAATCAACAGGCACCTCAAGCTGCATAAAGCTATTGCCTAATAGGCTTGAAGTATCAGAAAGCAGGGCTTGAGGCCGACAGAAAAGCCAGAAAGTTAGGAGTGAAATCTTTCAATGCAGGTAGCTACCTACTGAAGAGATGGGTCCCAAAATATGAATATAAAAATTCATCCAAATCCTTGGCTATTACACTGTACATGGAGAGGAGGAAGGAAATTTCTAGGAGCCTTGAGGATAAAGCAGAAGGAGAAAGGTGAAACAACCAAGGAGAATTTCAGAAGACAGAATTTAGGAGTTTGACTCCAGACAAGTAAATTTTTTTTTTAACACACAGATCAGTCTTCAGAGAAACATTACAGAATTCAGAGTCTCTACATTTAGGATCCGATAAGAAAAACGAACAAACCAAAAAGCATACAAAAGCATTAGGCATACAAAGAAAATAGGAAAATATGAACCATGTTCAAGAATAAAAGAAATGATATCAGTAGAAATCGAGTCTAGGATCATCCAGATGCTAAAATTAACAGGAAAAAATGTTTAGTCAGCTATTATAAATATGTTTAAAAACTGAATAAATATATATAATAAATAAAAATACATAATAAAAAGAAAAATCTTACCACATAAATAGAAACTCCAAAAAAAGAGGCAAATAAAAATTTCTACATTGAAAAAAAAAATCCTGCATTGAAAATATAATAACTAAAGTATAAAATCAATTACATAGCATTAAGAGCAGATTTGAAGTAAAAAAAAGAATAAATTTACTTGAAAAAACATTAAGACAAACATTTCAAGGACAAAGAGAAAAAAGATGTAAGGAAAAGATCAGATTTGCAGAAATTTGTGAGACAATATTAAACAATGGAAATGTTTATGTGCAACTGAAACACTAGAATAGGAGGGAACAACAATGGGGCAGAAAAATGAAGTAATAATGGCTGAAAACTTACCAAATTTGGTGAAATTCAGGAAATTCCAGATCTAAAAAGCTTGATAAGCATTTAGTAAGAGAACTACGGATAAACTCACACTTAGGCACATCAAAGTCAAATGTCTGAAATCCAAAAATCAAGAGAAAACTATTGAAACTAGCCATAGAAAATGTTAGATTACATAAAGGAAATCAAAGAAGTAAATGATAGGTGACCTCTCATTAGTAACAGTGGAGGCCTGAAAGCTATGGAATAGCTTTAAAGTACTGAAAGTGGAGGAGGGAGAAAGCTGTCAATCCAGATTTCTATGTAGGGAGAAACTATCCTTCTATAATGAAAGTTAAATAAAGGCATTTTCAAGTAGAAGCAAAACTGACCTTCAAAAATAAAAGTGAAATAAGGACCATTTCAAATAAACAGAAATTTTGACAATTCATTTTCAGCTGCTGTGCACATACACAAAGAAAAATGCTAAAGATATTTACTAAGGATGGACAAAAATGTCACCAGATGGAAACTCGAATCTACTAGGAAGCAATGATAATCACTGGAAATGACAAGTAAGGAGTAAACATAGTAAAATATTTTTCTATTCTTTTTCTGAATTGTTTGAAAGAACATTAAAGCAAAGAGTATAACAATGTATTGCAGAGTTTAAAATAATATAGATGTACTGTAATACCACCACCACCGTAAGGAATAGGAGTGGTAAATACAACTATGCTACTAAAGTTTCTTATATATTATATCATACATGTGTAAAGTATACTACAAATTCTGATTAGATTACCATAAGGTAAGAAACTAATTTAATTTTGAAAGCAACCACTTAATAATGCAAAGACCTGAGGAATTATAGCTAAATCTTACACACAAGGATTAAATGGTATATTAAAAAAAAAGATTAAATAAAAGGGCAAAATGGAAGAATAGAGTGATGAAAAACAGGAAATAAAAAAACATATTCATACTATAAGCATATTTATAGACACTATAAGGATATTAAAATAAGTTACATTATAAACATAAGCAGATTAAAATAATAGGAACTAAAAACAGAGAAGTAAAACAAAGAGGAAAAGTAGAAATAAAATAATAACATGGTCCTTTATTCAGTCACATCAGTAATTACATAGAATGTAAGTGAACTAAATATACCAATTAAGATATGGAGGCAAGATTAAATTAAAAAATCAAGATCTAACTGTATGCTGTCTGTAAGAGGAACACTTTAAGTCCAAGGACAAAAATTAGGTGAAAAGAAATGGGTGGAAAAAGATAAAGCAGTCAAACCCTTATCACAAGAAAAATGGAGATAAGGGTTTTTACTAGAAGTAAAGAAGAATATACCATGTTGAAAAAGTGCCAATATATCAGGCAGCGTAATGATGCCAGATATGTATGTGCTTAATAGAGGAGCTTCACATTTCAAAGAGAAATAATTGGCAATTCAAAAGGAAAAACAGATAAATCCACAATCATAGTTGGGTATTTTAAAATCCAACTCACAATTTTTGGTAGAACAGCTGAACAAAAATCAGTTAAGATGGATTCTCAACCACATTGACCAAATTCGTATTTGTAGACCGCTACACTCAAGAACACAAAATGCAAATTTTTCCCCAAGGAACACAGAATGTTTACCAAGATACACCATATGCTAGACCACAAAGCAAGACTCCGTAACTTTCTAATTATTGAAATTTTGGAATCTGTCCTCATATGGCATGGCCCCAGTACAATACTGCCCCCCTTCCTTCCCTGTACACTTTTGATGGAAGCAGAGATTAGGCTTCTGCTTCAGTTTCTGTCATGTGTTTCTATTCTCTTTTCTCACTCCTAAGCTTTGTCTGAAACCCAGACTATTCATTTAAGTCTTTTTTTTTTTTTAAGATTTTATTTATTTATTTGACAGAGAGAGAGATCACAAGTAGGCAGAGAGGCAGGCAGAGAGAGAGGGGGAAGCAGGCTCCCTGCCGAGCAGAAAGCCCGATGAGGGGCTCGATCCCAGGACCCTGAGATCATAACCTGAACTGAAGGCAGAGGCTTTAACCCACTGAGCCACCCAGGCGCCCCTCATTTAAGTCTTAAAAGTCTTCACATTTTTTTTACCCAAGAGTACTTATCTCTGCCTGTTCTAGCCACCATATGAGATCTGGTTCCAGTCAGGATTGAATGCCCAGTTTCTGGAAAGTAATCCACATGACTTTAAGGGTTACCATTATGTACTCCTGCATAACCTCCCATAACATAGGACCTTTTGGCAATGGTTTAACATATTCTGCTTGAGTTTACCTTTCCTTTTATCCTTAGACACTGTAATATCAACTGCTGCTCCCCCTCCTCCCCACACCTGTTCTTGGTCTCTCATGCTGAGTCCCCTTAGTTCTGGCTCTCAACAGTCCAACTTCACCCTCTCTGGTCCTGAATTACAGAGACTCTACCATCTGGAACACTATAATCATTATCAAAGTAGCTGGCAGCCTTCTGCCCCAAAAAAGGATGTGTAATCTCTCAGAGGTGTGGTGGATGCAAATCGCATGCCATACTTGATTGCCAGAGAAAAGACAGAGAGTTGAACATATTTAGTGATCAGAGCTAAGGAGTACAATGATGGAAAGCTGCTCATAATCTGTAGTTGAGTAAAAGATGCAGGGTAAAAACCAAATAATTTCGACTATGCAAAGAAGAATGGTAAGATGCCACAGTCTGGATAGAGTTGGAACCCACTTGAGGCAGAATGGGGATGACTTCTTTTTTATTTTGCCTTTTTTCTCCTAAATTTTGTATAATGAATACATATTTTGGATAAATTATTATGCTTTTTTTAAAAAATTTTATTTATTTATTTGAGAGAGAGAGAGAGATCACAAGTAGGCAGAGAGGCAGGCAGAGAGAGAGGGGGAAGCAGGCTCCCCGCCGAGCAGAGAGCCCGATGTGGGGCTCAATCCCAGGACCCTGAGATCATGACCTGAGCCGAAGGCAGAGGCTTTAACCCACTGAGCCACCCAGGCACCCCATAAGTTATTATTCTTAATAAGAAACATACATATTCCTTCTCCCTCAAAATAGCTCTATTGTGTGTGTGTGTGTGTTTGTGTGTGTAGAGAGAGTATATATATATTTATTTATTTTAAAAAGTGTCCTAATTTCTTGAAACAATTATTTAGACTTGAAGAAGATCCCAATGCAGGATTAATATAAAATGATAGAAGCTTGTTCCTATAATTGAATAGTCAAAAAAAATGAAATGATGCTTACAATGAAGACTTAGTAGGGAAAAATAAAGGTCTTTTATAGCTGTGTTTGAAATGGGAAGCTTACTTTAACATTAAGAGAAAAGAGCAGTGTAGATAACTAGTCACATTCTATATTGCTTCATTCTTTTCAATTAAGGATAATTATTTTAAAACATGAAAAGATAAAATATATTTGCAAAAAATCTTAAAACTAAAATTTTTCCAGAAAGAATAAAAGAATTTGTATTGGCCACAAATTAACTTAAATCTCTGTCATTCCATTTCGCACTTTAGGTTATTTAGAGAATTTGTAGGTAAGATAATTAAAATCAATATTGGTCACCTATGAAGTTTTGGAGAATGGAAAAGAAGTAGAGAAATGAAGGTGATCATGCATCAATCTAATTTTCATAAAAGAACACAAAACCAGCATTACTAAGGTGGTTTGTGGGGGGCAAAACATCACAAAACAATGGTGAATCTCATAACTTCTTTATTTCTCTAAATCGTGACAAGTTTATCATTTCAAAATTGGTAATGTAGGTTTCATGTGCTATAGTGTTGCACATTCCACTATTATTGTGCTTGTCTTTGGGATATCAGGATAAGGGATATCAGGATAAAGAATGGACATGGAAAGTGGTACTCCTGCCTATTTACTCATATTTCCCTATACAACATTATAATTAGGAAGGAGAAGATGCTGAATTTACAAACTAAAAATTAGTGAGTTTGATGCTGATCTCAATTAACATTTATTACCATCATCATATTTGTCATTGTTAGGTATACTTATTAGAATAAATCACTGAATTTAATAAAAAGCAACCAGTTCCAGATTTACTGTTTCCCAAATTCTACTTTTACTTGATGAGTAGATTAGGGAAATGGTAGATGACTTAAATATGCACTTCAACAAGGTATTGATCAGCTCCAGGCACCACATGACATCATTTTAGACAAATATGAAGATATGAATCTTATTATTTTGAAACTGAATTATAACTGGCTGACTGTATGCTGATTATGGTGGCAATTTCAGGGGCACCTGGCTGGCTTAGTTGGAAGAGCATGCAATGCTTAATCTCAGGATCTTAAGTTTGAGCCCAACGTTGGGTGTAGAGAATACTTAAATAAATAAAAAACTTAAAAAAACAAAATGGCAATTTCAGCTTGGTAGAGGAACTTTCCTAGTATGTTCTAGATCTCTATGTTTGCTCCTATACTTTCATGTGTTTATATTAATGAACTGAAAAAAGCCAGTTCACAGAAAGCTGAAAGCTGAAAACAGATAGAAAACATTGTGTGATAAAATCCAATCCAAATCTGGTGGGTACAATATGATTAGGTATATTTAATAAAAATAAATTTAAGTATTTATGGTCTAATCCCCTGCCCTACTCATCTTCAGCACTATCCTGAAACACATACAGTTTTGAAAGAGGCTTAATATTTTATTTTATTTTAATTTTTTTGAAAAGGGCTTAATCTTTTAATACTAGAAAGCCAAATATGAGGAAGAAACAACATATGGCAATTTAAAAAATCATATAAATGATCAATTAACTTATACCTTACTCTTTTTGCTATTGGCCAACTGGAACCAGACTAATATATATATCTGTTTTAGGGACTTGTTGGAGGAGGTTATTGAGAGGATGTGATGCCAGTTGACCTACAAGCTGTACCTAGGCAACTGGAGGCTCCTAGCCGCCTCCCTGGTCCTTGGAATGTATGTTCTGCCCATTATTTCTACAACCAGAATTGTTTTCAAGGACACAGCCTTGAGAGAGCAATATGTTGTTGAGACCATCTGGATGATATAAATGTGACTGAAACCAGGTAAGGCCTCCATATAAACTTTTCAAGATTTTGGCAGGTTGTTGCCCAAGACATGCCTCATAGGTAAGTTCCCTTGCTTATTAAAACTGCCACCTACCAATCTGGAGTGGTCTGCCTCTTTCTTTAGTCTCTCCTTACCCTCTACATACAAGGGCCAAGTTTCAGATTTCATCTGGGAAGCTCCCAACTGTGCAAACCAACAGTACTACATTCTGGGCAAGTTATTAGCTGTGTTTGAAATGGGAAGAACAATTTCAACCAATTTCAACCAATTTGAGTTGGATGGCATCATTAACAAGTTCGGACTAGCCTATCACCTTTTTGATATAATATAAGCTCATCAAAGAAATGACTATCTCATTATATTCATTGATCATGCCATATTCAATTGCAGGGGATTATCCAGGGCATCTATACCAGGAAATGGGAATCTAGAAGCTATTTTAGAATTCTTCCTACTGTAGAAATCCTTAATTTTAAGGATTTGGAAGACATTTTAGTGTTGAAATCCCAGTTCCTTTTCTGAATACCAATTATATTATCTGTAAAATGGAGATATAATACCAAACCTTACAGCTTGTGAAGGGAGAACAAGAGAGAACGCAATATAGAAACAGGCCTGCTAAAATTCTTGCTACAGCTGCTGTTATGTTTGGTTTGGATTATTATAGATTGATCATCAGGGCTTTTCACTCTGAAATTATAAGACAACCTAATATTAAACTTTTACTAAGATGGAAGCCATGAACTTAAGTTCCTGTTCTGACTGCTACTTACCAGCTTGTCATTGACACTGAGCCTTACTTGTAGAAGAAGCCTCACAACTTTGCTACAGAATAAATCAGATAATTGATGGAGGACTCTTAGCATGCTATGGTTATCATTAGTTTCAGAACATTCATATGGATTGGGTGTATTACTGCTTGTGGCTTACTAACTTAGGCTCTCCCAATGGGATGTTAAGAAACTTGGATGCTCCTCTCTCCCTTAGGTCAGAAATCCTGATGTTGCAACCATCCTGATTTGATGACTGGAGATCTAACTTTTCTTTCTGTATTTATGATTCACTGTAAAGACAGTCCTGAGCACATGTTTAGGTCATTAATATAATGAGAATCTTAGAATTTAAAAGCACATTCAAGCTAATGAAATCTACCCACTTCTATTGGATAATGGTGAACATCAAAACAGAAACTAATGAAGCTAAGATTGAAAGGTACATTCTTCTCAATTTCTCTATCTAGCATGAACTGTTGGGATTCCACCCTTGGCTTTCAGGCAGAGACAGTTGGTTGTCCATAGCAGGGAACAATGATCTTGTGAGGCTAAATGGAATCCCTTCAATCCATTCTCCTTTAGGCATCTTTGCTAAGCCTATCTGAATGTAGGGGACACTTGGAATGCTGTTGTGACTAGTCCATTCAAGACCAGAGGCATTACAGACAGAGGAAGATTTGGTGACTGTTATGTGATTATCTTTTATGTGTTGTAGTTACTTGAGACCATGGGCTGTTCATCTATATGCTCCTTCATAGAAGTTAGTTTTTGTTTTCTGCAACAAAGGATACACATATTATCTTTCAAGAGAGTTATATACTCACGAATTTGTTGGATCCCAACAACAACCCTTTGTATCAAAAATATGTATCATTCTCACTTTACAGAGAAGGAATATAAGGTAGACTGACTTGTTCAAAACTAATAGAACAAATAAGCAGCAAACTAGAATGGGAATTAATTAAGGTTTCCCTGATTGGTTCTTTGCAATTTCTGCTTATTCTACTTTTGGATGTAGGATCTGCTTAAACTACTACTTTATAATTGTCTATGTAGACGAAATTGACAAAGCAACTTCTCAAAATTTTCAACTTGTGTTCTCCCTACTAGTTGAGCCTTTATTTCTGTACTAGAAAACTCATTTTCCTGAATTACTTATATGAATTCCTTAATTCAACACAATTATCAATTAATTTACTAAAAAAGTAGTTTGTATGATCCTTTCCCTTAAATGCAATTACATTCAAATGTGGATTGCACGCAATACTGAAAAGAAAATCACCCAGATAACACTGATTATTCATTGAGTTACCATGAAATATGGAGTGGATCCTACAATTACTAATGTAACTCCATTTATCTACATGATAATTCTCAACAATGCTAAGTTCTCTTGGCCATTTGTAGGTTGATATTGCTATATAGTACCAACAGATGTTAAATTAGTTTATAAAAACACCTAGGAACAACTGTAGCAGCAGATTGCTTGTAAGTAATAGGCAAGATTATAAAATTCAGATAACATGAAATGCAATAGGTTTACATTGAGACAAAGAAAAAGTACATATAAATATTAGAGACAAGATGTTGAATGGACCAAATTAAGATAAAACCAAAACAAATAGGTTCAATATAAGTTAATAACACTAATGATAAAGATAGTTCAGTAGGTACCTTCCTACGAGGGAACATCCACGCATCTCTCATCCATCTTTGAGATGTTTGCTATTATACATTCTTTTGAAACTCATGATAGTGTTTTCTACATATAAATGAATATGTCATATAGAGAAAATTAGTAATTCATAGAGAATGATGAATAATATTTACCCGAAAATTAGAGGGTGGTAAAAAGTTCCATATATCCTCAAATTCTATGAATAAACTCGTGATTATAGTCACTGAAATTGGGAAATTTCAATTGTATTCTAATGGAAATGCTAGTGCCATGTTCACATAAGCAACACTTCAATATAATGAGGCTAGATTTGATTCCAGTTTTATTTCTCTCCAGAGGTTGTATTATACAATAAGAACAACAACAATAACACAACAAATCCTTAAATACAAAACAAAACATCAAAAATAAAACAGCCTTTCTACCCTCCAGAAGTTGTAGTCCACATTAGTTTAAATAAGATCAAAATTTCTCAACCGTACTTATAGATGATTTGAGATAAAGATTGGTGTGAGGAAGGACATGTTGGGAGATGGTATTTATGGTATCTCACTGTAAAAATATGCCAGAATATTTGATGAAAAATATGTATTCTTGCTGAAAACTGTTAACTAATAAGAATTTTTGATATCTGGATTTGTAGGGGCAAAGAGAGAGGTCCTTTTGGTGAGAAATTTGAAAAATGTGTACAGAGTAGATTTTAAACAGCATTTTAATTCTGTTCAGTAAAATCATTTATTACTCCTGCTACAAAAGAGCCAGCCCTGTTGATTCTCAATGCTTTTTAATGCATTGTGACTAGCATTACAATGACTGACGCAACACAGTTAGTGGAGGAAAAAGTTCTCTCTCCCTCGCCCTCTCTCTCCCCGTTCAATATGCTGGAAGAAAATGTCACAGACTCCATTGAAGGTAATAGGTTTAGATCACCATTACACTTTCTATTCAATGAGCTGAGGCTGTTTGGGCCATTTCTGTTGGAAAATTCACCTGTTTGAAAAGATTCATTTTATTCAATGCAGTAGAACAAAACAGCAGAGCAGCGAGCCTGCTACACCTCCGGCCTGGGCCGTTCCTTCTTTCTGTTGTGGATGCATTCCAGTCCCGGCTGTGCAGCCAGATCTAATTGAAATATATGGAAACTTCAGAAGCAGAGCCATTGAAAAAAACATAGTAGACAAAGTAGGCATACATTTTTGTTACTTTCTCCCTACTTTTCAGCACTCCTTCCTCCCTGTTCTATCCTGAATATGCTGCCTTCATCTGCCCTCCTCCGGCTTCATGGAACCCTCTGTCATAATCCTCCATGCTAGGCTGTTCTTTACAAGAAGCTGTGGCCCGGGTCATCTCTTTCCTTCTGTTATCCTTATCCTGGGACCAGCCCCATGATCTATGTCTCTGATAGGTGATTAAAATGATATCACACCTAGTCTCAGATGTTCATGCAAATACTGGGGTAATGGTGTACCCTTCCCAGATACTCTAGCACATTACAAGAGTCTCATCTTATCCTTAATAACAACCTCCACCAAAAGCTTAGGTGAAGGAAATAGTTTATTCCATTTTTCTGTAAGCCTGATTCAAAGGTGTTTGGCAGTAGAATTGTGGCTCATTCTCTCACCAAATAAGTGATACAGGTAAGTGATATATTGGGTGTGTGGGGGGGTGTCTTCACTCAATGCATAAACTCCCTCAGTTTCTCTACTTCCACTTGTTTTAATCTGGTATTTTTTCAATTTTTATGTAAAGTGATATGTAAATGCAGTTTCATATCCTCTCTCCAAACAGATAGCTGTCCCTAAGTATGATCTAAAATATTATTGGAACTAACACCGGACGGGGTATGTTCAGATATTTCCGTTCCTGAACCTGAAATTGCACAATTTTCTGAGTTGGTTATAGTAACTTTCCCCTTCTCTTCTCTTCTCCTTTCCTCTCCTCTCCCCTCCCCTCCCCTCATCACCTCTCCTCTCCTCTCTTCTGTTTTTTTTTTAAGGCAGTTTGCCTGGTAGTTAACACCCAAGTTCAGTCAGCAAGTAAGTTTTGAGTCTCAGGTTGGTGACTTAGAAATATGACCATAGCAAGTTAATGTTATGGCTTAGTTGTTTCATCTACCACATCTCTAGATATTTTACAGTATTTAGGAATAAAATGCTTACTTCAGAGTTGTTGTAGAGTTGGAAAGTAAAATGATGTATATAAAGCACTTAAAGTCTTAGGAAATATTTCACCTTGTAATAACTTTTTAAAAAATGATTTTACTACTTTTAAAGATTATTGTTTATTTATTTATTTGAGAGAGAGAGGGGGAGAGAGAGCGCAGAGGGAGAGGGAGAAGCAGACTCTTTGCTGAGCAAGGAGCAGACATGGGGCTCGATCCCAGGAGCCTGGGATCATGACCTGAGCCGAAGGCAGCCGCTTAACCGACTGAGCCACCCAGGCATCCTGATTTTACTACTTTTATGAATGAAATAATCAAAATGATCCAGCCCCCAAGACGTACTTGTCATATAAGACGTACATATGAATGTACTTGTCAGAGTTCTTTCATTTGATAAAGAGCTGTCACTCTGGAGGTTAGGACACTCACATTAAAAAGTACTTATGGTGGGGCACCTGAATGGCTCAGTTGGTTGGGCATCCATTCATGGTTTTGGCTTGGGTCATGATCTCGGATCCTGGGATAGAGCCCTATGTCTGGCTCCATGCTCAGCAGGCAGTCTGCTTGAAGATTCCCTCTCTCCCTCTCCTTTTGCCTCCCCCCACTCGCATTCTCCCTCTCTCAATCTCTCTCCCTCTAAAATAAATTAAAAAATCTTTGTAAGAGAAAAAATAAAGAGTACAAATGGAGTGGTGGGGGCAAATGAGGGAAATGGAGACAGATCAACAAAGTCCCATTTCCTCCTGAGATAGACACAGAACATGTGAGGAACATATTCTGACCAATCAAGTGATATATAAAACTTAGTTAATGAAAAACACTTTGGCATTATCACCCTATCGGTGATGTTTATGCTGGGTAACAGACTATTAAAAGTTTGGATTCCAAAGCTCTGGACATCCTTAGGCCCTCAAATCATTTAGCCAAGGAAAGAGAATTCTCATGCTAATGAGGGCAAAAAATTGGATTCCCCAGTTTACAGAGTATACCAAACTGAACAAAATTGTCAGCATAACATTTAAATTACTTTTTTGATAAGCTTGGCTATTTACAAATCATCAGACAATTACATCTTCCAAAAACTATTTAGCATCAATTCACTCTGCCTTTTCAACAGTGCACTTGACTAATTCCAAATAAATTGAAAAAAATTGCCTTGCATATTGCAAGAAACTGACCAAGAACAATCGCTGGGGTTTTAAATTATATATTGTTGAGCAAAAGATTTTTCCTTTGCTTTATCGCCCATATTCCAGACATTAACCCTTTAGAACAGAGAGAAAGACAATGAACACATGACCTAAGACCAAGCTCCATTTTAGGAATTACAATTAAACAATTTTCATGATCATTTAAACATTATATTCAATGGCACAGTATGAGGTTATTCCCTAACATACCCTTGGCATTGAAATTCCTGATTATTAATTACAATCTCTTTAGTAGAAGAGAAATTAGAACCCACAGAATGATGCCAATATTTAGGGGATCCAAATCTAGGCCTTAAGAATCACAGCATTTTCTAACAAAGCAGTGAAATCATTCAAGTCAACTCCTCTCCACAGAGACTCTCAGAAGTCCTCAGTACTCCACTCCTGCAAACACCTAGTGAGCTCTCTCCTTAAACCTGTTGTGGGGAAAAGATCTATGAGGGAGGAATTTCCTCCTGAAATCTCTCTGAAAAACTCCACTGAAGGAAGCTCTGAGGTCAGAAAGCAGTACTGATTCTGGGAATCATGCACAATAAATGCTGTCTCAGTGTATCCAGATCTCGGGTGTGTATGTATGGTTTGAGGATGAAATATTTTGTAGTCAAATACAGGGTATACTCCTCTTATTCAAACTACGTCTTAGTCGCCTCCACCATCAGTTGGCAGTTGGCATTTATTCAGAGAAGGTGTTTTTATTATGTTAGCTTCAGCAATCCTTAATGAGAAAAATAAGCCTATTCACTTAAAATTAAACTCAGATATCAGTTATAAATAAGTCCATGATTTCTTTTTTGTCTGGGCACCTTTTCTGGCATTCTCCACTTGCCTTTGGAAAGGATGGCCTTGCCCCCATGAAGACTGAAGTGGCTACACCAACAAGTTATAATACATAAATTCCCCCGATTCAGCATGCACCTTCCACATGCCCTTGTCCTTGAGCAAGTATGTCCTTGTGTGCTGGACTAAGCTGGTGTGGTGTGGGTGCAAACCACTGAGGTGATGAATTCTTCTTGATCAAAGAGATGGGAATGTCAAAAGTCTGGATAGATATAATGTCCATCAAAGGTGTTTTAAAATCCAGTCAAAGAAAGACATTCACAGAAGACTGAAAGCAGAGGTAGAGCGGCGAGAGAGATGAGATAAAAAAAAGCCACCTCCCATACCAATTTCTGTGGGTACCATTCTGCTCCGAAAGCAAAGAAGGGTTTCTGAGGGGTAGGCAGAATGATACATAACACTTTACCCTGTAAATCAGGCTCTTGTGGGGACTTGAGAAAGGTGAAAAGATTGCCATTGCTTCAGCTCATCTCTTCTATCAGGGGATGACATTACAGGACAGTGATTAAGTAAAGAGGTATTAACAGTCCAGTGACCAAAAATCCTCCACTGAGGACAGTTTTGGGCAAAAGTAATTAATTTGATTTACAACAGCTACTGGTCCTAGAATACACTTGAGCCTCCTGTCTCTCTGTAATTGTTAAAAAGAAAGAGAGAGCGAAGTGCAGAGACACGTTTTAACCCTTTGTTATTTATAGTACAGTTGTCATTCTTATCTTAGTGGTTATTTTATCCACTATGTGGTCCTAGGTTTAATTTCATTCAAAAGTCATAATAGTGTCTTAGCTGAAGTGCTTACAACTGATCATTAATTTAGCTTCAGGGCATGAATACTAAAGAAAAAAGATACCAATTAAATTTCAATTGGCTATTTTTTAAAGCTGCAAACAGCAGAATCCCCATTTCAATTTAATTAACTGAGAGAGAGTTAAAGAAACAAAAAACTGTACTTTCATACTTTGTACTTATATTTCTAGAGTTTTCCAAATAATTTCTTTTTCTAGAGAAACAGGAATTGAACATCAAAAACCAATAAGGAGGGGCACTGGGTGGCGCAGTCAGTTAAGAGGTCAGACTCTTGGTTTCGGCTCAGGTCACGATCTCAGGGTCCTGAGATTGAGCCCTGCGTCAGGCTCCACACTCAGTGTGGAGTCCGCTTAGGACAGTCTTTCCCTGTCCCTTTGCCCCTCCACCAGTCTCTCGCTCTCTCTCTCTCAAATAATCAATCTTTAAAAAAAATAAGAAAACAAATAGTTCTGGCTACATGAGCCCATTACCATTGCCAATATTACAAATTTGAAATATATTTGCCACAAACCCAAACAATAAGGTCTGTGATGGAAGAACATACTCTATTTTCTTTCTTGTTCAGTTTAAAGCCACCTAGAAAGACAGAGGTCTGTGCTTCCCACACAGCCAGAAAATTTGTCAAATCATCCCAGAGAGAAACTCAAAAATGACATTTTTCAGTGCATGAAAGAGAGGTTATTCCTTGTGGAGGACAGAATATTCCTCTATTGATAGAAAGTAAAGTACAAGAAAAGGAAGGAAACAAATACAGAAAATTATTTTCCTTTAAGCCATAAAGCTTATTTTCTTCTTTTCTTCTCACATTTGTTTTCCTGCCAGACCAAAGCTAGCTTTATGTTGAGTTAGAGTTCACAACAACTGAGCACTCTGATAGGAGGGTTACAGGGCTCGTACCTGACCTAAAACCACACTGCAATTTCTACCAATATTGTGCTCGTTTCAGAAACTCTCTAAATGTGAAAGGCTTACCAGAAATGTGAAGTTATTGTGACTTCATGTCAATTTGGCTACTTAATTATCTAGAGTAAAGTAAGGACCTGAGGAAATAGTAATTTTTGTTGTTTAAGACTTTCATTGGAAAAATCTCTGGAAGGTGGGTGCTTGGTATTTGGATTTAGAGATGAGGAAACCAGCAACAGTACAATTAAAAAATTCTATCTATTTATCTATCTATCATCTATCTACCTACCTACCTATCTATCTATCATCTATCATCATGTATCTACCTATGTACCTAAAGAAAGAGAATAAAGAAAATTTGTCTGCAATTCTAGGCACTGAGCACATAGAGAACATGTGGTGGATGAATTGATATATTTACAGACTGATAATAAAAACAATGCGGTCCCACTCTCAGCAATCTCAAGCAACCTTGTTTCACATTTGTCAGAATTTCAGTTTACAGACAGAACTGTCTCTTAGCACTGTTATGAGAAGTAGTTTTTTCAGTGCCCACAGCCTTCTTCCTTGAAGACCATCCAGATAGGTTGTATTAGAATATGGGGATCCTGCCCATTTCTGTCACGGAGCTGTGGCTTGGTAGCTACCTGAGCTCTCAAAGCCTTACTTATCCAAACAATTCTGCAAGTATTTGTTGAGCCTCTTTAATGCTAAATTCCACTCTAGACACTGGGAATACATCAGGGAACAAAGCAAAGTTCTTGCCAGACCAGACAGAGAGACCACAAGTGGATCAACATGGAAAAATGTCAATAGGAGAAGGTTTGGGAGAAAAGAAAAGCTAGGAGAAGGGACAGGCAGCTAGGGCAGGGTGTACAGTTTCCTTGAGGGAGGTTAACAAAGGTCTTCCTGAAAAAGTTTGGTCTAAGAAGAGAATTAAAGGGGGCGCCTGGGTGACTCAGTGGGTTAAAGCCTCTGCCTTCGGCTCAGGTCATGATCTCAGTGTTCTGGGATCAAGCCCCGAATCAGGCTCTCTGCTCGGCGGGGAGCCTGCTTCCTCCTCTCTCTCTGCCTGTCTCTCTGCCTACTTGTGATCTCTCTCTCTCTGTCAAATAAATAAATAAAATCTTTAAAAAAAAAAGAGAGAACTGAAGGACTTAAAGAATGGAGTGTGGATTCTGGAAGCACTGAGGCCTGTGGTGGGAACAAGCTTGATATTTCTCTGGGTGTATGGAGGAGGCCATTGCATCCAGGGCATGGGGAGGAAGGCAGAGGGTAGTGGGAGATGAAGGTCAAGAGTAGGGGCTTAGGAAGGATGTGGAGGAAGAAGACTGGATTCTACCCAATGGGCTTTGTAATCATCGTAAAAACTTTGGTTCACTCTGCACGAGAAGAGAAACTATTGTAGAATTTTGAGCAGAAGATGAACTTGATTGTATTTACATCTGATGTGAATGTGAATGATATTTATATCTATATCCTGGGCTGTTATGAAAATGAAATGAAATAATGCCCGAAAAGCCAGCACATAAAAATTGCCAGCAGGCTTGTTCAGTGCCTGCTAAGACTAAATATACAAATTGTAAAACCTCTTCCAAGTGTTCATCTGCTTTCTTAGTGTTCTTTCCCATGTGGGCTTTATCTCCAAACTAACCTATAAACACCTTTGAAACAGGGCCTGTTTTGTCCCTTTCTTTCTGTCAAAGAACCTAGATTTGCACATAGTGGCTGACTTCAGATTTTTGGAAACTGACTGATTAGTACAGGCATTAATAAAAATGTCTAAGTGTTAAGCATCAGCCCCCAGTGCAAGCAAGTCTTATTATCTATGGGAAGGAATAGATGAGCAAGGCTGGCAACAGTATCCTTGTGAAGAATCGGAGCAGTCATCCCCTGGTAATTATTCACATAGAACCTTATTCCCTCCCAAAGGTCTTTGTTTTCCAAATTATCCTCAAAGTACCTAGCAAGGAACCAGATGTCATTTTAAACAATATGGTTTAAGATTGTTTAATGAGACTGCGAATGAAAAGAAATGATCCCACAGTCCACATTTACATTTTTTCAAATTTAATGAAAACGTTCCTCCTCCCGCCTCATCTCAGCACAATGGTCTTTCCTTTGAAGTTATTCTTTCTGAATTTGGTCAAAATCTGTATTGACTCTCCATAGTATGCTCAGAGGGTTGAGAGGATGTAGCCAACATACAGGTTGTACCCCTGCCTGGGGCCACAGGTGGTAGCAGGCAGAACACTGAATCCCACTCAGAGGATGCAGGTTCCAGCCTGACCTTTACTATGCTAGGCGACAGGACCCAGGCTGTCATTACTGCCGGTTGTCTTCACTACAAAAGCTGATACAGGCATATGCCGCATAAAAATCACAGAGATGTAGTGATAACTGAGGGTGAAAATACGTATAAAATCACTTCTTAAATTGTCCCAAGGAGTCAGGGTGCCCCATCCCCCAAATAAAGCATACATAGGCACTTACGATTAGACAAACAAAAGTGCAGGTTGTAAATACCATAGTAAATTTTTTCAAAGAGTGAATAATATGCACTGTGGTAATCCGAGACAGCTACTTGAAGCAGGCAAGCTTTAAAAGGAATTGAAGAGCCACATCCGATTTTACTCTGTAATTCAGTATCAGGATTTTGGCGAAGTCATTCTTTAGCTTCATCTAACTTGTTCACTTTGTCTTTTTTCTGGGTCTTTACCTTTTAAGAATTCCAGGTACAGATTATAAAATCTGTATTTTAAATTAATTTAACCAAGAAGATCCTCTTTGTTCTTTTATTTATTTCTCATATATTTTATTCCAGACATGAAATTTTCTTTATTTTTTTCTCCTCTTGAATCAGAGTTTCCTGACCCTGCAGATTCAAGGATGTGTCACATTTGTGTATTATACTTGCCCTCAGAAATTTGTCCAGGAGTCCTAGTTTGTATAAGCACTGTCTACCTCTGGCAGCCATTTTGCACTTCATGCTTTCCTCATTAATGTGCTAGAAATGTAGCTGATTGCCTCTGTGGCCTCTTAATTAAAGACAATTAAAAGTTGCTGGGTTACCATGGGGATGACTGATTACCCAGCGGAGTTCACATTTGAGAAGATGAACCCTCAATAGTCCTCTTGCATGAGAAACAAGGACTTAGCCCTCAGGCCCCTTTATTTCATTCCCACATACTAGGAAGTTACCTGGCTTTTATTAAGATTGGAACTCCAGGTCCCTTTTCGAATGGAGTCATACTCCAAAACAATTTCTCAAGTGTCTCTTTATTCCTTCTTTGAAATCTCTTCTTAATTCTGCTATCACAGAATGGCAGAGATAGAAAGGTACTTAGAAAGCTAGTTAAACTAGTTAAGCAAGTCAGCCAACTCTGTATCTTTGCAGTCTGTACCACGTCTGCGATTCAGGGAGAG
>CM052889.1:29913487-29959615 GCA_028534135.1 Potos flavus
TGACAATTTGGACTTTGTAGGTGGTGAGGAAAGGGTCACTCGTGAGGCCACCTGTCCTTTGTTCGTGCGCAGCACAGCCATGTTTCAAGTAGTCCCGGGGTAAGGTTCCCTCGCACTGTGCTCTCAGCAGGATGCTAGCCTGACCTGTAGAGACCACCTCGGAGAGCGTGTGTAGTTCACTTTCCAGGACCGGCTCTGTCCTTGATCTCCGTGCTGTGACTGACATCAAGGTGACCAATTAGTGGGCACCGTGACGGTGTTTTCTGTGATGTTGTAAGGGCACTGAGGTCACGGCGATTCAGGCCTTGCTAAATCCCAGGAGGCTGCACAAAGCCATGTCTCTGAAGTCTGACTTCAACACAGCATCCCACAAATGAAGGTATGGCTCCTTTTTTGAACTTGACCAGGAACCTGCTTGCTGAGCAGGAGAGTGAAATGCAGCTGCTACAGCAATTTTGAATAGTAAAGACATTTGCTGATTGCCAAAACTGAGCTCTACCCTGTGACAAGGTAAACCGGGTCATTCTCAAGGGGAGATGAAGGCAAGATGACTAGGAAAGAAAAGACAGCTTTCACAGTTTTAGGGCCTACAGTACTGTAAGTGAGTAAGCACACAGAAACGTTTTCTTTCACCTTCCTTCTCCACTAAACAATTTGCCGATATTTATTTTACATCAGGGTGACAGTCATGGAATCTTATTTTATGTCTCTTTAAAATTTGCAAAGAGCTTTGCCACTCTGACAACCTTGTGAGTTGAAGAGGTGAATTAGCTTTAAGTATCTGATGAAGGAAATTAAGACTTCTAGAAGCCCCCCCAGCCCCACTCTGGCCATCTTATCTTCTCTACTCATTTGTATTTTTTGCTCCAGTTGTTGGCAACAGGATAGAGCCAGTCCAGTAAGCCCAGGATGAGGAGCTGGATGATTCCCTGACTGGAAGGCCAAAGTATCAGCAGTCTGGCAGCCCTGGGAGTACCGGGCAGGAGGCCGGAGGCAGCTCTGATGATCAGAGTCTGGCATATGGAAGATCAGAGACTATCAGCGCACACAAGCCAAGGAGCAGCCCAAAGGTGAATTTTTAACCTATGGACAGACCAGTTCTATGATCTGTTTTATTCTACTGAGATAGAATGGCTCTAGTAAGATTGACAGATTTAGCAAATAAAAATATAGGCTATCAGTTAAGTTTGAATGCTGGATAAACAACAACAAAAAATTTAGTGTAAGTCTGTCCCCAATACTGCATGAGACATACTCATACAATATATATATTCATATATATGAATACATATGAATATTCATGCTTTATCTGAAATTTAAATTTAGCCTGGTTTGGTTTTTTATCTGGCAGCCATAGGTCCACACCGGGATAAGGAAAGAAAAGGAGCTGGAAAAGTTCTGACACCAACTGGTAAAAGTTGTCAGTCAGTGCTGGAGGGCAGGAGGAACCAAGGATTTGAAGACTCTGAGAGTTCCAACCCTCTTTATAGTACATGGCATCTTATTATTCTCTGTTTTGATCTCAGTAAGAAGTGTATAGAAAAATGCACTGGGCTATCACTGACAAGGAAATCCCTCTAGACTTAGTGCTGGTCAAAGGCAGTTAGCAGCTACTACTTCCGGTTTGCTTCCTTCTTCCTCTCACGTCCAGAGCCCTTTGAGCTCCTTTTGGCTCCCATTTTCCCAATCATGTTTCAGGCATTCCTCTCCTACCGCCACCACACACACAAACACACACATTTGTAATCTGTTCAGTGTCCCTATCTTCTCAATTTCCTATAAAGTGGCTGAAGCAAATTCCATAGACCAAATCGCGCTAAGTCTTAACGGATGGTGATAGTTTAAATTGCCAACGCACACTCAATTAACACCTTTGAGGGGTTTATCTTGAAGTAATGGCTGAAGTGCGAATCTCTTGTAGCCAGTGAAAGGACGTTTTCAGATTGGGGAGACCTTCACTGTTTCTCACTCAGGTTATATTGAAGACTGCTTGAAAGTAGAAATGGCTCTGCCTTCAGGGAATAGGAAAATCTTTGGACCCTGCAGTAACATTTAGCCTAACTTCTAAATGATAGTCTCTGTTTTTCGAGAGAGCTAACATGTAGCCACACCTACATTCATCCTTTGGCTTGCTTCCTGAGCTCTGGTCTCACACATGAACTCAAGTTCTGATACTGCCTGCCTATCTGGATGACAATATTACAAATGACAGCACCCCTGTCCCCACCCCTGCCCATTTTCTTTCTTTTTTTTTGTGTGCCCATTTTCAAAAAAATAGAAAGAAGGAAAGGAAAGGAAAGGTAAGGAAAGGAAAGGAAAGGAAAGGAAAGCAAAGGAAAGGAAAGCAAAGGAAAGGAAAGCAAAGGAAAGGAAAGGAAGAAGTAAGTAAAAAGAAAGGAAGGAAAAGAGGGAGGAGGGAAGAAGGGAAGGGAGGAAGGGAAAGAGAAAGGAAGAAAAGGAACACTCACTGGTATGTACCCCAAAGGGACACACATGAATCTAGTTATAATATAAAAATAACTCCATGATTTTCAAATGAGAAAGGCTACAAAATGTACAAATGCCAAGTGTCATTACAATCACAGAGTTCATCTTGCTAAAGAAGCTCATAATTTCTCAGACATTTACAACAGCTATCTCTGCCCCCATGGAGATGAGTTATAATCAGATGCAACCACAGGCCATTGTCTCTGAGCCAAACTCAAAGGCTCTCTCCATTAAAAAAAAATACCAACGTTATTCATTTGTCTTTATTTTGTATAGTGATTATATCTGGGGAGCAAGACATCAGACCAAAACATCACACTACTCTCTGAGACTGGGCGGCTGCTGCCTTTTAATCTAAGAGCATATTGTTGCTCTGCTTGGCATTTGTGTGGAGAAAGGAATAATAACCATTTACAACTGCAAACCTCTTTCTTATCCCTCTTGCCTATTTACCCTTTCTGTCTTCCCTCCATTTCTCTCTGTTTGTCTTCTTTTCTTGTATCTTCCTTCCCTCTCCTACACTCCTCTCCTCTCAGCACCCTCTTCCCTTCTTGTCTTCTCTTTCCTCTCTCTTCCCTCCTTTCGATGTGTTGGTGCTGTGACCCTCATCCATAATGCCAGGAGACTGTTTTTAACTGACAACTGAATTGCCAGTGTGAGTTTCCAGTGCTCTGGTTTATTTTCAGTCTGGGTTGTTTTTGGTAGGATTTCAAACTGTATTTACAAAAAGGGAGAAAATGAGCCCATTAATCTCCTTTGCTTTCTCATTCCAGCTTGCTCTATTTCTTCAAACTTTTTTTTTCTTTCTCCAAAATAGACTTTGAAAATAGACTTTGGTACCAATAAAATTAACCTGATCAAGTTGTGTCAACTGGAATTCCAAGATGTGCAGAGTCCAATTATCATTCCTATCCCTGGTACGTGACCACGCTGGCATGTCTCCTCCAGGTGAGAACCCCTGGGAGGACAAGAAGAGAACTTCACAGGGGACAGCCCTCTGGGAGGCAGACTTTTGTCCAAGCTGGTCCTTGCCCACATGTTTCTGTGGCTTCCTATTTTGCTCTCCCCTTGTCTCTAGGTCACTCTCAGCTATTCAAAGCCTTCATTCCTGTACCACCATTTTCTCCTTGCTAGTGGATCATTTCTGTAAGTCTCAGGACATGTCATAATCTGAAAAGAAAAGGAATAACAACAACCACCACCAAACCAGCCTCCTGGATGCTCCTATCCTACTCTGGCTGCTGTTCTATTTCTCTTCTCCCTTCAGAGCAAAACTTTCAAAAACATTGCCTGTATTACCACCTTCATGTTCTTGGTGCATGCACTTTTTATGCTACTCTGAGCAAGTCCTCCCCAACACACCCAAAACTGTTCTTGTCAAAGTTACCAATAATGACCAAGTTGCTAAATCTAAAGGTCAATTTGTGTATCTTTGTTGATCTGTAGAAATGTTGGCCCAGGGTGGATAACATAAGACTGATGTATAAGGAACAGAAGCTTCTCCAGGGAAAGAAGGGTTGACTCAACAATAAAGTGTCAGTGCTGAAGGCATGAGGTGAGTTGATGACCTAAATCCCGGCCCTCTCCAGCTCCCATCAACTGAGAACTGAGATCAGGGCTGCAGGGTTATAAAATTGGAAGAATCAGAAACTAAAAGAACCATTTGTCTGAAATTACCATGGGGTGTTGGGGATACAATTTTGGAACAGGGGCCGTAGAACCATTTTATTTATTTGTTTGTTTATTCATCCCTCATCATTCATTTAAATTTAAGTGTAATTCACATAGGGTGTTGTAATGGTTTCAGGTGTATAATAATTCGACAATTCTATACATTACTCAGTGCTCATCTAGATAAGGGTACTCTTAATTCCTTTTATCTATTTCACCCATCCTCCCACCTACTACCCCTTCTGGCAACCACCAGTTTGTTCTCTGTAATTTAAGGCTGTTTTTTGTTTGTTTGTCTCTCTTTTTTCTTTGTTCATTTGTTTTATTCCTTAAATTCCACCTAGGAGGGAAGCCATATGGTATTTTTCTTTCTCTGTCTTATTTCACTTACCATTATACCCTCTAAGTGTACCCATGTTGTTGCAAATGGCAAGATCTTGTTCTTTTTTATGCCAAGTAATATTCCATTATATATCTATGCATATGTGCATACTTATACATACATATGTATATATACACACACGCAACTCATCTTCTTTATCCATTCATCTACTGATGAATGCTTAGGTAGAAACATTTTTATAAAAATAGCGATGGCCTCAAGAATGGCATCATTATATTGGTGGTGGTTGAACATGGTCACAGAAGTACTAGTGGAATTGGATTGGGGGTTACTGGTTCATCTGTCTAGAGCCGTTTTCTAATTTTTTTATCTGTGTTTTTCCAGTGTATTACATATGACCTTCTTGTCCAAAGTTGATTTAATAACATATAAACCCATTTCTTGAAAAATCAGGTACTGGCACATTAAGAATATTGCTTTCAAGGCTGCTGGGTTGCGAGGTATGCTCGCCTGGGGGGGATGGCCCTCGGCTGCTAAATGCAGGTCTTCATGTCCTCTCCACTACTCTTATCAAGCTGTCACTTCAGGTTGTCAGTGTTCCTCCTGCCTCTAATCTGCTGTGAACTGAGACAACGAAAATGAGTGTGCTGAAACTGTGTCTAAAATAAGACCATGGAGGGTCTAAGTGAAGACCATGAGAATAACACAAGACATTTTGAATATTTAAGACCTCTAACTTTCCCAGTGTGCCTAGCTAGGAGCATCCTCCCTCACTGTTATGTCACATATGGTATCATGCCTGGGTGTTCACGTCACACTCAGTATCATATAACTGACTAGAGATCCAGTATTTAGATTCCATCCCAACTCTTAATTTCCCATGAGTCCTACAACCCAGATTAATCTCCCATCCTCTCAAGTACTATTGCTTTAAATGTCTATAATGTATTAGCACTCAGTACAGACTTCCTTATATCTTTATCTTTCTCTAAATTTATATAGTCTCTACAAGTAATTTATAGGTTCTTTGAGTCAGAGATCATTTTCTTAGTTTTGTTTTGTTTTACTTTAATTGTTTTAGATATTTATATTTACTTTGTTCCCAAAACAATTTTAAGTGACCAACAAAATTACTCAAAATTCTGTAAGACAAATGCATGAAGAAGTGAAAAAATAAGATATAAAATCCTGGTAGAAGATAAGATGAATTCAAGGATGAGATTAATACACAGAAGTGTTTGCTGTGAAGTTCTCTACAATCCTTTGAATGGGTTGCAGTACGTCTTATCTTTTTAGCAGCCAACTCGAAGACGGATTCATGATCAGGTACTTAACTGACAGTAGATGTAACACAGGCAAACAAATAACCAACCAAACAAAAAGTCTAGTTGCTCTGGGAAAGCCTACTTTTTCCTCATTTTCAGGAAAAAAGAAATCTCTCTCTCTCTCTCTCTCTCTCTCTCTCTCTCTCTCTCCAGGGGTCATCATAAACCTGAGCCTATGTCAATCAGTGAACAAAGGTTTTAATTTAATGTGTAGCATCTACACATTAAATATCAGCAAAAGAGTTTGATATGGCTATTTTGGATAATGTCCCTCGGCTCAGATTGAGGTACATGATCAAGGATTTTCTACATTGTTACACTCACATTGATTCAAACCACTGATATAAACAATATTTGAAGGAAAAACAAGCTGCCTTATGCCCCTGGAAGAAGCCAGCACAAACTGAACACACACATACACAAACCCTGTGAATGTTCATTTTAGATTAGTTTGTGCTTTTATTTGGCTCTGAGAGTAAATGGGACATTTCTAATGAGTGCTCATCATTTTGGCAGCCAGACTACGCACAGATGATATGAGCCGCTAACCACCAGGGACAATGTTTGCCCAGATGTGACTCTATCTTATGCTACAAAGCATTGTAAATGTCAAACCCCTGGTTGGTATGCAATTCTCCATTTACCATACACAAAGCCTGCTGAAGAACAAAAGGTGCCAGATATGGATGTGTAAATCATCATAATGGGACCAAGAGATCAACAACATCGCCCCTTAGAAATAGGATAGCCTGAGGTCACGCTTCTTAGATCACTAGCCCCTTTTCAAAATGTCCTTTTTTGTTTATCCTGTTTTTCTAGAGGCACCATGGGCTTTTTGTAATTAAAGTTGTATTGATTTTGTATTTTTAAAAAAGGATTATAAAAAGACTAGCATGAACCAGAACAAAGGCAGATAATGGATGGTAAACATGAGAAAAGATAACAGTCCCAAAATGTGCTTGTAATAATTCTCATATACCTGTTCACCAAAGTTGATTCAGATACCACTTTGTTTCAGATGCCATCCAGTGTGCCAACAGTTTTCAACAGTGATCCTAGTCCGGGACTTCCACTGACTACGTCAATTATGATTATAGGCTTTCTATCCGCAAACTCTTTAATTTATCTCAAAGAGATATTTGTTCCAGGATCACAAATATAGCAGTTAAAGCCTGAGAAGGGGTGATGAAAAAAAAAACAAACAAACAATTTAGAACTCTAGGAGCCTCCTTTATTCCAGTGTTGCTGTTCACCCACAGAATGGCCAGGCTGACATTATCCTCGGGAGGCATATTAACGTAATGATTAATTTTGCCATAATAGCAACAAAGGTAATTGGGAGTACTAAAGAGAAAAACCTGACCACTTCCGCAGCTCTGTTCTCAGTGTCTATTCTAACTCTCAGTACATTTTTGGATATTAATTATAGGGTGTAATATAAACAAAAGAACCTGCAGGTAGAAGGAGGTCATCAGAATAGATGTATCAGAAATTTCCCTAACTCCAACTATCTGAAAATACCTTTCCCAAAGGCACGTCACTGGTCTGCTCAGTCTGTTACTGCATCGTGTGATGTCTGCCATGTTCTTCAGGCCTTTCTTATTTTATCTCACCTGAGTTATGTTGCATGTCTGGAGAAGGCAGAAGAGGGCCTGACTGCTGCCGTGATGAGCATGGCCAACCATGACAACGCCATGTCTGGGATGATAGGGCTAACTCCTACTACTTCCACGCTCACTAAATTGTACAGTCCCTCATCTGGGCGATTTTCTAAGAGAATGGGGAGATTGTCCCTCTTTGCCAAGTTTCTGCAACATTTCTCATGTTGACCTACGTAAGATTGCTGGTTCCTCATGTGACATCAACAACTCTACTGGCTATACTTAAGCATCAGGTCATGGAGCTAAACCAAGTTCAGAAGTCATGCTGCCCTCTCTGTTTTCCCCTTTCACTGCTCCTTATTACATTCCCTCCCGTTACTCCTCAGGGCCTCATGTGCAAATTCCCTCCCTATTTCAGTCAAAACATAGGCTTTCGAGCCTTCTGCAAATCAATTCAGATAAATGAATTGTTGTTATTTCAATCTGTTTGTATAGGAGATTGAAACTAAAGTGAAAATGAGATGTTAGATTAGCAATGGTTTCCATATAGCTATTTGTTGCTTACCAGCTAGCATGCATAATGGCCATTTGACTGAGACAATCAGATGGGATAAGTGGAAGAGCTAAACGAAAGTGATTGATGTGGTACTTGCGAAAATTACAATGGAAAACTTTAGCATTTAGAGTCAGGAAACCTGTGATCTAGGTACAGCTCTGCTACTAACTAGTTGTGGGATCCTGGGAAATATCATTTAATTTCCTGGGCACGAGTTTCCTCTTTCTGTTAAGTGTAGGGAAATGTAATCTCTCAGTCACTTCCAGATTCTGCTTCTAGGAGAATAAATTGCTAGGCTCATTCTTTGGTACCAGGCAGAGATATGTTTTCTCGATGCATCTCTGAAGCCTTGCTGGGTCCTAAGGGAAAGTCCACAAGCAGTCACTAAACCAGTATTTAAGGAATACCTGCTTTTCAAGCAAGGCCTTATGCAAAATGCCACGGAAAATTCAAAGGCTTTTAAAACATGGTCTTTCCTGAAAAGTGATTTTAAGAGATAAAAGAGCCATGAATGTGATAAGGACAACATGTGACTTCTAAAGCCAAATGAGTGGAGTACACTCATCTGTGGTTTGGTGTGACTGTCAGGAGAGGTTCTGGGACTTGAAATGGGACACAATAGATTCTAGGTAGAGAGAAGAGAGTGAGAAAATGGATCTGTGGGAAATTATCAATAGAACAAGTTGGTGGTATGCTAGCTGGAGGTGATTTTTCAGGAGAAGAAAGTGTAGTTGTCTTGTGGCAGTCAAGGAATTCCCAGGGAAGACATTTGGAGTTCATCCCATTCACCTAACAAGCAATCAGAGGTTTCTGCTCTTACCATGGAGAGTGAACAACTGTATTCTCGAGATAAAGATTTCCCTGTGAAGATAGAATGTTGATTCCTTATTAACCTTTAAAATCTGAGGTGAAGCTGAGAAAATCTGACTTAAAAAATAAAGCAGTGACATCACCAGAGTCTTTTAAAAACATCTATGAATGTCTGTAGTTTGAAAAAGCTCATGCGGGGCCTCTTCTCAGGCAGGAAGAGATGAAGAAACAAACATGAATATAAACTCTACATTTGGTTTGTGCCTTGAAGCCATTGGCATTAATTAAGATTCTATGGCTTCCAAACAATTATGACATAATTAAAGTAAGATTCTTTCTACAGTAAAACGATAAGAAATGACTTTTAGAAACCGTGGGAACCATTAAAACGGCCCATCAGTATCAAAATGAGCAATATTTACTAGTATTAGCACTATTAAAATGCCTTTTGAAGACAAACTTGGGCAATTATTACTCAGAAAAACTCACATTTGGAGATATAGAGCAGTGATAATTAAATCCCACACTCTATATATCTCTCTTTTTTGTGTTTGACAGAAGAGTCTTTAAGAGAATCTATTTTAATGGCATTGAATTAGCAAGAAATTCAAACAGAGAAAGGGCACTTAGCAGGAGGTTGGTATTCAAGGAGACACAACTCTCATTATTATTATTGTTATTTTTATTATTATTCTTACTCTTTTGGAGGTGCTAAAGCTCCATTTGTGGGATTGGTACATGCACAAATAAGTTCAGCCTCTGGCTCATAAACTTTCTCTAATGGGTGTAGCATACCCTTAATTAAAATGGACAATGTGCAGCTAAGCTGGATGATTATGCAGGTCTAATAGATGGAGCACTTGAGACTTGGGTCATTGGTTTGAATCAAATGGTGAGCCTGTGTCCAGCTGATCAAAAGCATCTTGCAAAATGCAGTCAGGGCTTCGAGTGAATTTTAAGGTTTAGAATGTTGGAAAGGCAAAAACATCACTCTCATTAAAGATAGTTTCAACACAAGTGAAACATGGCTTGTTTTCTTTCTAGTACATGTGAGTTTGAGCACAAGCACAAGAAGGAGGTATGTTGGGGCGGGGAGTAACTAAAGTGAGAAATAGTGGACAGTGAAGAGTCACTTGCTACCACAACTGGATCATAGGATTCAATCATGGTGGCCTGTAAGACAGATTTACTTAAGAGACAAAGGGAACTCAATTATTACTCGTAGCTCCCAACCACCATTTCCAGCATTTTTTAAAGATCATAGTGAGTTTGTTTCTGAAAAAGAATAAATTTCCTCCAGAAATATTAATACCCTAATATATGTATGAAACATATAAGATACGAGCAGGAAGGATGAGAAGAGACCAATGTCATTCTCAAAAATATAGATGAAAGGGATGAGCGAGATAACATATAAACTACCCTCGGGGCCCAGCTGTGAAGTTCGTCCCTGTGTCAGAATGTTTCTAATTTTTTTTTTTTTAGTCTGAATTAACTGGTCTAAACCATTGTGTTTAGACTAAACCAACTACAATTTCCATTATACTATACAACATGGGAAAGCACATTTATAGAACCGCTTTCTATAGTTTTAAAGGAAATAAATTCTCTAAGTCACCTAAGACTCCCAAAGTTATAACTACGGTAGATTTTAGATCATCGTTCTCTGCACTTTAAGTGTTTTTCACTGTTGTCAAAAGATGGCTAGACTGTAGAGGAAATGGAAATTTCAAGAGGATAGAATCCAAACAAAGGGGGTATATCTCATTCTCACCTTTCGGCAGGGAGGGCCAGTAAGGTAAAAGTGCATGGCAACTGTGGTGGAGGGTTGAGGGTGCCCTTACTAGAAAGCCAGGTGAAAGATTTGAAATTATGATGCTGAGTATTAGAAAAGTAATCCACACTTGATGTTATGAATTTTCACTCTTAGCATGCCATCTGTATACATGTTTTTCTACTTAGACTATGTCAAAGATAAACAAAGTTGATACTAGTGAGGTGGTAAGGACAGATTTTAATCAGTAAACTACTGCGATAGGGAGAAGAGTCCAGTAAACTGAACTCAACGTCAAGGTACAGAGGTGGCTGGGCAGTTTAAAGAGAGAGTTAAGAAATCGGGAGGGGTGGGTGGGGCTCAGTAGTCAGGGAAACAGAACATTATAAAAAGTGGGAAGGAGACACTGATCCGTGTGAAACCCATCTTTCTGCCTCAACACATTTCTTGCCTGTTGTTTCACTGGCTTGCAGGCTTGCCTTTTCCATATCCTAGGATCCCTTATTTTCTACTCTTTGCTAGTCCATTTCGTCCCACTTGGAATTCATACCTTCTTGAAGCTTCTATAGCACTTAGAATCCAGACCTCACAGCCAAGCACTTAGACACACACTCGTCTTACTTTCATTCTAATTGTATCTGATAGCCTTGTCTCCCTGTTAAGGTTAAACCTCAGTTAAAGTAGTTTCTTTTGTAATTCCCTTGTGGCATTGCACAGTGTTGGGCACATGATATTGATGACTCACAGAGCATCACTGACTGAATACTTTTGCAGAAAAATTTTAATAGAGGGGTGTCTGGGTGGCTCAATAAGTTAAGTGTCTGCCTTCGGCTCAGGTCATGATCCCTGAGTCCTGGGACCAAGCCCCATGTCTGGCTCCCCTGCTCAGTGGAGAGTCTGCTTCCACACCCCCCCCCCCCCAACTCATGCGCTCTCAAATAAATAAATAAGTAAGTAAGTAAATAAATAAATAAATAAAATCTTTAAAATTTGTAAATATAGTGTCAATTGGGTTATGCTAGGCTATGCTAAAATAATAACTCCCCAAATTTCAATGACCTAAGTTACAAAGGCTTATTCTTCACTTGCCCAAAGTTTCAAGTAAATTTTGCTTTCCCCAGGGCAACTGTTCTTCATGTAACATCCCAGCTTTGCGCTGTCTCCAAGCCACTGAGGCAAGGGAGAGAGTTATACAGGAGAGTCTTGAACAATCAGTTATATATTTCTATCACTTCTTATATTTTATTGGTAAAAGCAAGTCACAGGGAAATGCTAAGACCAAGGGTTTGGGAGAGGCTGATTCCTTGAAGACTCAGAAAGGGGAGAACCAGAAATACTAATAATCGGTTCTAGTATTTACACTTCTAAGAACCAGTTTCTGACCCCAAATAGCAGAAAAAACGGTCTTCTATGAAGAGCACTAAAAGCCAAAAATGCTGATGAAAATATGCCAGAGAAAGAATTAGAAGGCAAAAATACATTATCATCTGATTTTAATAAGCACAATTAAGAAATAATATTTTTAATACAGATACTTCATTTATATTTTAGAAAGCAAAATCAAATGGATTATTTCATTGAGGGTGAATTGAAAATGGGGGGCATATCAAGGGTATGAATAAGAAACTAAAAAAACATGTTAACAAATGAAATAAGTGCTGCATTTGATAAAAGTGAGGTTGGTTGCAAATTAAATTCATGAAATAAAAAAGAAAGCTTTATGGAAAAGCAAAGTAGAAAAAAAGGCTAATTAGATGGTAACATAGACTTGGGATGAGCAGCATCTGACAAGGAAAGATAAGCAAACACCTTGAATTATTGAGTGTATACAAATCAGCATGTCTCCACTCATTCCTGTCAAGGTTACCAGGAGTCAGACAAAGAGATGAATGACACACACCTTCATTATTTAGGCCAATTCTCCATTCTGGCTGGAGGTGATTGGGTTGCCCAGATAAACCATTTAATATTTATCCCCAAGCAATGGGTGAGATAGCAATTTATCTCATTTGGTCTCTAAAGGAACTTAAGAGAGAGAAAGAGAGAGAGAGAGGGACGGAGAGACAGAGAGACAGAGAGAGACAAAGAGGAAATTGCAAGCTCTGTTATCCAACATCTGAATTCTGAGTCAGATTGATCTTTCACCACTAGCTTTATTGAACTCTGGCTAACCTTTTGCCTATTTTAAATGTTAAAGACATTTCTATACATGTAAATTTGGTCAGCAAAAATAGCTAAACCTGGGATGGGAAGTGCCTTCTGGAGAGCAGTGAACATCATTCTATTAGGTTGTTTTTGACATAACGTCATGTCCCTGGAATAGCTTAAATATAGATTAGTAAAAACAGAAGTATGTATCCCCAGGAAACAACCTTGACAAACTGCTTAATCTAAACACACTGAGTATTTCTATGGCCAAGTCAGTCATGAATGATGTTCCTTATGGTCACCAAATAGTGAAATAAAAATTGAGACTTTAAGATATTTCAAAACATACAGATTTCTGGCACTATTTAGGCTAACCATTCCAATTGGTCCCTACATTTCTCCTCCTACTTTTAACCAGATACGTTGGCTTCCATATTGTAAAAAATGGGTTTGCCTAATCACTTTTGACTGTCCCGCTAAAATATTGCCCTTTGGAATTTTTATCTACCTTTGCTTATAGCCTTAACAATTGTTGTGTTTGAATACTAATCATAGCTTCCTTTGAATTTAAGGATATTTAATGACAGTTTGTTTTAGGGAGTGGCTCTTTCTCAATCGAGTGGAAAAACCTGGTCAAAGAGCCATGTTTTCTTCATGTCTATGCCCTGCCCCTGACATAGCACCTGACACAATGCCTTGTACATCGTAGGCACGCCATAAAAGCTTGTTGTAGTACATCGACAGTTCACCCCATTGTGCATAAAGCCACGTCTTGATAGTCTTATACCATATATATACCACCATTGAACCACTTTTCCCCCCAATAGGACTGATTATTTTCTCCTTCTAAGGACATCTCAAGCACCTGTTTTGGGCTCATTCCCAAAATGGAGACCACAGAGATATAAACAAAGAAATCTCTGCCACTGCTCCAGGTTGAGTAGGTAAGTTTTCAGACACAGTAAAAGTTACAAATCGGGAAAGGCAAAAATTTTAAAGCAGTAAAATATGTGGTTCATAGCATATCACAAAAATTATGGAAGGTTACTCAAGGAAGAAATTCATGTCAGCTGAACAGGAAACTAGAATTCTTGCCAGTAAACCCTCATTTAGAGACTGATCTCAGCCACATAGTTCAGAGGCGAATGTCAATGTCTAGCTATGGCCAAATACGTAAAAAAGTTAACATCTGCAAGAGTACTCAACTATAAGGGAAGAAGAGAACTAGTTTTGTTAAGATTATATCTTTCATATTCATTCGAGAAAAGAGAGCAGAGAAGGTTTATTCCACAGTTTCATGGGCTACTTTATGCCAGCCACATGCTGGCTTATAACTAATTTTTGCCAGGAATTCAGAGTCTAATTGATGTGTAAATGTACACACAGGAGCTCAAGGAATCTCTCCTGTGGCCACGAAGACGAGGGAAGGGATACGTTTAGAAACAGATTTATCATAGTCTAAACCACAAGTCTCGAATCAGTTCCATCTCCCCCTTCCATGATGGGACCTAGTGAGCTGTAAATGGCCCATCATTCCAGATCTCTGAAGATAAACACTTAATTCTCTTTCCCGTGACAACTTTTTTAACACCGCCTTTGGGGGGTGGGGGTGTCTTATAGATAATAGAAATTAATTTCTCATACTTCTGGAGGCTAAAAGTCCAAGAACAGAGTGCTGACGTGGTTGGGTTTTGGTAAAGACCCTCTCCCCGGTTGCAGACTGCTGACCTCTCACTGTAGCGTCTCGTGGCAGAGAGCAGAGGGCTAGCACTGCATTTTGAGGCAGTGCTACCACAGTTTGAAGAACACATTTCAGAATGATTACAGTAATAAGCATTGTCCCCCAGCCACAGATTTTCTATAAATGAGCAAATTTGTTTAAATCACAATTTCTCTTTAGAATTAGAAAAAAAGTGCTTTGCACTTACGCTCACATAAATTTATAAACTAGGTCTGCCCTTCAGATGAGATAGATACATCCTGCAATTTTTTCAAATAATCAAATAAAAAATAAAATGTATTTTAAGTAAAATTAGTATTTGTCTCCTTCCTGTAAACTTTTGTCATGTTTTCCATCCTGGTCCCTGACACTGCTTTGAAGACCTTTCTCTGCACGTCTTTCCTTCCTCCTTGACTGTAGGTGCTTTAGGGTGGGAACAGTGGATTCTCTGTAACTCCTTGTGTAATGCCATCTCCACAGCAGTACCTGGTAAATCCTTGCTGAATGAACTGATCCAACGTGGACCGTGGCCTTGACTGATAAAGTCCTTGATCTAATTTGGTTTTCCTTCACACACAAACAAGCAGAATGAAAGAAGCTGAAAGCATTGCTTTGAGTTGAAGAATGCCTAGAGCAGAGAAGGCAAATTAAAAAATGAAATTATCACCACCCCTCCAGCTGTTTCTTCCTCACCTGTGATGAACCTTGGCTTAGAGAAGAAAAGTTAAATGGAATTTTTAGTCCTTTCAGTTTATATGCTTTAGTGCATGATGACTGTTTTCTCACTGAATGGCACTCCGGCTTTGCACTCGTTTTCTTCTGTGTGTCCAGGCGGCTCTCACGATAACCCGCCAGTCTGTGGCAGTTGGTTGCAGTCCCGTGTGACTGCCGAGGCCCGGCCACTCCCCAGCCCTTACTTCAGCAGTGCTAGCTGCCTTTGGCCTCATCTGGTGAGCTGGTGCTCAGACGTAGTTCGGTAGAATCCTGTGGAGGAAGCCTAGCGGGTGGGTGGTCGATGTGAGGTGAAAACCTGTATCCCACCGACTGCACATTCAGTAGGCGACTTGTCCGTGTCCTCACTCTTCCAGCTGAGCTCCAAAGCTTCCGGGAGGAAGACAACGAAAGCCCACACTAGTTGTGCACTGGGAAGTGCACAACATCCCTTCTCCTTTTAGAAGCTCTTTTGGTTTGCTGTCCCTTGCCTTGTTCAAGCCTGCAGGCTTCTCTGTAGCTTAGGTCACACATGCCGTGCTTCTAGCCAGCTCCGTGATCAGTTCCCATCCTTCCTCTACTCCTTTCGGTGGTTTTACTTTTCCTCAACCTGAAAACCTCATGAAATAAAGCCACTTTATTTTGTGTAACTTATTTGTGTAACTTTTAATGCATTGGGTTCTGTACACAAAAACGCAAAAATAGCTAGAAGAGAAACAAACAAATGGAAACAAAACAAAACAAAACAAAAAAACCCCAGGACCGACTTTTTTCCAATTAGAGCCAATAGTTTACTAGCATTGGAGCACATTTCTGGCACCAGCCAGCCTGTGTTTGTTTTTATTACCACTGTGCCTTGTCATATAATATAACAGCTTTTTATTTTCAATATTAACTGTCTGCAGGGAGAAAGAGGCAGAAGACCTCTCTAGGACCTGAGAGTCTTATAAATAAATGAGTTTTTTAACCTCTGCTGTAATACAGATATCTTTTCAATATAATATTAAGACCCTTTGTGACAGGATCTGTCATTTTAAATACAAAAAACACTATGCCCATGGAATAAAAATACTTACTTGGCAGATGAAAAATATTTATGTTCCACTTTTACTTCCTGTGGCTGACAATACAGAATTCTTTGTTGTTCTACCCTGCCATAATCACAGGGAATAAATGAGAAGGCAAGACATGGCCAAATCATAATTAGGTGGGCGCCAGCCAATTGATGGTAAATCTCAGTGCCAGAAGCTCTTGGTATGCTTCATCTCTTTAGTCTTCCCTCATCTCCATCAAGGAGTATGAAATAACTGGATACCTCTGGAAATACTAAGGAGTTCAAGGAAGTTCCACATACACATGAAAAGCATAATGAGCATCTGTAGTATTATAACTTAACTCGCTTGTTAGTCTTTGAGAACATTTCTAGTTAGGAGCAGAATCCTTACAAAACACAGAAGATTCCTTACAGAGACCATAAACACTAACTGACTACAGCCTTTGCTGGGGTATGGGATTGTCAACATTGGGTAATTTGGCCATTATTAATAATTAGACAGTTTTTGGACAGTTACTACGTTCAAAGCCCTGTGCAAGATACTATTGTGAATATAAAAAATATCCTTACTTTGAAGAAGTTTATACCAAAAAGTTTTTAATAAAAATTAATACTCACAAAAATTTAAATACATTTCAAATTTTTATAGCAATTCAAAACAGAATATTATATGTGCCATGCACTGTCAAATGGTCAGTACGAATGTGTGTTGGGAGTTCAGAGATAAGACGGCTATGCCTTTTAATTGACCTGTGAAGATCTAATGATAAAAAAAAAAAAAGAGAATAGTTGAACAGTGATTAGCTTGACAAAAATAGTAACAACTGGTATTTTCTTTTTGCTACAACTAAAGTGCATATGAATTCAACATCTTTTGAAATTATTATTATTTTATTAATGACATCCATGGAAGTAAAGAGGACTGATTTAAACATCTTTTTTTTTTTAAAGATTTTATTTATTTATTTATTTGACAGAGATCACAAGTAGGCAAAGAAGCAGGCAGAGAGAGAGGGGGAAGCAGGCCCCCTGCTAAGCAGAGAGCCCGATGTGGGAGTCGATCCCAGGAGCCTGAGATCATGACCTGAGCTGAAGGCAGAGGCTTTAACCCACTGAGCCACCCAGGCGCCCCTGATTTAAATATCTTTGATCTAATTATCACCAAGGAAACTGAAGCTAAGGTACTTTATTTTATTATTTTATTTTTTTAAAGATTTTATTTATTTATTTGACAGAGAGAGAGAGATCACAAGTAGGCAGAGAGGCAGGCAGAGAGAGAGGGGGAAGCAGGCTCCCTGTTTAGCAGAGAGCCTGATGCGGGGCTAGATCCCAGGACCCTGAGATCATGACCTGAGCTGAAGGCAGAGGCTTTAACCCACTGAGCCACCCAGGCGCCCCAAGGCTAAGGTATTTTAAAGAACATTCACAGTAATACAGATGGTGGTAATGCTTGTTCTAGAAGATGGAACTTCTGATTTCTTATTATTTTTGTACCTAATACAGTGCTGTTGTAAATGAAGAATGAAGTATATTAATAAGAAGGAAAAAGAAGAGGAAGTGGCAGAGAACGAGGAAGAAGAGGAGGAAGGGGAAGGCCAAGAGGAAGAAAGAAAAATAATCTTGGAGACACAAAGTAATGTCCAAGTCCATTAGCTACAGTGATGTTCTGGAGGAGAACACAGGAAAAAGGAACCAAACAGAATTTATTAGTTCTTTCCTTTTTCCTTTTTTTTTTTTTTTCTGGTTCCAAAGATTTGTACTGCTGGCATTAGCCCTTTTGACTAGATGTGAAGAGAGCTTTTATTTGGTCTGCTATCTTTCATTAACTAGGAAAGGAAAGTAGGAAAGTAGCTCTCAATCACTGTTGCTCAGGGATGATACCTGTAATGTGAGTAACAACATGGTAATTCAGCTCTTTTTGCCAGGACCCCAAACCAGCAGGTAAGTCAATTATTCCATGTCAACCATTTAGACTCCTGCATTCATGTGCAAAATGGTCTTCTGCTCATGGCAAACGAACAGATCTCTAGCAAAGTCTCTGATTTCAATTCCTACCAGAAACACTGAATATCAAGCAAAATCAAAAGCAAGAGGTGCATAACACAGGTTGTATATAATTCTTACTTCTGCCCTTTGTCAATGTTGATCAGCTTCCCATAAGGCATTAAGTCACATAATGAAGTGAAATCTCCTGTTGTCTGGAGGCTGTGGTATATGCTGGGTATACAGTCAGAGTATGAATCATGCTATCTGAGTTCTAATCCTGGCGCCACCTCCTCTAAGTGTTGGCCATGGGAAAATTATTTTACAAATTTATGTCTCAATTTCCTCACTTGTTAAATGGGTATAATTATAATGCTCATCTTCTAGGGGCACTTAAGGATAGGAAAGCTGTGACACATGCACAGAAATAAGAACAATGCTTTATATAGCGTCAGCCTAATTTATTATCTGCTGTTACTATTTGGTTGCAGATTTGAAGACACCTATTACATCAAGAAGAGAATGGGATGGACTAAGGAAGCCTGGGATCTTCTAAGTCTCAATATCCTCATCCATGACCAAAATAGGAATGGTATTTCTTTCCCTACTCTGTTAGTCAGGGTAGACAATACCAAAGTTGTGTTAAGCACCAAGCCTCAGGGGTTTAACACAATACATGTTAATTTCTTGTTCTTATAAGAGTTCAGGTCTTTGGTGGGAGGCCTTCTTTGCTGTGATTCATGGCCAAAGATCATTCCATCTTCCAGTTTGCCTTCATTTATGACTTCCACACCCTCTCAGTTCCGTCAATGGGTGGGAAGAAGGAAACATGCAGATAGATTGGTTGGGGAAGTGTGTAGTACAGGTTGTGAGCAAAGAGAACTAAGGAGACAACAGAGCAACTTCACAATATGACTGAGGGATAATCTTCAGCTCAACTTCCATATTAGTTTCTACAGCTTTGGGGTTCTTAGGATTGTAATAATAATGAGAAGAGGAAGAAATACACTCTGGAAGGCTTTATGTTAGTTTTTTCTAGAATCTGGTCATGCTGGACTGGATTATTCCTACAGGAACAACTATTTCTAAACACCTCTAAGAATTCTTCTTTATTTTAAGGGAATGTTTAATTGAATTACTGAAATTGGTAGGAACCTTAACCCAATCACCCTGCTTAGCCATCATGATGGATGGGTGTTCAGGTTCACCCTTTCATTTTGCAACAGCTCTCCCTGCCAGGCCATCTCCTTCACATGGTTACCATGATGGTGGCTCCAATCTCTCTACACACCCATTAGAGGCCAAGAACTGCTCTAAGTACTTTACAATTATTAGCCCATTTAATGCTCAGGACAACGCTTCAGGCTGGTACTACTGAGTTTATACCTTTCTTGCAGAAAATAGACCCCAGAGAGATGCATTAACGTGTCCAGAGTTACACAGAACTTACGGGTCAAGCTGGGAATTAAACCTAGGCAGCCCAGAGCTAGAGCCCATGCCCTTACTCCCTCTACCACTCACTGCCTCACGACAACATCAGCTATTTATCCTAGTTATGATGCTAGGACATAGACAGAAAAAGGCTTTTATCTCTTTATTGCTCCCTTAAATTATTTCAAAACCCATGTTAAGTAAAAGTAAATAAAGAATCTTTTATGTGATAGCTCTGATGAATCCCTATACCATGCCCTTCTCCTCCTAGTCTTCTCTGCTCCAGGTCAAACTGACCAAATCTTTCAACCATGTTTCAAACAGGATCAGGATCATGCTTTTGCCATACTGTTGCCCCTTCATTGTCAATGCCACTTAAAAGGTTGCACCAAAAAAAATGAAGAAGGGGGAAAAAAAAAACCTTTCTAGAAGTTGTCTGACTAGACTATAATGACTTGGGACTATTATCTCCACAGATCTCTTCACAGCTTCAGACGATAGTGCTTTGCAGCAACTATGTGATACCAAATTTGTATCTTGCGGTTTCTTTTATAACCTGAGAACTTTCTGGAGGCACTGTCCTTCATCCTCTCCCCTTCTAGCCCTCTCTCACCCTTTCTTATTTTAAACATTTTTTCTGAAGAAACACATCAGATTTTAATTTTAACTTGGTACATAAGGCCTTCTATGACAGGCTACATTTTACACCCCATGCTTATAAAAACGCCTAAATGATTCTTTTACTGCAATGACCTTTCTAAGCTCTTATGTTATTAAAACGGGTTTAAATAACTTTCTTTTAATTATTGTACTCAAATATAATATAAAACCCAAGCTTATTTTCAATAGCTAAAATTAGAATGAAGTCTTAAACCCGTTAAATTTGGCCTTAAAGAAAAAAAAGACAATCTGCCAATTTTCCTTTATTCTGGGCCTCAGATTGAATGGGTGTTTTAAATCAAGTGTCCTGAAATGTCATCATGGACTGGGACCAGAGCATGTGGTTCTGTGGCATGGTGGCTTACTCCTTAGTCAGCCAGAGGGGAGGGGAAAAGGAGGGTCTTGAAATGCATTAATTTGTTGTAAATATTCCTCTAGTACACAAATCCTGGAAGATGAAACTCACGGAGATTTGTGAAACCTCGAATAATCTCTTTCTACTCTTCATCGGGTTGATTTGATTGGATTACTATTTCAAAGTTGATTTCCAGCCTGAAAAAAACTAAATTCTTCTATTTATTTAAACAACCAAACCAAACCAAACATACATCAGGAAGTCCAACTAGTACCAGGAACTGGTAGAATGAAGTTTGCCAGTAGCCTCTTCTCTGATAACCTTATACTCCACCCTCATTTTATTCCCTTGTTTGGCATCATCACACCCAGGGATATTCTATTTATATTTTAATGTAACTCCCTCTAGAATTATCTCTACTTGTAAGTCTGGGAGTGATATCTTCTGCAAAGTCATTATCAGGCACTCACATGCCTGATTGCCCCTAGTTGTCAATGCCCCCTTAAAATATACCTACGCCTCTCAAAAAGAAATAGGAATACTCTGGAAGTATCTAATTCAACTGGAATAGCATGAGTTTATTGTTTACATAGGTCTGTTCTGTTCTGAATCTCTTGTTATTTCAGCAAAACTGCACATTTCATTTTTAGCAACTGCTTGACATTGAATTTGCTGCTTATATTATAAATTGGGAACTTTCTGGAAGCATTACTCTTCCTCCTCTACCCCTCCCTCCATGCTATTACTAGAAAGATTAGGTTTTCAGATCAATAAAGAAGCTTTACTTGTTCTTGTATCTCCTCTATACATTGAGCAGGGGAGGCACCAAACATAAGCTTTTGATCCCCGTATCTAGGGAAACTTACCTCCACATATTAGAATGATTGGAAATTCTGCCAATCACGTTTTCCATTTCTGTCCAGTGGAGCCCTAACCTTCTAACTTTTCAGAGTCAAACAGTACTGGATTTTAAAAATCCTGCCTTTCAATAGATCAAAACTATCCTTGACACAGGTAACGCCAGGGATGACATCTCTGACCACCTCTCCTCACCAAGCACTGGAACGCCACTCCTAGTGTCAGTTGTTTTATAGACATTATCTCAAATGACTGGCAGACAGTTCCCCTCATTCCACTTTCTCAGCCACCAGAACAAAGAGCGCATGCAACAAGCCACAGTGTTTGCACATCACTTCTAGAGTTTCCATAACACAAGCTCCCATTTTCATTTGCAGTAATGAGAAAAGCTCACAACAACAGTTCTTGCCACTTCCCTCCTTATTGTTCTTGTTTGGAAATGGGCTATAAAACTTTACCACCTCATCATTATAGATCACTTTAAAAAAATAAAATAAAATAAAATAAAATCTAATTTACATTTTGTTCCGACTGATTTTCTTGACTGACAGTTGTCCACAGCTCAGTGGCTGCTCTGTTCAGTGTACTTTAATTTTGAGCTTTCAAGTATTTCGGAAGCCCATTCAGAAGTAAATTCTCAGAGAAAATTGAGCTCTGTCATGGATGGATTAGTACTATAATAGTTGGTCACATATCTTGCATGAAACCTTTCAGAAGCAAGGCAAATGAGAAGGAAATGAAATTCATTTCATACTTCTTCAAGCACGCTAAGAGACTTTCTCTCCAAGTAATCTGTGAAGTAGCACTGGTTTATTGGAGGTTCGCATAACTACCATTACATTATACCTTGTCACAATCTCATGTATTGGGTGACTGCTTTTTCTGAACGGATGGTACCTGCAAAGTGCTCTCTGAAGGCACTGAACAGCGAATGTCGTTTCTTTGATCAAAATGTATAGGTCTAAGGAATAGCATAAATAAAAGTACTTGAGCTAAATTGGAACATTATAGGTCAGAGGTGAATGAAATCTGAAAAGCAGATATATGGAGGAGTCATCACATTTGCTTTTTGATATATTGATAAGCCGGTAGACCAAAAAGGGAGGGTGACTGGAGGAAGGGGAGACAGAAAGAGACAACTGTTGTTAGATATACCTCATGGGAAAAGCAAAGGCTTTATTGCTTTTAGTAATACTGCAATATGGTGTTTGGTTACTTTGTCAATTGCAATAATGCCAGCATTTCATTGGAAATTGTATGTGTGTACAAGTGTGTGTATGAGTGGTTGCATATCATTTTAGCATGTGATAAATGCTTTGTGTTATCTAACAATGACATACTATGTAAAATATTAATAGGAAGAGAGAATGGAAACCTGCATGAGAATTTTATTTTGATTGATCACTTTTCGTTTTTCAGCAATTTTATTTCTTTAAGGACAACAAAACTATAGAAAAAGTGAAAAAGGTCAATTACTAGTTATTTTTCTTTTATAAACAATGACAAAAACAAAAAAATGGTGTGATTGATTTTTTTTTTCCTCTGCCAGAATTGATTAGCGCTGTAGGTTCCCTGCAACTTGCTGCCTCACTGTGGGAGAATATAACCTAGCTGAAAAGTTTGACTTGGCAGCTCCTGAGGGACACATCTCCATGTACAGAAAGCAAGGATCAGTGATGAGATTTTTTCCAATCCTCTCCCAGCCTGGCCCTGCAGATGAACTGTAGTGAATCAGAGAGTGATCTAAGTTGAACTAAGCTGGAATATAGGCAGGATTGGTTTGGCCACAAATCTAAGGATCTGGATGTACCTTCCCAGCAGATGGAGAGGCAACATCTGTGTTGGGTGGTTTGGTGGGAGTGAGTGAGTGATATCTCCACCTGAAAGGTGATATTTAATCCCTCAGTGGCAATCCCTAGGTTCACACTTCACCATTAGAGATTCTATCATTTGGGCTCTAAACGGCTGTCAGGGTAATGGCAAAGTGTGTGGGACTGGAGTATGCAGCTATTGAACAGAGAAGGGTTTTGAAGGGAAAGTGGAAGAATACTAAAAACAAATCTTATCACTTACATTTTGATGTAGACCTGTCTCATAGAAACAAATTTTTAAAATAAAATAAAATAATAAAATAAAATAAAATAGAAAATCTACCCATTTTCATTCCGCTAGCTTTTGCCCAATTTGAAATTCTTTCGAGAGGTAACAGTGTTTTCCAAAGCTCAGGGAAACATGAGACCTCTGGGAGTGTGCACGGCTGGATCTCTCACCCAGTGGACTTGTTGCTGTGTTCTATTCTTTCTGTCTGACTTGCCACTTCTTACATATAGAGAGATCTTTCTGGAAAGTGCCTCCCACTTTTTATAATCATCTTTTCCTTTAATCTGGGTTGTCTCACCAGGCCTCTGCTTCTTTTGCCACTGCTCCAGATGAAAAGAACATTTATGGATATACCAGGTAATACTGATGACACAAACAAACAGATAAATCCTAGATTTATCTAGGGAAGAAGTTCCTAGAAGTAGGTCATTTTGAGGTGCTTGTTAGATGTACATTTAGGTGCTGATCCCACATATTCTGATTTGGTAGTGTTAGAGTTTTAGACTATGCCTTTTTAATAAGCCCTTGGTGATTCCAACCCCCCAAATCCGTAGACTTCCTCTTGAGTGACAACTAATTTGATTAATGGCAGGAGGCAGGAACTAGAAATCTAATTTATAAACTCCATAATCCTCAGTTTATCCATAGAAAAGATGGGGTAAACTATCCCTGCCGTGCCATTTCCCAGGGTTGTGTGATTAATTAAAGTACACAAAAAGCTGTGAAATAAATAGTCACTATGTATGTGTTAAATGAATATTAAATCAACTGACATCAATGGAAGCTATTACTAGTGATACAGCAATTATTATTAATACGCAAAAAAAAAATCAAATTGTTCACGTCAACTATTCACTGCAGTGTCAAGATACTCTGGGTGAAATAATGTGTTTTATGTGTCCGTGTGCTCTCAAAATCATCAAAATAAAGGATGTTGGCTCAGCTGCATTTTCTGCTTATTCTCCCATGTGACTAAGGTATTTGGATGGTTGATATATTTGATTCATCAGAAATCATTTAACCTATCAGATCAAGAATGGAAGCTAATCCTGTCCTAGTTGAGCAATGTTTTAAAGAAAACAAAACAAAAAAATAAAGATAAAGAAACAAAAAAAGTCACAAGAAGAAAAGACATTTTTCTGAGCTTAATTTACTTGCTCTTTATGTTTAGAAACTGTGGTGAAAACACAACACGTCAGCTTCCCATCTCCCTTCAGACTTTCCGGGCTCATAGTTTTCAGTTGTGACATATCAGTTGGCCAAGATGTCTAACGGTTAAGTTTGCAGTGCAACAGTAGGCATTTATACAACTCTTGCCAGGCAGGAAGCTGCTGTCACATACCTCTTTACTATCACGAAGTTATCCCTAGCAATGCAAAGTCCCTTCTGGCTGAAACACTGCAAAAGTCTATTCACAGAACAAGCTTCCACGAAGAAATATTTTATTCATTTTTGGGAATAAAAGCATAGGATAGTTTTTAAAAACACATTAGAATGTACTAGTATCCACCAAAAAAGTTATCTTTTGCAAATACTTGTGAATTTGTGCAAGTATTCTTTCCAGCTAGGAAATGTCACTGCAGCTGAATTTTAAATCAAGTGTTCATATTTCTTTGGGGAGTTTCAGATCAGCAAAAGAAATGGAATATTTACAATTTGGTGCATAATTCATTTTCTGTGTGTAACTTCATTTTTTTCTTTTTTTAGACTGAATTGTGCTGAATTTTAGACGAAAATGGAGAACATAAATTATTAAGAATCATTCCAGAGACTGGAATAAGTAGATTATTATTAGCATCATTATCATTGTGGCTAATAAAAGAACTTAGCAGGAAAGAAAAAAATAGGATCTAAGATTGCTGACAAAGGTGGCTTAATGTTTTAGTGCTTGCATATTTATCAGAATCCATGTGGGACAGGATTTTCTTGAATCACCACTCTGATCTATGTCTTTTTTAGCTGCAAAACCCAGGGCACATTTCAGGGCTGTCAGCCTGCTCCTCTTCTCCCAGAACGGCCTATCTCCTTCAGAGAGCTGGAAGGGTGATAACATCTTTTAGCAGGTAGGTGTGAAATCAGGCAGGTTTTCATAACAACTCCCATTCAGTCGGGATTGGAATCCACCAACGTGGCACTGGATTCCCATAATCCCTCAGGATCTTCAGTTAGGTATGCTGACGTGTGAGCCAAACAGGATTAAATGTCTCAGTAGTTGGTTTTACTTTAGTATCTTTATGCTTTTTCCTTCTGATTCAGGCCCCCTACTCTAAAAACTCTCCAGCACCAATGTATATTCCCAAGTGAAATCCAGTCATTAGTCATCCATTTCTCTTGGTGAAAGTGTTGTCCTCTATAAAAAGGTAATTCCCTTCCCAGGGAGCACTCACTGGGCTACTCTTTCCAATCACCAATGACCTAGTTGCTGACAGTCATTGAGTTGCTAGAACTCATGAAGTCTGGTTTTAGCTGCTCTGTCTGCTCCTCCTGTGGTAAGGAAGGTCCTTTGGTGAGTGGCGAAGAGGTGAAGCAGGCCTCACTCCCCTGTGTGACAACTACTCCCCCATTTTCCTTTGTAGACTCCACATAAAGTTTTATGGGTATAGCAGTCTTTAATGAAAGATAAAAATACTGTAACAAAAGGAGATTAAAACTCAATGTGAGGAAGAGAATTTGTAGTGTTTACTGACCCCCCCCCCAAAATGTCCAAGATTTGGAAATGGACAAAAGACCTTCTGACTGTACTTCCTTTCAATGGGATGATGGACATTGTCTAGCAGATACTTCAAGCATTCAGAAGAACTTATAAGAGTGTACACCTTTGACTGTCTTTCCATTGTAGAGGCTATTAGATAGTTCTATAGGGAAAGAATATGCAATAGATACAATCTATTATTTTAAAAAGTAGCATAAGCTCTATACATTTTAAACTTGGTCTTCTTGGACCCATGAGGAGTAACAGGAACATTAGTGGCTCATATGTATTTTGATTCTTCTCTTAGCTATACAAAGTGTAGAAAAAAAATTGTGAGATGACAGTAAAATCAAATACGGAATCAAGTCTTCATTTTCTCTTTAATCTCTGGGTGTGGAAATTAGGCCATTTTATTCTTCCAGCTGCATAACAGAGGACTCAGGCAAAAAAGCTTTAATGACAAAGGCATGAAGAACAAGTTGAGAATAAGTATTTTTGTGATTGAACTTGGAGAGGAGAGTGGAGAGAAACTGGAGATATAGCATAGTATTTTTTGACTGTGAGTGTTCTAGGTAATAGTCTAACCCAGTGTTACTCAGAGTGTGGTCCTTGGAGCATAGCATCAGAAGCATCTGGGAACTTGCATGAAGCACAGATCTTTGGGCTCCATCACAGATCTACTTAACCAGAATTTCTAGGGGAGGAGGTGTCAAGGAATTCGTGCTTCAACGAGCTCTCCAGTTTTTTCTGATGCATGTTCATGTTCGAGAACCACTGAATGCTAACACTAGTTTTTCTAATAGTATAAAGGGAAGCTTTTAGGATTAATAAAGAACTTTCACAGAGTCCACTAGAGAGGCAGACCAAGGCAGAGGCCTAGAATAGGTAGGTCTCCAGACTTCCCATCCATCCACCTAACCACAACTTAACCTAGTAAGCTTAAGGTCGTTTTCTAGGTTCCATGCTCAATCTATATACAGGATTTGCTTTGAAAGTGAGTTCCCATGCTAAATAAATAAACAAAAGTTTTCATCCTTCTCATTTTGTAGATGGGTATAATGATTATAGGATCTGTTTTTTTTTAAATTGATTTTGAATCAATAATGTAGCTTACATATGAAGAGAAAAGAGGTGCTCCGGTGAACAGCAGCAGAGGCTAGCCAAGAGGAGACCTTCTTTTAAGTTCTTGTTATACCCCCACTGTCCCTCTCTTTCTGGGTGATTTTTGTTTGTCTTGTTTTCCATTACTAGAAATATGGTAAAAAGGTATTGAGAATAGATAGCAGTGCTTAAGAAAACATACCAAAAAGATAAAATAGCAAGAAAGAGAAAAGGGTATAAAATAAATAAGATTAAGTGGCAAAATAAAAATAAAAAGTAAATAAGATATATTAAGAGACAAGGTAAGACAATAAAAGTAAAAAGGAAAATAATTAAATGAGATTATCATAGCATAATAAAAATAAAGGAGTAGAATTGTTAACTTGCATTAATGTAGCAAAATTACACATTTAAAATGGAAAAATTGATGTAATTTTTCTTTTATAGCAGTGTAATATTTCTTTTATAGCTTATAGTTTAGAATATGGTTTGGTATTAGACAAGTGAGTGTTCAAATTCTATCTTTACGACTTATACTCTGATAGTAGAAAAGTTCTTTTCGATGTCTATAAGATCAGTTACATAATTGATAATAATAAAAATAATAATAATTGGTAACAAGAATTGTGGTACACGTTCTGGAGGAGCATGTCTCGATTTGAATGAGATAACATGGCAAAACATGTAGTACAGTGCCGGATCCTTACTAATTTATTTTATTTTATTTTTTTATAAAAAGAGGTCTTTTCTTCTTGTCACCCTTTCCTTCCCCTCACTTCCCCTTCCCTTCCCCTCATAAACAACTCAGTCCTAAGTCTATTAGGTGGGACTGAACAGGGTAAGCAATAATAATAAGGGTTTAGAAGAGCCACTAATGGCTCAGAGGAAATGTAAGAACTTACATAGGGTGAGCAGTGCTTCCATAAAGGAGGGAAGTCCAATATGAGGATCAAGAGCCCCATGCAAGAGAGAAGGTTGTGCACATGGGGTGGTGGCCAGGTGAGGGTGCCAGAGCTTGAGCAGGGTGGGAAGGACATCCACACAGAAAAATATTCCAGAATGGCTGTCAGAGCTCAAGTATGATGAGAGAATCCCTGCTGTTGGGGTCCAAGCGGGTCTCAATGTGGGGCAGCCTGGCAAAAGGGGTTAAAGTCCAAGCGGGAGGGGCAGTGGAGGTAACTCCATATAAGGGTGCCAAAGCCTCAATGGAATGAGGTATGCACCTACCCAAGGGTGGGGAGCATGGCATTGGTAAGAAGATATATTAACAATAGTGCAAACCAGGTTTCTCACAGTGACAGAAGTACATTTATTTATATGGCGAAGACTGTGATATACCAATTAGTAAAAAAGGTTTACAAAACTCTTTCCAGGATTTTATGCAATGGTAAAAGTACATAAAGTATATACTAAACCCTTTCTAGAAGAATGGCCCCAAATGTCAATAGTGTTTACCTTAGAGTGGTGTGATTAGTGATCTTATTATGATATTTCTTCCTCTTCATTGTTATTTCTTTTTTTCCTACAATATTTATGTTTAGCATCTGTAATATTAATATTTATTCAATCACTTATTGGATACTTACTATGCTTCAGAAAGGCTCTGCTGATACACACATGAATATTCTTTATCTTTGAGAAGTGCAGTAGCCAGACACTGCAAATTCTAAAAGAAGGGACACCTAAATAATTACTTTCAACCGGATATGCTTAGATTGATTTAATATTCTTGCCAGCAGATTCCCATAGCTAAGACAAGACCAAGTGTAAAACACTTGTCATTGACAAGTAGAGGCATCTGTATATAAGTGGTCAAATGACCCCTGACTGAGATGGATATTTAAACCGATCTTAGGGTTCATGCTATGCAAAAGAAAGATCATGGCAATGCAAACCAAAAAAATGTATATTCTGGTAGATCGCAGGAAGATAAATGTAATAATAACCCATTAGTAGCTATTTTTTGACATCTTCAGACTTTAGGAACTTTTTGTAAATATGTGATAACTTTGAAAGTTGAATCCACTTTTCCACAGATAGATAGGTTGCCATGCATGGGCTATAACAGGTAGAATCACCTTTGGTTATGTCTATAGGACATAAAGTAAAGTGGAGGTTTGGGAGTTATTAGGGTCTAATTTGATCTATGTAGATAACCAATCCAGATAATAAGTCCTTTGGGTGAGTTATGTGTACTGAATTACCTGGTTTGACCGTCTACATGTAAACATAGATCAAATTAATAGGATAATTGTCAAACTTGTTCTTCACCTTGTGGTGTGTGGACTTGCTCTCAGGACGTAATTGGCACTCTGGGAGAGTTTAGCTCAAAACTGAGTAAACAGTAACAATAACTAATGGAGACTCTGCTGAGGCTAGTAGAAAATGCAACTTCTAAATATCGGTATATTCAGAATTGTTAAGGCAAGTCTGTGTTCAGTGGTATGTCCTGAAAAGTTGCCTAATTCTACTTGTGTTTCTCAAAATCAAACGTGAAAATGTCAACTTTAATTCTGATTTATAGAGGGAAGGACTAATAAAAAACGATTTTTAAATGCACTAGTAAAAAAGAAATGGACACTATGGAGAGGTCAGTTAAAACACAACTTTAAATAGGATTAGTTAAAAATTTATCTTTTATTAGATAATTGCCCTTCAGAAGCTTGACTGAGAAAAATGGGTTTATGAAAAGCATAATAGATGAATACAATAATTATGTCCTCAAAAATGACATTTATCAGTATTCAGATCTCATTATGTATTCTCAGCAAAACACAAAAATGAGGGAGACTGTGTAAGTGATAAGGCAAAGGCAAGATTTTCCATTATAGAAAATTTAGAATATTCAGAGTGAGTGTTTCCAAGGCAACTGTCTATGTATTACCCTGCAAATAAGCATGAGGAAAAGTTTGTAAGTATCATTATTTGAGAGATCTTATTTTATAGATATGATAATACAAATATCTACATATGCTCATCTCCATTTCTATATAGTAATCTGAGTTCACATACAATAGCTGCTCTGTGTGGAGTTGTCATGAGAGGTGGAAGGTGCCGGGAGAGAAACAGCCACCTCGCGCTCAGTAAATCAGTCTACCGATCAACCAGTCAAGTAAAACACATTTCTTAGACACCTGTTATTGACTGTCATACCATGCTACTAGCTGTGGAAAGTACAAAGAATAAAAAGAAATATTCCTTGGATTCGAGGAACAAAATGACTGAGTAGGGAATTGGGCATATACAACAGGAACATCAGCTAAGACCAGGGGGAAATGTTTGCCGCATGCCAAAGGAGTGAGCCAGTGGTGCCCAGAGCATGTTCCTTGGATCGGCAGCCTCAGGATCATCCAGAACTTGTCAAAGTGCAAATTCCCAGGGCCCATCCCAGATACTAAATCTTAAACCCTGGGGGTGGATCCTGGTACTGTGTATCTAACAGGCTTTTTGGGTGTAGACTATAAATCATGGAGGGATTTAAATAAGAAGGAGATCACTGTGTGTGTAGAATTATGGAAAAGGAGGATAAATTTGACCTGAAATTTGAAAGATGAATATAATGATCTGGGAGCCTGGAAAGGAAGAGAAAGCATTTTAGGCAGAGAGGTAGATGGGAGAAACAATAGCATTTCATTCATATCCCTGTTAGAGAAGTCATCTGTTATATTTAATGCATATTTTCAGATGCTTCTGTCCTCCAATAGACTGTAAAATTTCTAAGAGTAGAGACCTAATTTTGATTATCCTCTTATTTCAGTGCTTCACACACAGGCAGTTCTCAGAAAACACAGAAGGAGAAACCAGATCAGAAAGAGGAGAGAAGGAAGGGGAGAAAAAAAAAAAAATATATATATATAGATATATATATAGATATATATATATATCTATATATATATCTATATATATATATCTCTCCAGGCTTTGTGATAGGGTGAGAAGCACATTGGATTTAGAGCCAAAAGACAATATATTTAAATATGTTTGAATCTTACCATATTAACTATAATATTCCTTTATTCTCAGTTTTGGTTTCCTTATGTATGCAATGATAATGACAAATTCTACCTCAAAGATGTTGGTGCAAAATAAGCTATATTATGTAATTTGATAGTATCCGGCATTATGTATAGTCTGTGGTATTTCTTAATCAATATTTATTAATACTGAAATAGTGATTTTTTTTTAATGGTCAAGGCCATGGTGTCTCCAGAATTCTCTCTTCCTTTGCTCCTTCCTTTATTCCTTTAATTTTTGCTCTCATTCCACTGCCTTTTATAGTCTTTCTCCTGCTTGTCATTTATATGCATATCTCTGGATTCCTATATAATCAAATTTCCTCCTCTTTTTCTTACTTAAATTGCTAATACTTATAGGGCCCTTAATAAGTGCCAACGGAAAGGCTAAATGTTTTTGCATGATCTTATTTAAAAATCTCAACAGTGCAAGGATCTTAATCATTCCTATTTTGTAGACAGAATCCAAGCTTTTAGAAAGATTCAAGTAAGATTTCCAGCAACACTTGGTTATTAAGTGCTAGATGAAGTCTGAGCCCAGGCAATCGGAGGCTCACAACAGTGACATGACCGCTATGTTAGGCTGCTTCTTCAATCCCAAATCTTCCCACTATGCTCTACTCTCTAGTAAGAAAAACACAAAAGTTCATCGAGCATGATATCAAACTATTTAAACCATCTTCAACTGTATCCCTTTTCATTTTAGGGATGCCTTTGGGTTATGCTACCTTGTACTTTTGGTGTTTACATAGGAACCTGTTGACTCAACTGAGGGCTTAAAGTGTTTCTAGGTGTCCTCATGTTATCCTTATGCAACATACAGGGAAATGTTACATGAATGTGGTGGAGAGCCCAGGTAGTAGTTTCTGGGTCATCTTTCCTTAGCAAAGATTTGTTTGTTTGTTTAATCAAGAGAGCTACCAAAAAACAATCATATTTATATACTCTGTTTAAAAAGGAGAAGGAATTGGTAATATATTTTAAGTAAGATATCCATTCACAGTGAATGCATTTTAAAAATGAAACATTTTGTGCTCAAATGGTAAGTTTTGGTGTTCTGGAAAATTCAGTTATTTGTAACTCTTCCTTCCCAAACAAAGCCCAATAAATAACAAGTTGTGCACATCCTTTATTGTGCGGCTATTGCCTCAATTATCTGTACAATCACTTCATTTTGCAACTTCACTCTGCCTGTGTAGGGCATTGCCCTGGTTGGTAATTGTGTGGCCTATTGTTTGCAGCACATGGATAATTATTATGCTGTGAACATCAATTTGTCCTATTGTGCCGAATGGCTCTACTTCCCGAGGGACGTGATGGTAGCTGTGATTCTCCTCAGTAGGGGGTGGGATGTTGCTCAGGGCTAGAGTTCTGCCCAGTAATTCCCTCTTTACAAGTAAGACTATACATAGTACATCCTAGAAGTCCTTCATTATAGCATTTGTTTTCTGCTTGTTAACATCATTTCACGCTGGATGGGCACTAGTGTAATTTTCCATTTTGTTTCATCAAATTAAGGGAAGAAAGGAGACTGTCTTGCAAGTCTTTTATTTTATAGACAGTTGGTCATTTCATTAACACTTTTCATATTCTTGTTTGTCATGATGACTGACGATAGTAAAAAGATTTTCTCCCCATTAACTTATGAGAGAACAGCACTTTTATTTATTTATTTATTTTTGGGCTGAGAAGTATTGATCGACCAAAGAGGACATTTATTAAAATGTAACCAGCATCTTGGCACTTGCAAGTGGCGCACACTTTAACCGATTAAATAGTCATGAAGAAAGAAATCAATACATCTTGGATTCCTCTACTCTGGTCTCTGCCAGCAAAGTGGCCTCACAAATTAAGAAAGAAATAAACAAATGTGTTTACGCTGAATGTTTAAAGCACTTTGCACTTTAATCAGGAAGTAAAAGGACATTTACTAATATTAGTTGGGTAGGTGGTTTGGATGTGGTTACTTCTGTACAAACCTGATGATAAATAAGAAATTTACTACTGAAGTTCCCAACCACAACAGGAGTAAAGCACGTCCATGGGAATAAGGTGACTATGGATGGCTGTCCTATGAAATGCAAGAGGAAGGTCACTGGAAGTTCATAGGTAATTTCTCATTAAGGTAATTAATTATTAATTAAGGTAATTATTAAGTTAATTACTTAATTAATTAAGGTAATTAACCATAAGGTAATTTCTTATCAAGTTTCTGTTTGTTTCTGTTTTTGGTAAATCCAGTTTTCATGCCAAAGTGCTCCAAATCTTTCAGCCCCAGGGTTGGGTAGGCTGGTGACCTGGAAATGTTTCAATTTACCTAGATGCAAAGGCAATACTAGTGATGTTAGCAGCTTCAGTAGACAGTCATAGCTGATTTCCCACAAATTCCTAATTCTTAGCACAAAATTCTTTAAGTATCATCCAATGTTTGGATATTTTCAGAGACGCAGAGATCATCGATTAACAAAACATTATTTTAATTGTTGACATTGTAGATTTTTTTAAACTTCGTGATTCTTTTGAGTCATCTATTTTAATCCCAAGAACCCTCTAACTCTTTCCACATATTCTTGCCAAATTTCATCTTCTCAGTTTTCATTTATCATTTTAGGCTATTGTGATAGTCAGTATCCCTGCCAGGCTTGTATCACTTGAGCATTTCAAGAGTACTATCAACCATCAACAGAATATAGAATACCAAGAACACAGCTTCACAAAACTCCAGTGCAGCGTTCATTCACGGTTAGCTTTTGCTCAAAGCTTCTTTGACATTATCATATGCTTTTACCATCGGATATGGAACTCCAAGGTAAGACCATGCTTTCTAGCTCTTTCTTCTTCTTTTTTTTTTTTTAATAAAAACCTCTACAATCCAAACTTAAATATATAAACATCTAGAGCATTTGATCCATCATTATATCCTGAACTTATTTATTTGTATATTTTTATTCTGAAGAGGAGATTAAGATATTTTGTTGGAGGGGGCAATATTAGAATTATATACATACTTAATATTATATTCTCAGGAACACAAGGTGCCATTAAAGACTTTACTATTCGTGAATAGTCTGTTTACTCCATGTGACTATACTGACTGCCTCTATTCCTCAGGGAGGGAATAGTCTGTATTAGGCAGGAATAAATTATTGTTATAGTAGCATAGATTAAGTGGACGTGATAGATTTTTGTTTGATCATATTTACTTAGCCTTTTTAAAAACAGGCACATTAATCGTAATTTTAGTGTTTTATCATAAGATAGCTTATGAAGGTTAGGTTTCTTGATTTTGGTCTACAGGGGGATTTAGGTCCAATGTTATATCTTGTCATAATTATTATTTTTCCCCCACTGATTATGCCTATGAAAGGAATTTCAGGGCCAGCAGTATCAACATAGTGCCCCTTTCATATAACCATATTCTGCATGCTTTCTTTGCTTTCCACAGTGCCTTTCCCGACAGTGCTGACACATGTGATAATCTCTGTTCTGTCTTCCATAACATAAAAAACCTCCACTGCACATTATCCACTTAATTATATTCCTATTAGATTAATTGTCTTCTTGCCTTATATTTTCAAATCTAGGTTCTCCAGCTAGATCATAAGTTCTTTTAGGGCCAAAGATAATAAACGTTGATTATATTTTATCCCTTAATATACTTAGCACATTTCTGGGCATAAAGTATATCTTCTATATGTTTTTTGCATCTGAATTCAGGTTAATCAGATCATCAAGTTTAGTGTTGATTCTTCATTCAGATTCTTATCCAAGCAAGGCTTTTGGTTTTGATAATTTATGCATTGGCAACTTCCCACTTAAGTTATCCTCTAATCTTGGAATTATATGCTATTCTTATATTTCATTCTATTTATTGTTATTCTCCTGGTTCACTGCTAAGGCTGGCTTATAGACACGAACTTGTGATATGAAAAAACAAAACAAAACAAAACAAAACTGTGCCAATTCTGAAACAGATGAGTCAGCTTTATTCCAAAAAAAAAAAAAAAAATCACCTCTTTATATGAAATTGTAACACTTACAATGTATAGACAAAGATGAGGGATGTATGTGTATCTCACTGGTGAAGAAACAAGATGTAAGGCAGTTATAGACACATCACATGCTGTTACATTAATTCAAAATTATTTTGTTTACAAAAAGGACCTGCCAACTTAAATCTTTGTTGAAAGAAGCTGTGTTTGGGTGGGAAGGAGAATGAATGTAAGGATATCACTAAACGGCCAAAACAGTCTATGAAAATAAATTTCAATTGTTGTTAGTCTCTAAAGGCAAGCTAAACTAACAAAGGAGGAGAAATAGAATTTCCATATGCTTTGGACACGTTTTTTTAAGTCAGCCAGTTAACAATGAACAAAGAAGAGACTCAAAGAAGAAAAAAAGTACCAACTTCTGAAATCAGTAAAGATCTCATAACCCAAAGAGATAGGAAGAAGCAAAACAAAGCAAGAAAAAAAGTCATTAAACTCAAAGAACAAGCTGAGACACAAGGACTGTGGAGATAAAGGGAAAATATGTACAGAGTGAGGATCTTATCTCACTTAAACAGAGGAACAATGGAAGCAGGCTGCCTTTCCTTTTCCACTAGATAGCATTAGGGATGGACTGCAGAGATGGGATGGGTGGGGGTGGGGGGGCTGGGCAAAGACTGCTGAAGGGTTTTCATTGTTAGGTTCTCCATGAAAGTTTTTTCGGGCCAGAGTCAGTGTGAGTGAGTGAGTGTGTGTGTGTGTGTGTGTGTGTGTGTGTGTGCACATGCACACATGCACCCAAGAGCATATATGCGAGCTTCTTCTCTAATATTTAGTAGCACTTCCTATTACATTTTCTAGAAAGTCATGCAAGGCAGCTGTCCATCAGTGTCCCTTACAGGAATGTGCAGAAGGTAGAGAATAGCAGTATGGGTTTGACTGGGCTTAAGGCTGTACTTCTCATTTTCTTTCCATGGTTTATTCCCTCTATGCTGTCCTTCAAAGTGTAAGTATTTCCATTTGAATGATTATATCTAAAATCATTATCTATATTGGAATATGTAGTAGTACATAGAATATGTAATATATATAGCTTTATCTAGTCCCTCAAAGGTGGTTCTGTAAGAATAACTATCTCATTTTAAGGTACACCAGTCTCTTTGGTTTATTTAGTACATTCCAAATGTTGAATGACCTTGGTTCTTTTATCCGAAAGTCCATGTCAATGAATTTCATAGTATTTTAGAAATTCAACAACTATATTATTATCTATTCAATGGCAGGAAAGACTGCGGAAGAGATACAACATATTCCAAGTACATCTAGTGAATAAGCTGAGAAGAGTCCTGAGAACTGAACTCCGATTAGTTCTTGCGCTAATTCTTCTAGTGTAGACGAAGGCCCTTATCATGTCTGGGACTGGGAAGCCAACTCGACTATGGATTCAGTCCTACCCATGCATTCTTTATTCTAATACTCTCACCCATGGAGTGATAATTAAATGGCAAACGATGGCTATCCCCATGATTTTTCTTTAGTTATATATGAGTGCAGCTACTTACTCAACATATACTCCAGGTAAATAGCATTTCCTTTATTTACATTATGTCATTTGTTCTGGTTGCTGAGGTGGGTAACAGAAGTGTCAGACATTGTTTCTACACAAAATGAGACTACATTATCCAGAAGGAAATAAGTTGTATCTAAGTGTAGATTTTAGTGCAATAGAGGCTTAAGGAAGAAACAAGTCCAGCTTAGAAGGGTTTAACGGTCTTCCAGAAACACCTTGGTAAAGGACTCCCACTATATCAGCTTGTGGTTTTGTTTTTCTTTTAATTTAACTTCCTCCTTCTCATCTTTCCAATTATTCAATATGTTCAAAGTGTAGTTTGTATAAAACTAATACTATACAACATGACTTCCAGGTAAGATATGTACTCATTCCAGCGGTATGTGTGTAAGGCATTAAATGTCATTGAATCACATAATGAGAGATTTATTCTCTTTTCAATTCTCTTTCAATGCCGCTGATTATGTGAAGACAAGTCTCATTTGGGGTTTAGGAGGTCACTATATCTGAGCTAATATACCTTTTTAACAAAATTGAAGTAGACTTTAGATTCAGAGGCTTAGGCAGGCAATAGGTAAGAGCTCCAGTTTTGAAATATTGTTTCATTTTTGTCATCTTTGTTCTTGTTGTTTTAACAGCTTAAATTTAGGAAAAAATATGAAATATATAATATACATAAAAATGGATTTCAAAGATATGAATTTTCCTGATTAAATTGATTTAAGTTAACAGCACTCTTTTTTATTAACAGAAAATAAATAATCATACAGGTGGCAGAAAATCTGAAATTTAGAAAACCTCATGCCAACCCAGATTCCCTGCAATTCAAGTCACACCTGTTCTGGAAGCCTTCTTTAATAACATGGACTCTCAGTTGGCTTCCTTACCTCTCGCATTCTTCTTAGCCTTTTAATATGTCCCTGTAATAGTTCCTAGCAAATGAGATGGATGCTCATTTGCTACATATTGATTGACTGGGGTAGATATCAATCTAGGCAGTCAAAGTGACAAGGATTTAGGTGCTGGAGAGTAGGGAGCAGGGCATTCCAGATCAGTAATGGTATCATGTAAGGCCCAGATACCAGCATGTCTACCTTTTGTTTTCAGAATATGGTACAACCACCACATATTACCCAAGGCTCCATGTTCTTAAAAGAATTGCAGGAAATAAGTCTAAATAGATGACTAACCGCTACAAATAATCTGTGTGGTGTATGTTGCTTTGAACCTGCCTTTAACCTGCCACCTACTTTCAGCTCAGTCAGGATCCACAGATGCTACCACTGACCGTAGGACCTCACTTGACCACCACTTAGATTTTAATATAATTTTAGCCCATCTGCTGAAGCAGCCTTTCCTGTATTTTTTTTTTTTTTTTTTGGTAAGCCTCTAGATTCACAAAAACACCATGCTTTGATATTAAATCCAAATTTTAACAGGCTCTGAAGTTCTATTCATCAATTTTCCTTAAAGTAGACCTAGAACAGCCTGGTTATTTTCCATGCTCTGACCTAATGCTCAGAGCAGCAAGTAAAGATAATGCAATGAGATCCCTTTGGTAATAGTTAGTATCCTATTTCACATCACCATGATCTGCCCAATTTTCAACATAATGTGAAAGTCTTAAAAAAACAAGTGATAAAAGGGTAAACCATGACACCAATAAAAGCTCCATGCTTGGAGGATGTGTTTAATAGTTCTAACATGTATAACATTAAAATTTTATCAACAAATCAGGGAGAAAACATTTTGTATACAGAAATCAATTTACCTAGCAACTATCTACAAGACTCGCTTGTAATTTATTTTGCCTCAAAGAATACACTGCTTTTAAACCTAATTCTACTGCATTTTAGTGTGTATGAAGAAAAAGGAACGTGAACATTTTTGCTCAAAGCATAAGTAAAAGAGTTAGAAGTATTACAGTCAAAAATAAGTACTTTGGTGAAATAAAATGAAATTTTGTGGCACCAGCTTTCCTGCGTGTTTGAACCTTTGTTTAAAAAATTTCTCCATATACATGAGCTTCTTTGTTCCTTTGACTGATAAGCCACTTTATTTATAAAAGCAAAGCAAGGGTGCCACAGGCTAAACTAGGTTTAGGAAAACCAAAGGCAATGGTAAAGATTATGAACTATTGGTTCCGAATGAATACAATTACAGTGGGCACCACTGTGCTACATCTGAGGAAACAGAATGCAAAATAAATGAAACAAATACAAGTTTGCAAGTGACATAAACCCAAGTTTGAGTGTCAGTTTTAACGTTCATTGGCTGACTTTGACTAGGTTACTTCTAAATAAGCTTCGGTTTTATTACCCATACCATGTGGATAGTATGGGTATTTGTTGTACATAATCCATGTGATTGTTGTGAGGCTTAAATTATATCACAACTGAAAGCTCCTGGCATAGTGTCTAGACTGCACCAGGCACTTAATAATTGCTAGTTGCCTTCCTGATCTTAGCCTATTATAGGGGGTCTTCAGACAGATGACCCCTCAGGAGCCCCGCTGCTAAGATCTAGGCCATTGTCATGTTCTTATAGCAGCAAGCTAATGTCTGGTTCTCTCAGAGTTAAAGTAGTTTTATCCAAAGAACAGTAACCCCTATCAAGGAGATGCAGGACTTAAATGCAGTTCGTCTGAATATAGTACATCCTTGGGATGTACTCCAACCAGCCATTCCTGGTGCTTCCTCTGGGTTGGTGTAACTAGCTCTGTGCTCCAAACAAAGCCTCTCAGAGTGGTACCAGCTTCTAGTTTTGCCCTTCCGTTTTACAGAGGAAGGCCCCAACTAAAAGCAAGTAGAAGACTTGCCTAAAGCATCACAATAGGCAAGTGGAAGATCAATAACAAGCCCACAGTTTGCTGACACCCTTTTATTTACATGATGTCTGCTACAGCCTTTGGAGGGGAGAAAAAGTCTCAATCCTCAAGCAACTTTGGATTTTGGAAGAGAACTAGGGTACAAAGAATTAGTTAGGAACCTTAGATAAGTACACTTAGGGATGCAAAGCAATGGAGTGGTCCGTTCAGGAACTCTCTGGAGGAAGGGTATTCAGAAGCTGGAGCTGCTCACAGGGCTAGACAGGAGGCTTCAGATGTTGAGGTGTTACTGAAACACCTCCCTCAACTTGCTGAAGGGGCTTGAGGGGACTGGTACAGGGGTACCTGAGGAAACAGTTTGCCAACTACACATGTGAAGAAACACTTGAATGCTAAGAAGAAAATAAATTTAACAAAGACCTTTTTATGGATTATTTAGTTCAATGTGAATTTAGGTTACTTTGAAAAAATAACTAGCCCCATTAATTATGTCAGAATATTCAAATAGGTATAATCCTGTAATATTTTACCTCATGATAATAGGACTCTAGTTTAGATGAATGTTAGATCTTCAGGCCTTATTGCTCTTTTCCTCATCACACACACACACATACACACACACACACACACACACACACCGTATATATGTGTATGGGTATGTATATACACATATATATGTGGGTGTATCTACACATCCACACACACAAGCATGGGATGCTTTGTCAGGCATTTGATTTTACATGTCAGAAAGCAATTTTACAAAGTATACTGCATTTCCCAAGTGCTTTCACTTCTCTTCATTATTCCTCATTAAAGAAGCTGTCCGAATGGAATGGTAAAAGTGTGGGCAATGGAGCCAGACAGGCGGGGTGTGAATTTTAACTTTCCTATTAGTTGTGTGACCTTGGACAAACTATTTAACATTGTCTATCTCAGTTTCCTAACTATGAAATGGCAATAATAAAAATACTGTTCCTTGATTTGTTGTATGCAAAGAGATAATGGATAGATGATGCTCAAAACAGGATCATTTACAAAGTGGGATCTAAGTAAACATTAACTCATAGGTGTGATATTATGATTCTGGTTTTATTAATACAGAAGCTGGTTGGAAGGCAGTTATTATGTTCTTGGTCACTTGGTAATATGTAGCTATCTGGGTTAGGAATATAAAAGGAAGCAACTTATAAGTAAGCATTTGAAATACAAAAAGGAAGAAAATAAGATATCTCTATTTATTTTAAAGTTACAGTACCTATAGACAAAATGCTACCTCACTGGATTTGAAAATTAAGCCACTTACTGTGCATATTGGAACTGTTAGCCTCCATATGTCCAGAGGCAGGTAAAGCAGCTGGGACCGTGAGCTCATTTGTGTGCTAACGGTCTGGCCAAGGGAAGCCTCAAGCTACACACAGCTCCAGAGAACACCCTTTGACCCAGCTCCCCAAACCTCACTGCTACTTGAGAGACAGGAGGGCCTCTCTGCATGATGGACGTTGGCTGTGGACAGTGAAGGTATGATATACATGTGTTCTGAACCCTCCTGATGGGTTACTGTTCTTTGGGTAAAACTACACTAACAGGAAGAGATCCCAATTTTGGCTGGTAGGTACAGACTGGTCTAGAAGGAAAACCACAGTGGAGAGCTACTCAGAGCCCCTTAGTCACTGCCTGCTCTGTGCCTGGGCCTTAACTCAGGAATTCAAATTTGAAAGCAGAACTGGGAAGGCTGAAGAATGTTTTAATCACTATTTTTCTTTTAGGTATGGCCTAAAAAAGCACTGGGAATGTACACTTTCAGCTAAACACCATTTGGTCATACTCATAAATGGTTGAATTCAGAGACATAAGCAGGTTTTGTTTTTGTTTTGTTGTCTTTCTGTTTACTTTTATAACAAATAATACATTTTTGAGTGATTCCATTGATTGCTTTGCCATTTTATAAATTAACATTTCCAAAATTTTGTTCCGTGTAATATAAATCAATTATCAAAAATGTTTTTGTAACAGATTTGTATGGTTAACATCAATTTAAACAAAAATAAATCGGTGTGTTTCCTGAAGGACTTCTGTGGTACAATAAAAGAAAATATATTCGGTCTCTGTTCTGATTTCTGACGCGGAGCTTCAAAAGCCCTTGGAATATTCTGAGTGATAGGAATGTCTCATTATATTAATGAAGTGACTCTTGAGGCCCCTAGATAGATTCAGTATGGGGACTGGTTGCCAGAAAATAACAGACAATTAGAAGGTTAGAACTTTCAGCTCCACCTCCAGACCTCAGGGAGAGAAGGGCTGGTGACTGAGTTCAATCATCAATAGTCACTGATTTAATCAATCATGCCTACATAATGAAGCTTTAACAAAAACTCTTGAACAATAAGGTTTGGGAAGCTTCTGGGTTCACGAACATGTCAATGTCTTTGGAGGACGTAGCTCCTGGAAAAGGCATGGAAGCTCTGCGGCTCTTCCCACTTCTCCTGTCCTATTTATTGCTTCCACTTGGCTGTTCATGAGTTGTGTCCTTTATAATAAAGCTCTAATTTAGGTATAGCATTTTCCTGAGTTCTATGAGTCATAGTGAATTATTGGACCTGAGGGTGGGGTGTCATGGGAACCCTCAAATTTGTAGACTGAAGGGCAGAAGTGTGAGTAACCTTGGGATACCCAGGAATTGTAGCTAGTGTCTGAAGTAAGAGAAGTGTTGTGGCAATGAACCCTTAACCTGGGGGTCTTCACTAACTCTAGGTATTTAGTGTCAGAATTGAGTTGAATTGTAGGACACCCAATTGCTGCCAGAGAATTAGTTCTTGTTGGAAAAGATGTAACTTCGAAGATACCTTGATATATTAAATGCATTCAAAATCTTCTTTGGACTTAACTTTCCAAAATTATTATTTTGCTCTAAGATTCTTTACTTGGGAAGATCATCAGAGGGCTTTATAATTTTAGCAGACACTTTAGAAAATCGTTTTATAAAACTGTATCAACATATGTACCACAATATTCTGCACCTAACCTCTGAGTTAGGCACTGTAAGTACAGCAAAAGGAATACAAAATTTAAATGCAAGTTCTCTTTTATTGTTCTCTTTACAATCACAGCATCTCAAGACCCTCTGCTTGCTTCTATTTCTAGTTTTAATCTGAGGTCTTAGCTCTTCTTTAGAAAACCACCTCCACAATCCTTGAATTGGCAAAAATCATAATAAGCCTCAGCAGGAGTCACTGGGTCAGAAGTAGGTGTCAGGGATAAAGAAGATGTCATATACATATACCATGGAATATTACTCACCCATCAAAAAGTGAAATTTTTCCATTTACAACAATGTGGATGGAACTAGAGGGTATTATGTTAAGCAATTTAAGTCAATCAGAGAAAGACAATTATATGAGTTCACTCATATGTGGAATTTAAGAAACAAAACAGAGGATCATAGGGGAAGGGAGGGAAAAACAAAATAAGACAAAATCAGAGAGGGAGACAAACCATAAGAGACTCTTAATCATAGGAAACAAACTGAGGGTTGCTGGAGGGGAGAAGTGTGGGAGAATGTGATAACTGGGAGATGGGAATTAAGGGGGGACATATGATGGAACGAGCACTGGGTGTTTTATGCAACTGATGAATCACTGAACTCTATTGTCAAACTAATAATACACTACATGTTAATTAACTGAATTTAAATAAAATAAAATTAAAAAAAATAAGTAGGTGTCAGGGGTTTTTAGAGTCAAATAAAAAGCAATGTGAGTGATCCTGAATAAACCCATGGCCTCAAACAAGTTTCACAAACACAAAGCCAACGGAGACCAGTTCATTAATACAAAAGGAAGTAGTCTGGGAAGTGAACACGTCCACTTCAAGAAGGCAGCCTTCTTCAGCTTCAGTTATTGGTGTCCAGTAATCCAGACCCAATGGTGGCACTTCCCCTGAGTTGTCAAGAGGCAAAAATCTGTATCTTTTGTGATTTCTTTTCTTTTTCTTTTCTTTCAATAATAGGAATTCAATTTTATTTTGTTTTATTTTATTTTTTGGGGTAGCCAAAATTACCATGTTTATTTTTATTTCCTACACATTTCCATTTTATTTTTTTATTTATTTTTTAAATTATGTTCAGTTAGCCACTGTTTAGTACATAATTAGCCCTTGATGCAGTGTTCAATGATTCATTGGTTAAGTATAACACCCAGTGCTCATCACAGCACATGCCCTCCTCAATACCCATCACCCTGTTACCCCCTCCCTCCACCCTCCTTCCCTCTGAAACTCCCAGATTGTTTCTTGGGGTCCAGAGTTTCTCATGGTTCATCTCCCTTTCTGATTTCTCCCCCTTTGGACTTCCCTCCCTTCCCCTATGGTCCTCCGTGCTATTGCTTACGTTCCACATATGAGTGAAACCATATGATTAATTGTCTTTCTGTTTGACTTATTTCACTTAACATAATCCCCTTCAGTTCCATCCATGCCTTGAAACTGGAACTCAATTACAAGAAAAAATTTGGAAGGAATTCAAACACTTGGAAGTTAAAGAGCATCCTGCTAAAGAATGAATGAGCCAACCAGGAAATTAAAGAAGAACTTAAACAATTCATGGAAGCCAATGAGAATGAAAACACATTGGTCCAAAACCTATGGGATACTGCAAAGGTGGTCCCAAGGGGGAAATACATAGCCATCCAAGCCTTTCTCAAAAAAGTAGAAAAATCCCAATGTACAAGCTAACTCTATATCTAAAGGATCTGGAGAAAGAACAGCAAACAAAACCTAAATCAAGCAGAAGAGAAATAATAAAGACTAGAGCAGAGATCAATGAAATATAAACCAGAAAAAACAGTAGAACAGATCAACAAAACTAGAAGCTGGTTCTTTGAAAGAATTAATAAGACTGATAAACCACTGTCCCATTATCCAAAATAAAAGAGAAAGGACTCAAATTAATAAAATCATGAATGAAAGGGGAGAGATTATGACTAACACCAAGGAACTAGAAACAATTATTAGAAATTATTACCAGCAACTGTATGCCAACAAATTAAGCAACCTGGAAAAAATGGATGCCTTCCCAGAAACTTACAAATTACCAAGACTGAAACAGGAAGAAACAGACAATCTGAATAGACCAATAACCTCCTTCAGTAATGAAACTGAATCAAAAATCTCCCAAAAAACAAAAGTCCAGGGCTAGATGGCTTCCCAGGGGAATTCTACCAAACATTTAAAGAAGAAATAATACCTATTTTACTGAAGCTGTTCCAAGAAATAGAAACAGAAGGAAAACTTTCAAACTCCTTCTATGAGCCCAGCATTACTCTGATCCTCAAACCAGGAAAAGACCCCATCAAAAAGGAGAATTACAGCCCAATATCCTTGATGAACATGGATGCCAAAATACTCAACAAGATCTTAGCTAATAGGATCCAACAGTACATTAAAAGGATTATTCACCACAACCAAGTGGGTTTTATGCCTAGGATGCAAGGGTGGTTTAACATCTGCAAATCAATCATTGTGGTAAAGCACATCAATAAAAGAAAAGAGAAGAACCATACTATCCTCTCAATTGACACAGAAAAAGCATCTGACAAAATACAACATCCGTTCCTCATTAAAACTCTTCAGAGTATAGGGATAGAGGGAGCATTCCTCAATATCATAAAAACCATCTATGAAAACCCACAGCAAATATCATTATCAGGATCATTATCATTATCAAGATCAGGAACACAACAGGGATGTCCATTCTCACCATTATTGTTCAACATTGTCCTGGAAGTCCTAGCCTCAGCAATCAGACAATGAAAAGAAATAAAAGGGATCCAAATTGGCAAAGAAGAAGTCAAACCCTCCCTCTTCACAGATGACAGGATACTTTATGTGGAAAACCCAAAAGACTCCATTCCCAAATTACTAAAACTCATACGGCAATTCAGCAACGTGGAAGGATACAAAATCAAAGCCCAGAAATCAGTTGCTTTTCTATACACTAACAATGTAACTGTAGAAAGAGAAATTAAGGAATCAGTTCCATTCACAATAGCAACAAAAACCATAGGATACATGAATTAACCTAACTAAAGAGGTAAAGGGTCTATACTCTAGAAACTACAGAACATTTATGAAAGAAATTGAGGAAGACACAAAAAGATGGAAAAATATTCCATGCTCATGGATTGGAAGAATAAACATCGTTAAAATGTCTGTCCTCCCCAGAGCTATTTATACTTTCAATGCCATCCCTAGTAAAATACCACTGGCATTTTTCAAAGAGTTGGAATGAAAAAATCCTAAAATTTGTATGGAACCAGAAAGACCCCAAATCGTCAAGGGAAAGATGAAAAAGAAA
>CM052889.1:29959715-30078107 GCA_028534135.1 Potos flavus
CCTCCCTCCCTCCCTCCTTCCTTCCTCCCTCTCTCTCTTTCTTCTTTTTTTATGACTAATTTTAGTTTAGAAAGTACTGTGTGAGCAATTAAAAAAAAAGTACATCTGCTATCTGAATTTGGGCCACCATCTGTGGTGTGAAGATCTCCTTGTGGAATCTAAGATTATTCATAATCTAGCCCCTGACTACCTCTTGAATCCTATACTCCAACTTATTTATACTGTTTATCATACTGAATTACATATACTTCCGTGTGATTATTTTTCTTTATGTGTCTAGAATGTATGTTGGATTCTCAAAACGCCTACTAATCTACTACCATTAAAAAATTTTTGCTTAAGCATCATTTCCTTGTAAAGCTTTTCTTAACACATTTGTCTTTTGCCTCCATGCTAGGCTTGCCACTTCCTTTTTGGCACACTGATAATCCATCTATGCTTCCATCACAGCCTCATAGCTTGTCTTGAATGCATACTTTTCCATACCTATCTTCCTCTAAAGGATTATGTGCAGACACCAAGAACAATGCCAAGCACATGACTAGAATGTAATCATTTTTTGTATGAACAAACAAATCAAGGAAGATGAACACTGTGGCTCTAAGTAAGGGCAGTCCACCACCACCTGCGGTCTAAGCTGGAACTCCTTAGGATGCCACATGGCATCCTTTATGTGTGGCACATCAATAAGAAGACAAACTTTTTGGAGTCTTTGTCTCTGACTTGTGCAAATTTATGTAAGATACTTAATGCTTTGCATTTATTTTTATCCATTTTCTTGTCTGTGAAACAGTGATGATAATAATAGATGCCTTGTAAAGATTAATTAAAGGTTTATTTGACTAATAGGAACAGTACTTCTACCATAGTAACTGCCACAGAATGGGCTCAATTTTTAATTTCCTACCTGCTTACTTTCTCGTATTCATCACCAGCACTAGCCTATGCTATTGCTATGACTGCTCTTCATTGCAATATCTATTCAGCTATATTAAATTTCCCTGTTGCTATCACACAGCTTCTTATTCACATGTGCATGAATCTGTACATACTGTTCCTTCCATCTGGAATGTGCTCCATTTTGCCTTCCTTGTCCTTCAAGGCTTACTTCAAATTCTATTTCTTCCTCATATCCCAGGGAGAGTTAGCTCTGCCCTAACTTTGGGCTAGCATTAAAACAGAGCCTGGCACATATTAGGTGGACATAAATATCAGGTTATACTATTATTTTCTCTTAGATTTTGAGTTCTTTAAGGGCAGAGAGAATGCCTCATTCCCTCTGGTATCCTGTTGCCTACCACACTGCCTGGGAAAACATCATGTTTCGATATACATTTGATGAATGGATGAGCGAAACCAAATTGAACTTTGGGAACTGAAAGGTAAGATTATGGCTACTTTTGGCCAGCAGCACATTCTTCACTCCTGGGCAATTCTCTTAAGAATTAAATCCTACACAGCTTTCCACCTACCAGAAAACATAATCCCTTATTTACCAGCAAAAATATTTGTAGATTCACCCCCAAAGGTATTAGAAAATGTGAACCTTATTTTCTGTATTATAGGACTAAGAAGAGTAAAATCTTTAAGGTAGAGATCCAAGGTTATACAAACTTTTCATTTCTGATGATACAGGAAAAGGAAGTATATTTAGAAAACAAAGGGTTCCAATCCTGAATGAATGCGAACATCCTAAATGACTGAGAGAATTCTTTATTTATACACACATGGATACAGAATTATAGGAATATGCAATCATATATAGATTCAGCTATGTAACATGAACTAACAAATATCAAAATCATTTCCTTCTGTTAACACCTTAAGTAAATTTTGCTACAACTTTTTCTTACAGTCTTATTTATGTTGCTTTGTCAAGGTCTCCAATTTCTTTAATTTTCTGAGTCAGATGCCTTCACTGTCAGTGAAGTAATCTTTTGACCCCCACATCTGACATGTTTTGAAGAAGTTTAACCTTTACTGGATTCCCCTGAGCTCCACTCTCCAAATATGTCTGGTGATCTCTAAGGAATATTTATGCATTCCACAAATCTAATGGGCCTGTTTGTTTTTTTTTTTAAAGAATTTATTTATTTATTTGTCAGAGAGAGAGTGAGAGAGAGATCACAAGTAGGCAGAGAGGCAAGCAGAGGCAGAGGGAGAAGCAGGCTCCCTGCTGAGCAAGGAGCCCAATGTGGGACTCGATCCCAAGACCCTGGGATCATGACCTGAGCCGAAGGCAGCCGCTTAACCAACCGAGCCACCCAGGTGTTCCTCTAATGGGCCTGTTAAGTGGATCTAGATAGGTAGGTATTTTGCTGCTCTTCCCTGAAGATACTAATTATGATGACCTTTTACCTGGTTTCTCCATTCTGTTTATCTGTCTCACTTTTCAAATTTGTACCTGAGCTCTGTGAACATCCCAAGGCAGAGTTCAGACCAGGTCACCAAAGGCAAGACAGTTCAAGACAATTTCATTGAAGCTCTGAGGATAACAGAAGGAAACTGGAAGGCAGGAAATCAAACCATTATTGGTTACTAGAGATGAGTGTTGCTAGAGTCACAGGCCATACTCTTCCCAAAGATGTCCCTTACCCACCCCCCACTGCTTTGCCTGGTTGTTTTCATATCTGAGAGGGAGGTAAGCTTTCTCCTAATGCATGTGCCTCAAACTATGCTCCCATACCCAGTTTGAGTTACATCTCTCACTCTTTTCAGGACCAGTGAGAAGGGGAAAAATACACTTTTTTCTTTTTTTTCCCACTCACCAGTCCCTGTCTCTCATGGGAAAAGCAAGTCTTTTACATTTTTTTACAGATAATTTTTATTATTTCTTTTCTAGAATTTTCCCAATTCAAAAGAGGAATTCCTTCTTTTCTGGATAAATAAGAATCACTTAAATTGCTTTACCATCCATCTTCCTACAACAGTGGAATAACTTAAGTTCACTGATAACTCCAAACATTTATTGAGAAGGAACTAAAAAGTTACTGCAGTCTTAAATAGCAGTTTTGGCCCCATCCTAACTGACTACCTCTCTGCCACATCAGACATAAGCTTTCTCAAACATCAGGGTTCAGATTCAGTTATAGAATTCCATTAAAATCCTATAACCTATGTGCAATAGGGAGAGACAACCAACTACAAATCTGAATCACTGAGGAAATAAGGAGAAAGTTAGCAGGGTCATCCTAATGTTTAATACTACATGAAAATAAGATTTCCAATCTCATTAGAGGTATGAGTGAGAAAGTTGAAGAGTGCTTTGTTTTTCAAATTATTCTCAGGAGTTCACTGCAGTGGTTTTAAGCACTATTCCTGAAGATGATCTCCAAGAAGATCATGATTCAAATACACCGTCAATAATTTCCCAATTTCACAGCTACCATTAGCATATAGTATTATTCCGACAACTCACTTGCAAATTAACAATAAGGTACTGACTGGAGCTGAATTCTCAAATATTCAAGGAAGAAACTTTATCTTAGACTATACTTGATGTATCAAACTATTTAAAAGTAATTGGCACAGGCAGTGAACCATCCACCTGCAGGCTCATGAATATCACAGATAGGAGAAAAAATGTGTAGGTGAATTTTGTCCAAGGCAATAATTGTAGGTCAAATCCTGCTCTGAAGTTTCTAGTTACAATTCATAATTTCTGGAGGTTCAAACTGTTAACTTCCTATTTCTACAGAATGAGCTAAATGGCTTTGGAAACGGTATAATAATGACACTGGAAATAGAAGCTATATATATGTATGCATATGTATACATATATATTTGCATGCTAATAGAAACATGAGTAGTTACAAATAATAATACAATGTGACATTATTACTATATCTTAAAATTTTACCAAACTGTTGATTTGTATGTCTTATCTTTGACAAGGAATACCAAACATTAGGTGGTTTAAAATCAGTAGCACAGCTAACCATCCCTTGTACATTAAAATATAGGATTCGCAGCAGAATTAAAGAAATACCTGTTTCTTCTGACATCATTTCTTGAAGACGGTTATGTTATCTTTACCACTAAAATACAAAACTGCCATCAGTATATGGGAAAAATCTTATAAGGAAGAAGTATATAGATATTGCATTCCTCTTCTAAGATTTATTTTTATTTTTTAAAAAAATTAAAGGTTTTATTTATTTATTTGACAGAGAGAGAAACAGTGAGAGAGGGAACACAAGCAGGGGGAGTGGGAGAGGGAGAAGCAGGCCCCCCACTGAGCAGGGAGCCCGATGTGGGGCTTGATCCCAGGACCTCAGGATAATGATCTGAGCCAAAGGCAGACGCTTAACAACGGAACCACCCAGGAGCCCCAGGATATTTTTTCTATTATAAAAATAATTACTGTTTTTTTCTCCAGAAACCTGGAAAAATTTACAAATGCAAGAAGAAGGAAATCCAGAAATAACTAATGTTACAAAATTGGTGCATTTCATCACAATAAAATGCATTTGAGAGTATACCACATATTTTATTTGATAATGAGCAATTTATAGACAGGATTTTGGATAAGAGACATATCTATGGTTATTGGTCTCCTCTTATTTAAAAATTCTAGAAAGTCTTAGGTCATCCAACATTTACCTTTAAAATCCTCAAATCATTTCTTAAATTCCTCAGCATTAGTGGAGCAAAAAATTATTATTATTCTTTTGTTTCTTTGGAATTTTCCTATTGAAAGAACCTCATTTCTGATTCTAGGAAAGTATCAAAGAAGAAGATGAATGTAAAGTGCCAAGCTTTTACCTGGGCCTATAGAAGCTACTGTACAATCTACAGCATAATTCGAATGAATTTCTAAGCTGAGAATCAAAAAAATTACAAATAGACATATAGAATTTTACACCCAGACAGCCTTGATCTTGAGCTCTTAATCTTGTTTCACTTTTCAGTCAACTTAATAATTATTGAGTAAAGTTTTAAAGCCCTCTCCATTCTTCGTCTTTAATTACCTTGCAATATTCTTCTATTATTTGATAATTTTGGAATACAAAATTATCATGAATTGATGAAGTGCAACCTTTATTCTGTTATCTTCCAAAATTTAATGTTGGAGAGGAGAAGTCTGGAACCAATCAGTTTCTTTGGTCCTCTTTTTTTTCTTCTACATGGCTATTTGTGCAAATGTTTTATTTTTGCCAACGAAAATCACAGTCAGAATCTATGAAGAAGTGGTTTCTTGTTATTCATTTCATGGGATTATGTTAAAAACTCTTTGATATGGATCTACATGTTCAACCACCCTCCCTCTGATTCAGGAAAATTTATTTCATTTTTTAAAATAAGGTTTTTTTTGGGGCGCCTGGGTGGCTCAGTTGTTAAGTGTCTGCCTTCGGCTCAGGTCATGATCCCAGAGCCCTGGGATCGAGCCCCACGTTGGGCTCCCTGCTCCGCTGGAAGCCTGCTTCTCCCTCTCCCACTCCCCCTGCTTGTGTTCCCTCTCTCGTTGTCTCTCTCTCTGTCAAATAAATAAAATCTTTAAAAAAAAAATAAAATATGGTTTTTTTTTGTTTCTTTTAGTTTCTAAAATATTTCTTTTTAAGAGACTTGTATTACAAATGTCTCTAATCTTTGTATCTAATCTGTTTATTTAATTTTATTGTACATTCGGAGATAATCAAATTCTGCCTATCCATGAATTACATTCTTGTCCTCTGTGAATACTTTCATTCTTTCTTGCATGACTAGTTTACTTTAAACACATCTTTAAATCACCTTTTTTCTTATTTTACTTTATCCTACTTTTTCATCTCAAGAGTTATCTCCTTATACATTCTGCTTATATTTCATGGAGGTCAAATAATCTTATGACCTTTTGAAGTTACCTCATTTTTCCCCGATTCCTGCAATAGATAAGTTTTAGGAGTCTGCTTTAGTATGAACTGCATATTTAAATCACCTTAAAATTTAATGCATCAAACAAAAATTGGTCATTGTCACTCATACATCTGTGGGTTGCCCAGGGGTATTGGCTAATCTAGACTGGAATCAAATGGATAAACTGGATGAAGAGGCTTTTTCTACTTGTACTTGATTCTGTTTCTGACCAGTTGGTTTGCTCAGACATATTTTTCTCAAGGTCACAGTTATACAAGAGAGGAGGTCAAAGCATACAAGCCCTCATAGGCCTAGGTTCAGAACTGGTATACATACTGTCATATTTACCTCATTCTATTGGTCAAATCAAGGGACAGGGAAATATACTTTGGACTAGACCAAAGTCAAGGGGTGGGGAAATATAATATGCTGCCATTGTGGAAGAGGTTCTGAAGTCATATAGCAAAAGACATGTATATGAATAGAGGTGAAAAATCAGTGTCAGTAACACAATCTCTACCAAGGGTATGTCTTTTTCCAAGTGTTTGTAGAGGATTCTTCTTTCCTTATAGTTAAGTACATCTTTCATTATACTTTTATTTTTCTTTTTTAAAAAACTCATATCTGAGCAAGATATGATATAAATAGATTTAATGGTTATCAACACATAGGTAGTAAGACTTTGCCTCGGTTATTGTCTCTCCGTGTGTGTCGGCAAAATCCTCCTCTCTTATCCATTGGAGGATTTCAGATTGCAGGCTGCAGCTCCTCACCCAATTCCTACTGTCTACCAAGTATGTATGTAATATGTCATGTGGTTTTGTGGCACTGAATTGCAATGCTCCCCATCCCTCTGTCATCTATTAAATAGACAGAGCTCATGAGATATTATAGTAACCAGCATATTATGCCTCCTGGATTCTCCATTTCTATTATGCTAAACTACATTTAGGAATAACATCTTCCAGAAGGTAACATACCTCTACCACATCTCTGTGCTTCTTGATCATTACATTACTATTTGCTCTTTTGTTTTCTATAACTTACAGTTTTAAAGGACTAATCTTCATGATCTTAGATTTGGCAATTAATTGTTAGATATAACACCAACAGCAGAGGTAACAAAAGGAAAACAGATATATTGGACTTCACTAAAGCCAAAAACATTTGCTCCTTAAAGGACATTATCAAGGAAGGGAAAGAACAACAACCTACGGAATGGGAAAAAAAGTTGCGAATCATGTATCTGATAAGGATTTAATGTTTAGAATATATAAATAACTCATAACTCAACAACAACTCAATTAAATAGACAAATGGCTTGAATGGATATTTCTCCAAATAAAATATACAAATTACAAATAAAAACATGAAAAAATGCTCAGGATTACTAATCATCATGGAAATGCAAATTAAAAGCACAAAAGATGCCACTCTACACCTACTAGAATGTTTATAATAAAGAGAAAAAAAGGAAAATAACAAGTGTCGGCAAGGGTATAAAGATATTAGAACTCCTGTGTATTGCTGGTCACAAAGTACAATAGTGCCACCATTGTATATAAGTTTGGTAGTCCAAACTCATTCCTTCCTAAAAAAGGAAGTCATATAGGAATCCATCAAAATCCTTGAGGAGAACACAGGCAGCAACCTCTTTGATATCAGCTGCAGCAACTTCTTCCTAGAAACATCGCCAAAGGCAATGGAAGCAAGGGCAAAAATGAACTATTGGGATTTCATCAAGATCAAAAGCTTTTGCATAGCAAAGGAAACAGTCAACAAAACCAAAGACAACTGAGAGAATGTGAGAAGATATTTGCAAATGACATATCAGATAAAGGGCTAGTATCCAAAATCTATAAAGAACTTATCAAACTCAAAACCCAAAGAACAAATAATCCAATCGAGAAATGGGCAGAAGACATGAACAGACATTTCTGCAAAGAAGACATCCAAATGGCCAACAGACACATGAAAAAGTGCTCCACATCACTCAGCATCAGGGAAATACAAATCAAAACCAGAGTTGGATACCACCTCACACCAGTCAGAATGGCTAAATATAACAAGTCAGGGAACGACAGATGTTGGCGAGGATGCAGAGAAAGGGGAACCCTCCTACACTGTTGGTGGGAATGCAAGCTGGTGCAGCCACTCTGGAAAACAGTATGGAGGTTCCTCAAAAAGTTGAAAATAGAGCTATCCTATGACCCATCAATTGCACTACTGGGTATTTACCCTAAAGATACAAACGTAGTGATCCAAAGGGACACCTGCACCCGAATGTTTTAGCAGCAATGTCCACAATAGCCAAACTATGGAAAGAACCTAGATGTCCATCAACAGATGAATGGATAAAGAAGAAGTGGTATATATACACAATGGAATACTATGCAGCCATCAAAAAACCCCTGAAATCTTGTCATTTGCAATGACGTGGATGGAACTAGAGAGTATTATGCTAAGCGAAATAAGTCAATCAGAGAAAGACAATTATCATATGATCTCACTGATATGAGGAATTCGAGAGGCAGGTCAGGGGGTCATGGGGATAGGGCGGGAAAAAATGAAACAAGAAGGGATTGCGAGGGAGACAAACCATAAGAGACTCTTAATCTCAGGAAACAAACTGAGGGTTGCTGGGGGATCGGTGGGGGAAGGATAGGGTGGCTGGGTTATGGACACGGGGGAGAATATGTGCTATGGTGAGTGGTGTGAATTGTGTATGACTGATGAATCACAGACCTGTACCCCTGAAGCAAAAAATACATTATATGTTAATAAAAATAAATAAATAAATAAATAAATTAAAAAAATCATAGGGATGTTTAAAGATTAAAAAAAAGTCATAGAATTGTCATAGGATCCAACAATTTCACCTAGGTATATATCCCCAAGTAGTAAACACAGACTCAACCAGATATTTATACATCCATGCTCATTGCAGCATTTTTCACAGTAGCCAAAAAGCTGAAGCAATCTGTGTCCATAAACACATGAATAAATAAACAAAATGTGATATATAAATATAATGAAATATTATTCATCCTTAAAAAGAAATGAAGTTCTCATACATGCTAAAACACTAATGAATTTTGGGGGCACCTGGGTGGTCAGTCAGTTAAGCATTTGCCTTTGGCTCGGGTTACGATCCCAGAGTCCTGGGACGAACCATGAATTTTTCTAAATTTATCCCTTCATTTTAAGTTGTGCTAACAATAGAAATAAGTCACAATTTCTTTCATTCTGCTTCCATTTATGCATATATTTATATGAAATTACTTATTAGATTTAACTATAATGATTTGCTACTTTATTTCATAGACTAGGTACTCCTTGATAACAAGAAACTTACAAAGTGACTGGTTTGAGGAAGGTCTTGAATTCGATAAATGTAAATTGGTGGCTGTCCAGTTGTTAAATGAATGACCACATGTGGTGATTAAGATATTTCTAAATAAAGGACCTGGGTAGGACTATATGGATTGCTGGGATCTACCATTATAAAGACTGTATCTGATTTCATGTATTTTGTAAATTGGCCTTACCTAACATATTTACAAGTTAAATTAAAGTGCAACAATTTGCAAAATCATATAATATGTATATTCTAGAACTGAACAATGGAGATACCGATTTATAAAAACTCAATCTGAAAATATTAGTTAGACCCCATACTAATATATTTTCTATACCTTTCTATAAAAAACTTTTCATGTATTTAATTCAATTCTACAAATAACTCCATCAGATTAGTAGATTATGAATTATTACATCATCCAAAAGAGTAACCTGAAGTCAAGATAAATTTAATGATTTATTAAATTCATCTAGTGAATTAATGTCAAAGGCAGGGCAAGAACTCATGTAGTTGACATTAGATAACTTGCTGAGAGTTTCTCTACTCTAACGGAGATGGTGGACTGTTTATGATGTGGAAGTTGCTGTGAGGGGGACAATGGCACTGTGCATGAGTACCCTTCTCCCTGAGATGCTACCATATGACTGGTGTGTGCAGCCATCGGGAAAGGGAACGATCAAGGAACAGCCATGGCATGCAGCACATACGGAGCATAGACACAGCATGCTTCTTTTTGCAGCTAGCATCAATTACAGTGAAAAATGAGGTATTAATTGGTGTTCACTGAGCAGTCTAATTCTCCTCTTTGAAATCTGTGGCATATCTAGGAAGAGGGGAATGAAAAGGAGGGGGGCGAGAATGTAACCCATTGGGGAAATCAAAAGAGGCCTGTGTAAAATAGTTTCCAGGTTCTCAGGCTTAAGGTAAGGCATTCTGTCAAATCACTTAAAGCTAAGTATGAGGCCTTGATTCCTTAATGGAAGTTTAGGAACCACATCTTTTTTTTTTTTTTTTAAATAGTTGACACACAATGTTACATTAGTTTCAGGTGTCCAACATCTCTATACCTTATTGCTATCATCACAAGAGTAGCTACCATCTGTCAGCATATGACACTATTAAAATATTATTGACTATATTTCTTATGCTGTGCCTTTTCTTCTTGTGAAATATTCATTCCATAACTGGAAGTCTGTACCTCCCACTTCCCTTCACCTATTCGGCCCACCGCCCACTCCTACCCCTCTAGCAACCATCAGTTTGTTCTCTGTGTTTATAGGTGGGAGCCACATCTTCATCCCAAACTCTACGCACTAAGGCGAGGAGCAGAGACAGTGATGGAATTACAACACTTCCAGAACCCAGTCGTCTGCTTTCAAATGCCAAAGCTAGCTTCCTGAGTCCTCTGACACATACTTGATAGGATTCCATGTTGCCCCAAATGATTGACAATGGCAGGAGTGTCTACTCTTTCCCAATGTCACTGGTATTTGACTCCTTCCTCTTCTTGTTTTTACTTCCCCAAGTCTTCTCTCTTATAACCATGCTGCTCGGCAGCAGTCTCTCTCCTTTATGTTTTATTTTCTGCCTTTTTTCTTCCTCAGTATAGCTCTATAACTTCCTATAATAAGAAAGCTTTTGTCTAATTACCAAACAATACAGAGATCCCTTCCTTTCATTTATGGAGCCACACAGTTACAAAGCCACCTTAGCTTGCCTACATTGCACTTTTCAGCTTTCACCCTAACTGGTCATGCAATGTCTCATGATAATCTTTTCACCTTCACCCACCAATGTGGTTGCATGTGTTCATGAGTGCTCATATCAGGATTATTCACCAATGAGTGTGGTTCTCTCCATATGGTCAGGAGCATCCAGAAGGACAACATTTGTATGTACTGTCTATATTATGCCTTCTTTTGAAATCATTTCCAGTCTGATGCCCATTGCAGTTAAACCTCCGGTTAAATTATTGTATGCTTTTGTCTCTACAGCGTTACCTGCTATCAGCTATTTCACTATTTACATCAGATTAGGTGAGGCATTGGATAAACGTAGGCCAATATGAAGGAGGAGTTACTTGAAGATGAGGCTGGAGGGTGCTGAGTTAATGACACTGAAACTCTCTTCTTATGTTATTATCCTGAAATAAGTCAAGGTACAGGGCCAAGAAAAATAGGCCTGAATCAACAGACCTTTTCTATTTGTTTAGCTTCTTCAAAACTTAATGGAATAAGTGATAACAAAAAGTTACCTCTTTCTAGGTTTAGGTTTCAGCATCTGTAAAATGAGAGGACCTAGACAGGGAGATTAGGAGTCCTTATACTGTGCTCTGTAGTGTGTCAGCGTCCCTCAGGGGTGCCTCAGGCTGTGAGGGGTGAGTGAAGGGAGGGCGATATGGTGCAAGTACATGGCTGAAATTCAGGTGGTACTGCCATCACCCAGAGCAGGGTTTATATATTCTGGTCTCCTGGAAGATCTTCTTTGAGAAGAACTGCTATAAAGGAAAGTTTGTAAACCTAAGACAGAATAGTTCATGGGATCTTGCCCAACCAAAAATAAATAAATTTTATTTAAATAAAATTAAATATTTTAAATAAAATAGTTTTATATAAAACCCAAAATAAATTGTTTTTAAAAATATTAATTTATAAATATATATTTTCAAAAGGTGCTGCCAGAGGTCACTTTGTCTGCAGTATTTCAGAGCATTAAACCTGTGGGTGACTGGCTGCCTTTACCTAACCTCCCTCTGTGGCCTATGTTCCAGTTTGTTATGAAGGAGAAAGATAAACCAATTCCAATCCATCTATCCCAATCCAATTCACAACCAAGCACTAACAATTATCTCCGTCTTTACATTTTCTCCCATCTCTTGTTATTTCTTGTACAGTAATGAATTGTAACAGCTACTTCTTACTGACTTCTCTCCCATATAATTAATGTCCTAAGATATTCTATTTACTGGTGAAGCAGTTTGAATCAAGAGGTGATTACTTTTAGAGTAAACAGAGCTGCTAAACCCTCTCCACAAACAAAGCTGACAGCAGTTTTATTTTTAAAATAATCAAATTGAAATCCCAAAAAGCTTTAAGTTTGGGACTTCTTATTTATTATGTGTATGGAGGTATTTTGTGTGTGTGAAAAGTATATTAATATTTAGAGCACAAGATAGGAAAAGCACATAGATCAAAAAGAATGACTTACAACAACAACAGATATCAATGTCACCAACCCCTACTTCCTTGTTTGTCCAAAACCATCAACTTTCATAGAACAGAAACTTTAAGAGTTCAAATTCAATTCTTAAAAACATTGAAATTAGATATTGGACTTCTGAGTTGGGGACAAAAAGTTGTTTAGAATCAAAACCTCAACTATGACTGAATAGGAAGGAGGAAAAGGAAATGCTGTGGCCCAAAACTTTGCGGTGTCCATTGTGTTGCAGTTTTCACAATGGTTTTGTAGTTTTGCAACATTTTGAAACATTGCAGCAAGCAGTCAGCCTTCCTTCTACATTGAAAGGGATATTAGCCATAGTTATGGATCAATCAATACACAGTAACTAGGTGAGCAGTTGATTGTCCTGATGACCTTCACATCTTCAAGTTCTTATCTGTCAGTACTATGGGTCCACAGTCTCAGCTGCTCACCCCAATCTATCCCCACAGCTTCAACACCCCCCCTATGTATTCCTTTATAATGTCCTGGGCCTTTGCCTCCAACTACTCCTTCAGACCCCTTCCTTCAGATTTCTGCTTCCTTAGGAATATCTTAATGGTGTCAAATTAACTGTTACTAACTTCAGATTTCCTCCTTTCTTGCCTACTCCTTATCTGATAAGCTAATTCATGTTGATTCTTCAACATATTTTCTCCCATTTCCAATCTCTCTATTCACGTTCATCTTTTCAACACCTCACGTGTGGATATGGAAATCACCTTCTAAATGGCTTCCGTGTCACTCTGCGTTGCCCTCCTTACTTCATGCAATGCCTCACTGCTAAATTAATCTTAAATCTTCTCTAATCAAGCATCAGAACTCATGACATTCAGAAAATGGAGAGATCATTGAGGGTAGAGCAGTTAGGGAAGGTGATGCTGAGTAGATGGGCCTTAGAGTATGAAGGGAGAGGATGGAGATAATCAGAGCAGAGGTCGGAAACCATTCTCAAAAAAAGAAAGAGCATCAAGATAGCCATGGATGGCAAGCTTCAATCGCAGGCCTTGGATTGTTTCCAAGTCTCCTGTCTGCCCAGACTTAACACAAATTCAACTCATTTACAACTCCCTGACAGACATGCTCTTTTGCAAGGACAGAGAAATGGTTTGACAGCTTGGCTTTTTTGAATGCCATCATTGCCCCCACATATGACCTTGTCATATTTGCATACTGTTTCACAGGGAACCTGAACTTATCTTCTAAACTAAATCCTCTGCACAAGTTACACTAGTCTAGTCACACTCCCCCAAAACATAACCTTTTCGATCAAGCTGTTTCTTCATCTACAAGTCCCCTTTTCCAAATTTTACCCTGTCTTTATGAAATTCTACCTCAGGCTGAAATCCCCTTTCATTTAGTTCATCTGTGGATCACGTATGTCATAGATTGTATATACGTAATGCTAGAATGAGAAAAACAAGTAACAGATCCATTCACATTTCCAAATCAACCATGCTTTTGCTTATATTAGATGTTTTCTCTTAATTATGGCCACAAACAGGTAAAACAGTCTATATTACAGAGGTGTATTTTTTCTTAACTTGTAACTTTCTTTTCTCTGGTTTAACAGAATAACAGATGTTTACTTTAGAAAATTTGAAAAATAGAGAATGAAAACAGTCAGGAGAAACTAACGAAAATTACATACAGTCATCAGCCAGAGGAAAAATAAATACATTTTGGAAAAAAAAAAATGCCACAGAGCTATTTGAATTTCTCACCTTTACTGAAATAATTCCCAGTCAATGTTTTGTGTGTTTACTAAATATTTGTTGTGCATATTTTAAGTGCCAGATACTGTGCAAAGATGGCTATGACATATTTACTGCATTCTAAGACATTACTGTCTGAAAGGAGAGAAAGTTCTGTAAAAAATAAATTTTGACACAATGTGATAGGCACTACAATACAGGTATGCCCCTTGCCAGGCACTATGAGCATTAAAGGATCTTGCAGACGCCATGTGGGGATGAGATGAAGAATCTCAGAAATGATGACACATAAGTGATTACTGCCAATTTACAAATCTCAATCACGTATATTTTTAAAGTAAAATCTGTGTTTAACTTAGAATTACATTATTTCGCTAGATTCCTTATGCTGCATATCACGATCAACCATATAAAATTCTTCAATGTTTCTAAAACTGATATTCATCCTTAGAATGCTATAGGATATTCAAAAGAACATTCCACAGGCCCTAGAAGCCTCTGCAGCATACAATCAGGAAAGGGATTGCTTTGCTTAAGTATAAGTGGACATTAAAGAGCAATTTCAGTTTTGGTTGTAATATACTACTTCGTTAAGAATTAGTTCAGAGAGACATTTTTTTAGAAAAGATTTCTACAAAGAACCTAACAATTTCGGAGAACTTAGAAACCAGGTTTCCCCAGAGGGGATGGAACTTTCAGAAGGGAGAGCGGGGTCTTGGTGATCAGTGGGAGGGAAAGGTTAGGGAGGCTGGTCTTGGTAACAGGAGGAGGGAGAGAAGCATTCACTTTCCTAGGGTTCCTTTAGCCTCCTTGGTCAGCAAACCAGTAATAATTCCCCATCACCTGCTGCCAGCTGGAGAAGATCTGATTAGAGATTGGATTGGCCTGATGAAGACCCTTTCCACCCCCCAGCCTCAGCAGTTCTGCAGGTCACATTGATCTCTTTATGGGGATGTCAAGCAAAAAGACATCCGTGCATAGGAAAGAGGCAGGCTCGCCCTGAAAGACTTGCATCTGAGGTCAGAGAGCAAGCCTTGCTTTCCAGGGCAAGATTAATAGGTAAGGGCAAAGTGCTAAACAGTCAGCCAGATCCACAGCCATGTGTCTCAAGTAGAGAAAAGTGAAATCAAAGGCCAAGGGAACCTGCACTCAGCCAAGTTAAGGGTAAGAGATGTTTCAAGGCAAGGCAGTCTAACTGTGATCTGGAGACACAGGCTCAGAGCCTGATGTCATGGCCTATGAAATGGCTGCCAAACATTTTACCACAAGTCCCTCTTGTAAAATGGAGGGAATGATGCCAATGCCAAATAACGTAAAGAGAATCATAAACATCGAGGGCTTGCTGGAGCTATATAACCCTTTGCAGCAAAGGTACGATCAAGGGATAAGAATGGGAAAACCAGTAAAAGAGGGAGAAAATGTAGAAGACATAGTACTGTCCAGCTACAATGATAAATTGAATTTTCCTAGCAGTATAAAACATCTCTTCTATGGTGTGGATCCATTATATACTTCCAATCTGATTTTTTCATAATCTCTTCTATAGACCAGGAGGTGTCCTGGCAATGCTTCCATAATTTCTAAACAACGCTCTCTAGAGACACTTAATTTTTCTCCAGGTTCCAATTCTTTTAGATCAACCCAATCATCCCACACCTTCTGCCCCTTTGGTAAAGCCTTCTATAATTATACCAGTCAATAATAGCCCCCTTTCTTGAATACCTTTGATATTCATGTTTGAACAAGTCACTTTGTGATTATTACACTGACCTGTATCTTGCTCAATACAATTCTGTGCCCCTTAGTGGTCAGACTTATGTCTCATGTAAATACTTATAAAACCTAAGATGCAGAAACTGTATTAAAAAGAGCAAAATATGATTTACTAACAACTTACCATGGTATTTTTATTTTCTGCTATACTATTCAAATAAATTATATTCAGATATAAATTTCTGTTAATTTTTATTTTAAATTGTTATTTAAGTCTTTGCATTATTTTTAATCCTATTTTAATTATTATGAATGCAAATTACAATTAAAAATCTTTTTTTAACTTTTAATTCCAGTATACCTAACATACAGTATTATATTAGTTTCAGTTGTACAATATACTGATTCAACAATTCTATACATTACTCAGTGCTCATAATGATAAGTGTACTCTTAATCCCCTTCATCTATTTCACCCACTGCCTCTCTAGTAACAATCAGTTTGTTCTCTATAGTTAACACTCTGTTATTTGGTTTGTCTCTTTTTTTTCTTTGTTTGTTTGTTTTGTTTCTTAAATTCCACATATGAGTGAAATCATATGGTATTTGTCTTTCTCTGACTGACTTATTTAATTTAGGATTATACTCTACATCCATGTTGTTGCAAACTGCAAGGTCTCATTCCTTTTTTATGGCAGAGTAATATTTCATCATATTTACATACCACATCTTCTTTATCCATTCCACTATTGATGGACATGGTACATACTTCCATAATTTAGCTATTGTAAATTATGCTGCAATAAAAATAGGGGTGCATGTATCTTTTCAAATTAGGGTTTTTGTATTTTTTTTTGGGGGGGGGTAAATACCCAGCAGTGGAATTACTGGATCATAAGGCAATTCTTTTTTTTTTTTTTTTCCATTTACTTATTTATTTATTTATTTTTTCATCATCATTTACTTATTGAGTACTGAATAAATGTTAGTGTAGCAGGGTTGGTTTTTTTTTTTGTTTTGTTTTTTTCCCCCCTAAATACTTTTATTTTTTCAGTGTTACAGGATTCATTGTTCATGTACCACACTCTGTGCTCCATGCAATACGTGCCCTCCTCAATACCCACCACCAGGCTTGCCTAACTCCCCACCCCTTCCCCTCCAAAACCTTCGGTTTGTTGCTCAGAGTCCACAGTCTCTCATGGTTCATCTCCCTCTCCGAATTCCCCCAATTCACCCTTCCTTTCCTTCTCACAATGTCCTCCATGTTTTTCCTTATGCATGACTCTTTCTGCTTGACTTATTTCACTCAGCATAATCTCTTCCAGTTCTGTCCATGTTGATACAAAAGTTGAGTATTCATTCTTTCTGATGGAGGCATTAATAGAATTATAAATCTTACTAGATATAATTTCAAGAGATTTCCTGGCTGTCTCATTTTTTTTTGTTAATTGATTTGTTTTGTTAACTGAGAACTTGTGATGTATTTAGTATAATCTCTTTTTCAAAATATGTGTTCAGCAAACATCAGTGAAGGATGAGTTCATTCAGTCAGATGTAGCTCCTTTGATGAGCGGCCCCTGTGGGCCCTGATGGCATATAAGAGGTTCAATTTGCAGCTTGTCCTTTGACTTAGTTGCCTAAACAGTCTCCTTTTACTCCTTGGCTATACCTTTCCGAATGTAACTCAACCTTTCTTTCCTCATATCTTGCCTCTTTGCTCCATGTCTTTTATTATGGTTTCCAACTTCATTCTTGGCTTTCTCCTCCACCCTGATACCTAGTGCTGTTTCTGTCAGCCCTCCATCCAGAGCAGAGGACCCGAAATGGAGGTAGGTCTGTGGGAAAGTGATCACTGGCTAGGGCTGGAGCTACAAAGCTGCTAAAGTACTGCATATTCTAGGTGCATGGTTGTGGCAGTGTCCCACAAGATGTCCTTACACCCACACTGCTGACCAACCTTTAGGGTATCAAAACCCAGCAGCAGAGCCCCTTCCTCCTGCATTGTCCCTTCAGCACACTCTCTTTAGAAAGTTTCACATTATGCTACTGTAAAGGAGAAAGGCTGGTAGAAAGCCCATCCATTGTTGCAGAGCATGTACTGAAGGATAAATTCGGAGTTAAGAGGAATACTTTGATAATTGGAATATTCTTGCATAGAATGTCAGAATATGTTTCTATCCCAAATGCAATAGGTACTTTACTCAGGAAGTATATGTCAGTTGATTTCTTATAAATCAAAACTATTTTAACCACTTTAGTAAATATCATTTAATTAGATTTGAAAATAGATTGTTTTAGAATTGAGGGAGGGATCACTCTCTCCTTCTACCCTCTCTCCCTCTCATATATTATCAAATTATATATTAATCATATTATATGAATCAAATATACATATTATGTATAATCAAAGTGTATATATGTGTGTGTATATTTTTGTGTGTGTGTATATTTATATATATAAAATGTATAATATGAACAAGAAGAGAGAAAAAAGAGATAGATAACTCTTTTTCTACCTCTAGAAATAATACTTTTTTCAAATTAAATTAATAATGATTTAATTTATGTGATTACACAAGAAGCTTAGACACATTAACCTTTAAATGGTTTCATAAGATATATTGTTCAGGGGGGAATGATGAGGGAATCGATACTGTTTATCAACAAAAATATTTTATTATTTGAAGAGACTATGAACTTTTTAATATAATATAGTATTTGAGATTTAGAATATTAAAAGTAAAAACCAAAACAATTGTTTAAAATACAAGTGACTCTAGAATTATGAGAACCATAAATGCTAAGGGTTAAAAGGAACCTCCTTTTTGAGGAAGTCAATATATAAAAAAAATACTGGAGTGTATATGGAGAAATAAATTTTTTACGATAGCTCTGATATATATACAATGAGAAAGTAAATTGATTCCATTTTGGCCAATAGCTGTTTACCCATACTCAGCTCTTCTATCAGGGCCAAACTAACTCAAAATGTTTTGTTCTCAACAATGGGTACACATGGGGAAGTCTAGCACAGCTACCTCTGGGTTGTAGGTAATTATGGACTTTGTTCTTGGAATTCAGAATTTTTGCCTTTCTCCAAATTTCTCTTATTCAAAGAAATCTTAGAATAGACAACCGATCTTGATTCTGTCAGGTATGTATACCTGTGGAATAGGGTGGTGATTTGGAATCTCTCTTATCATCCTAGAATTAGCAACTAGGTCCCAAATCTGGGGACAAATAGGTGTGATTCATCAACTCTGATCTCACAAGAGCTGCAGTAAAAAATTAAGGCCAGGCATTCTCCAGAGCTTATTGAAAGGTGGCAGAGTGGGCTCTGCTACCACCAAAGTACTCAGAAAGACTCCTTACTTCCTGTTACTATCAGAAGGTTGTGGAGGGGAGCTGATGGAGTAGTGGCTGGAAGTACAGTGTTTGTAGTTAGACCCTCCACTCTTCATGGAGAGATGCCTAGTGAGAGGATCCTTGGGTGAATTACTTATAGAGACTGGCATCTATGGGCTTTTTGAGCTATGGAAACTGCAGCCCCAAACCCTAATGGAGAGAAGTGTGTGGAGAAATTTTTTAACTCCTAAAGTGATCCCAAGAGTTTGGTGGTCTACAAACATACAGAGGCTGATGCTAGATTTGAGGAAAGAATATAGTTCCCAGTAGTTGTCTGAAAACGTTCAATCAATATCTTTTGGTAGGATCAACAAAGTACCAGCATTAAAACTTACAGAACAGGTCTCTGCAGCTTAGGTGAATATTCTGAAGATAATGGTGAAGCACTTTTAGTTTTTTAAAAGATTTATTTTATTTATTATTTTAGAGAGGGGAAGAGAGGCAGAGGAAGAGGGGGAGAGAGAGAATCTCAAGCAGACTCCCTGCTGAGTGTAGAGCTCAATGTGGGGCTTGATCTCACCACCCTGAGATCACAACCTGAGCCAAAATCAGGAGTCTGACACTGAACTGACTGAGCCACCCAGGCACCCCAACAGTAAAGCATTTTTAAAGAAATGAAAATCATTAGCACTTGATGACACAGAAAATGATATTGGAAGGAAAACATGGACACTGATGACTCTGAATGGAAAAGTAATTCAGATGATTCAGACTCTGACTGGGAAAACATTTTAGTATCACCTTAACTAATGTATTTCCCTTGTATTTTTGTTTATATGTATGCACAAGATATATGTGCGTATATGCATACACATGTGCATTCATACACGTAAGTCTAAAAGAATTCTTTCAGTAAATATAAAAGTAAGTGCATGCACATGTGGGAGATTAGAAAACACTGAGGTATAGTTTAATTGCTAGACATATAATTGTATGTCTTAGATTTGATGAAATCAGACATATTAAGTATTGATATCCAGGACCAGCCTTGTTCTTCAAAATGGTGTTGGGTATTCAAGCACCTTAGTTCTACCCTGTGAATTTTATTATAATTCACAGCTCTGTTGGATTTCTTTTGGAAGGCCATCAATAAATAATCGTGGATAAATTCAATCTTACAATATATGTTTTCTTCAATAAAACTTTGTAGTTTTGTCTATGAAGTTCGGGCATATTTTCAGATAAGATTAATCGTAGTTATCTTACATAGTATTTTTTTATTTTACAAGGTATCATTTTAAAATTGTATTTTCTAATTGCTGGCAATATGAATGACACTGATTTTTATATTTTGTGTCAGAAATGAGCAGCCTTGATGAGCTCTTTTATTAATTCTTTAAAAAATACTAGTTAGTCAACATACAGTTCAATATTTGTTTCAGGAGTAGAATTCAGTGGTTTATCATTTACATATAACACCCCATGCTCGTCATAACAAGTGTCCTCCTTAATACCCATCACCCATCTATCCCAACCCACACCCACCTCCCTCTCTCATCTATCAACTCTCAGTTTGTTCTCTGCAGTTGAGAGTCTCTCATGATTTGTTTCCCTTTCTTTCTCTTTCCCTCCTTTTCAAATGTTCATCCATTTTGTTTTTTAAATTCCACATGAGTAAAATCATATGGTACTGTCTTTCTCTGATTGACTTATTTCTCTTAGCATAATACATTCTAGAGCTCCATTTGTGTCCTTTCAAATGACAAGATTTCATTCTTTTTGATGGCTGAGTAGTATTCCATTGTACATATATACCACATCTTCTTTATCCATTCATCAGTCTATGAGCATTTGGGCTTTTTCCATAGTTTGGCTATTATTGATAATGCTGCTCTAAACACTGGGGAGTATGTACTCCTTTGAATGTGTATTTTTGTACCCTTTGGGTAAATACCTAGCAGTGCAATTGCTGGATCATAGGGTAGTTCTATTTTCAGCTTTTTTGAGGAATCAGCATACTATATTTGCAAATAACATATCTGATAAAGGGTTAGTATCCAAAATCTATAAAGAACTTATTAAATTCAACACCCCAGAACAATTAATCCAGTTGAGAAATGGGCAGAAGACATGATTAGACACTTTTCGAAAGAAGACATCCAGATGGCTAACAGGCTCATGAAAAAGTGTTCAACATTAATCATCATCAGGGAAATACAAATGAAAACCATGAAGAGCTACCACCTCACACCTGTTAGAATGGCTAAAATTAACAACAAAGGAGACAACAGGTATTGGAGAGGATGTGGAGAAAGGGGAACCCTCTTGCACTGTTGGTGGGAATCTTATATTAATTCTAATCGTGTGCCCATTGATTGTCTTAGATTTTCTGTATAAACAATCATAATGATAATTTTTTCCTACCTTTCTGATCTTTTTATGCTTCATTTATTTTTCTTATATGACTTCAGTGGTCAAGGCCTTCAGTACAACATTGAATTGAAGTGGTGATAGTGGACCTTCCTTTTGCTTCTGAAATTAAATTTAAGACTTCTAAACTTCTCACCATTAAATACATTTATTTAACAGTTTTTGGTATATATTCTTTTAAGCAAAGGTTTGTTAAAAGATACCATTTTCTAAATCATGAAGAGTTCTTGAATAGTATGAAACACTTTTCTGCATTTAAAATAATCATATAGTTTTTTCTCCTTTGAACTAAGTGGTAAGTTAAGTGGTGAATTTCATTTATAGATTTCCAAATTGCAAAACATTCTTATATTCCTAGGATATACTCCAATAGACACGTGTGTATGTTTGAACACACTGCAAGATTCCATTCACTGCTATGGGAGAGACAGTATATTATAGTGGTTACACAGATGAACCCTAAAGTCCTACTGGTTATTGGGTTCCAATACTGGATTTATCACTTATTAGCCAACCAACCTTGAATCAGTTACTTAACTTCTCTGTAATTCAGTTTCCTCACATATAAAATAAGTATAATGATAATAGCCCATTTTTCATAACAGTAGCACAAGATTTATGACACCGTGCTTTATACCTTAAGAGGGCAACGTGCGTACAGTAATTACCATTAATGATTAAGTACAGTAAATCACATTTTCTTTAGGATTTTAGCTGGATATGCCTATTGTTAGTATTTTTTTTTTTTCTTAGCATTTATCATCTGTCCTTTTCTGGTTTAAATAAGAGGTTAACGCTAAACTCTAAAGTGATTTGAAAACTATTCACTCTTTTTAAACAACTGTGTAGAGTATAACTGGCATTCAACAAGCTGTACATATCTATAAAATACAATAAATTTGATAAATTTTGAAATACATATACACAAATTAAATTATCACCACAATCAAGATACATCACTTCCCCAAATTTCCTTGTGCCCCTGTGAAATTCCTTCCTCCTGTCCCACTGGACTTGTCTGATCCTTAGGTAAAAATTGATCTTCATTCTTTTGCTGTAGATTAGTTTGAATTTTCTAAAATCTTATGTAAGTGCAACCATATGATATGCATTCTTTTTAATTTGGCTTCTTTCATTCAGCACACTTATTCTGAGATTCATCAATGTTGTTTGCCTCAATTCATTTTTTTTTTATTCTCAAGCGGTATTCCATTGTATAGATATGCCAGAATTTGTTTAACCATTCACCTTTCAAGGAATATATGTTTTGGCTATTACAAATAAGCCGATATGAATATTCACGTACAAGTCCTTGTGTGGACATAATGCTTTCATCATTTCTCATGGTTAGATACTTAGGAATGAAATGTCTCAGCTATATAGTAAATGCACTCTTAACTTTTTAGAGGACTGCCAGATTGTTTCCCAAGTAGTTGTACCATTTTTTCATATCCCCACAGGTAAGGTATGAGAGTTTCAGTTCTACCACGTGAATGATCTTTTCTAATTTTAAACATTTTAATAGGTGTATAGTGGTTTCTTATTGTGGTTTTAAATTGCATTTTCCAAATGACAAATGGTGTTAAGCATTTTTCCCTGTACTCATTTGTCAACCATATATCTTCTCCTGTGAAGTGTGTATTCAAATTGCTTGCCCATATTTTTACTTGATTGTTCCATTCTAACCGAATTCTGAGTTTGTGTGTGTGTGTTTTCTAAACAGAAGTTTTTTATTAGAGATGTTTTGCTTTTATTTTCTCCCAAGAGAAAATTGGGCTTATATTTTCATTTTCTTAGCAGTATGTGTCAAAGAGCATAGTTCTTAATTTTGATCAAGTCCAATTTAATTTGTCTTTTATATTGTGTCCTTTTATATTAAATCTAAGAAATTTCTGCCTAATCTCAAATCAAAAAGAAGTCTTTTTATGTTCTAAACACTTCATAGTTTTGAATCTTTGCATCTATGTTTATCAGAGATATTTATTTATAGTTTTCTACTTTGTAATGTTTTTGTCTTGTGTTATCAAGTAACGCTATCCTCATAGATGGAGGTGGAAAATACCCAGTCACTCTCAACTTTCTATTAGAGTTTGTGTGAAATCAGATCAACTCTTCCTTAAATATTTTGGAAATCACCAAAGTAGTCATCTGTGTCTACAGTTACCTTTGTGGGAAAGTTTCAAACTACAAATGTAATATTTTTATTATAAATAAGACTATCCTCTTTTGAGAAATTTTTGGTAGCTTGTATCTTTCAATGAATTTTTCCACTTCATCTTAGTTGTCCAATTTATAGGCATGAAGTTGTTTATGGTATCTCCTTAATATCTTTAAATATCTGTAGACTGTGTAGTGATGTTCTCTCTCTTATTCCTAATATTGGTACTTTGGATCTCCCCTCCCCGTTTCCCTTTTTCCTAATAAGTCTGCCCAAAGTTTTATTCATTATTTTCATATTCTCGAAGAGCTAACTTTGGTTTATTGTTGTTCTTCTTTATTTCATTTATTTGCATTTTCATGGTTACTCTTCACTTCTTCTGCTTACTTTTAAAATAATTTGTCTTTTTGTATGCTGTTTTAATGTGAAAGCTTAGTTATGGAAAAATTTTTTAAATATAGTTGTCCAGCACTCTGAGTTTCTCCCTAAGTCATGCCTTAGGGACATGAAACAAATTTTGATATGTTGTGTTGATTTTCATTTAACTAAAAGTATTTTTAATTTTAATTTTATTTTTTTCTTTGTCCCTTGTGTTGTTTAGAAACAGGTTATTTAGTGTCCAGGTATTTGGGGAATTTTCAGACATGTTTCTGTTATTGATTTCTAATTTAATTCCATTGTGATCAGAGAACATAATTTATATGTCTTGAATTCTTTTCCATTTATTGAGACTTGTTTCATGGTCCAGTATATGGTCTATTTGGTAAATGATCCATGTGCATTGAAACGAATATCCACTCAGCTGTTGTTGGGTGGAATGTTCTACAAATATCAATTAGATTAAGTTGATAGTGTTGTTTAAGTCTAGTTGATATTCTTTCAGTTGTTAAGAGTAGTGTATTAGGATATCACTGTGACTGTAGTTTTGTTTATTCCTTCTTGCAGTTTTATCAGTGTTTGATTCCTACATTTTGGGGCTTTCTTCTTAGGTGTACAAACATATATTATCATTATGTCCTCTTGGCTAACTCTTTGATTATTATCTCTAGTAATATCCATTGCTTTGAGTTTTTTTGCTATCAAAATGGTCATTCCAGCTTTCTTCGATAAATGTTCATGTGGGAGAAATACTCTTCTTACAAAATAACTATCATCTCTAAACCTTGACCCTCACATCTAATAGTGCCCCTAATTATTGTGTCGATGAAAAACACCACCACAAGTCTGACGTGTCCTAGGGGATGGCATGGTTATCTCTTACAAACTACTCATTCACATCTTCTTTGATGTCTTTTAATAACATTTTATAAATTAGGCCAATAGCCCAGAATTTATTTTGATCTAAGGGAAGGTAATCTCATAAAAGCTAAGCAAGAGGTAAAGTTCAGAGTTTGGCATTAGAATTGCCCTCTAGAGAGGACATGTTCAGCCTGCAGATGTTGCCAAAGAGGTGGAGTTGGCTGAACAGGTACTGTATGGCATGTGCTGGTATAAATCTAGGCATGGGTCTGAATGAGAGATTCCTAATTGAGTCCCCACATTTCCCAAAAAGCAAGAGGAGACACAGAAGGGATGGTCAATTTAGAAAATTACAAAATCACAGAATTGTAGAACTGGAATTTAAGGATTAATGTTCAGCTTATTTTATCTCAGTGAGTTAACTGAAGCCCAAAGAGATGAAATAATTTGGCCAAATTTACTAGGCTGACTCGGAGTGGGAGATTAAATAGGCTACCATGTAAAGTTCAATCAGTTAACTTTCACAGCATATTCCAATTTTTAAAAAAATGCTAATTCCCAGATTGGGGGGTTATCTCAGGAACTATTATGCAATTTGCAATTCATACAAATTTACATAATCTCAAGAAATCAACAATGAATTATGATGCCTTTGTAGGTTTACCTAATCTGCGTTCCGTGCTGCTGATGCAGTAAGATTAAAAAAAAAGAAAAGAAAAGAAGAAAAGAAAAGAAAAAAACCTTCAGAGAAATAGTATTTCATATCTGCTCTTTTGTATCTTGCAATATCCTTTCTGGTCAAGTACCCTATCTCGGGGGCAGGTATTGATTTTTTTTCCAGCTATAGTACAATGTTTCACCCTTACCCACCACATCCCATCGGTTTCTAGCTTGTAAGTATAAAACGTTAAAGACACAGTTAAGTCGTGTAGTTTCCCATACTTGTTTAGTATATTAAAAAGCTAGCCACACCCTAGTAATAAAATCATATTATTGACATAATGAGTTGCAGGAGAGAAACAGCACCCTGGCTTGGCCAAGACATTTAATGCCTTTCCACAGATAAGAAAGCAGTCTGAAGACAACAGCTGGGTTACTCACCATTCAATTCATTAAAATGCATTTTTTTCTTTTTTTCTCCACAGATTCTGTGCTCGTGAGATTCCCAAAGCTGGATTCAAAGTGGCAAATGCAGTCTACCTAGAAAGAGCCTTGCATCTGTGTCAGAATATGTTTTCTGGTCCTGAGTCTGTCACCAAGTAGTGCAGTTACTGTTGATCTAACTTCAGGGGGAGCTGTAGGGGGGGACCCTTTTTACTCTCTAGTTGGGAAAAAATACTTTCTCTAACCGTCTTCAAAGCTTTTATGGGGAGCAAATATGAATACTTTTTAAAGAGTATGGGATTTAGTATTTTTTCATTTTTCTTGGACATGATTTCCAAAAATTTGTTTTTATTGCATGGAGGGATACTTTACAAATAAATTTTAGAAAAATGGACTGATGTGTTTAAATTTTTGGTAGGTCATAATTTGACCTAAATGTTAAGTGTGAATGACATAACTCAGAAATGGTAAGACATGACTGGGTCCTTCCTAATTAAAAAGTCAGTGAGTACCCTGACCCTTCTATAGGGGACAAGATGCCCTTGGGACTAAAGGGGCTTTTCCATCTGGAGGTTTCCGCTCAGTTGAGAACAAGAAAACTAATTCCCAAATGGTTTTACCTAACAATGGTGCTCATTTGCATTCCATGGGAATCTGCATTCTTGACAGTTTAGTGGGGAAAAACAGCATTTACAAATAATAGTAAACTTTGAGAAAATAAGCATATAATTCCACAGTAGCAAGATAAAACTTTTTCTGTCATGAACAGACTGCATACAATGAAAAAAAATGCATTTAATCATCCAGATATTTAGTCTACATGTCAATACACATGAGGAAATCGGAAATATACAGATAGCTTTTTTTCCCTTCTTTTCATTCAGGGGCTTTCCAGAACTTTCAGTCATGATGAAAATATTCTATATCTGTGCTATCTAATAAAGCATACACTTGTCATATGTCACTAGTGAGCACCTGAAATGTGGCTACTGCAACTGAGGAAATGAACCTTTAATTTCATTAATTGATTTACCTTTAAATAGCCTCATGTGACTAGTGGCTACTGTATTGTACAGGGTAGATCTAGATGTTTGTTTTTAGCTCTGTTAGAACTTCAAAGAAACTTACTGTAAAAAAATCCTACCCAATGGCTGATAAGACAATTGTTACTTTCTCATGTTCTTTTTTAATTTCAAATTCAGGAAACAAACAACTATTAGAATGAACTCCTCTCTGATGTTAGTTCCATCATCTAATCCGATTATGGGAGATTAATCCCTTTGAAAGCAGCTGCTTTTATTTACTTAATAATTATAATTTTTATTATTTTCAGTGTAAAATTATGATACTTCACTAATAAAAATAAAAGTTGGCAAAAAGCCTCCATCACTCACACATAATCTTATCATTAAATATTTGAGATATGCAATGGGAAAATCATCCATGACTCCCACAGACAGAGGAACTACCTGCTTCTCCACATCAGATGCCTTTCAAAGCCGGCCTCTGTTCAGGATGCAATTCATCACAGTTATCCCAGGTCACCACGTGTTCCTCTGTGTCATTTCACACAGGAACATGACAAGACATGATGTAATTAAAGGACTGCAATGTGGTGGCTCCCGTTAGAAAGAAAGGACGAATTTTCCAGATCAGCTCCTAGGTCTCCACTCCAGCTGCCACACAGAGGCTCTGAAGCTTCTGCGATGAAAGCTGGCCGATCTCATGTGTTCAAATGCTCAAGGTCTCTACATGTCTGCCCATTTCTATTAAAAGCCAAGTCAACCACTGTCAGAGAGTGTTACAGACCTCCTCCCTCAAACTGTGATCTTGTCAGATCTCATAAGCCAAACAAGGTTGGGGCTGGGTGTGTACTTGGATAAGAGGCCTCTCGACGAAAAATGAAGGTATTCTGGTTAGCTCAGGAACCCATTCCACCTTCCCAGTCCAAATGGGATCACTTCATGACTAGCTCATCCTTGTTCCTAGTGCCTTTGTCAGTGAGCCTAGATTGGGAATGTGCTCCTGCATCACACATAGCATTCTCCTTCTCAAAGTTGGGGAGAATTTTGTCTTGCTTTCCTGGCTCTGTTCCAGCTCAGCTAATTGCTTCCTCTTGCTTTAAATTCCCCCTGCAGTGTCTATTGAAGGCTGTCTTCTTCATTTATGATTCTAAACTGTTGTGCCATGTTGCTGTGTGCTGGCAAGCAGCTGTTGCTCTCCATTCCAGCTGTGGTGGAATTTTTGTAGTGGCCAGAGTGAATTGTACACATGCCATACTCGATTGAGTAGAGAGAAGTCGTAAAGTCCTGGAGCTCATCCCAATGATGCATGCCATTTCAGTGAAAAATTATTCTATATAATCATATAGATGCAAATGCAGATATATACTCCCACAGTCTAGACTTGTTAACTCACTACCATCTGTCTGAGACAAATTCTCAAAAGGAAACCAGGGTGGTGAGGCAAAGCGTGGGTTGGAAGTTGTGAAATTGGAAACCCTCATTTTCATGATTCTTTATTTTTATTTTTTGCTTTAGCAGGAAGACTCTAATTTAAATCAGTCATTGAAAAAAAAACTTATCCATGTCAGTTTACAGAAATGTGTTTAAACACTATTTTTCTATTTCTTGATTTTAAAAAGGGGATACTATTTTGCCACTCATGAAAATAATTTGTACTATGCCAAGGAATATTGATAATAGAAGGCTTGGTTTGGATACATATATAAGGACCTGGGCAATCATTTGAAATGATTGTTTTGGATAAAGATCTCCCTTAGCTCCCTTCCCACTTCCTTTTATTCTCCATTCCCACAATAATTATGAAATCTTTGATCATCAAGAGTTTCACACTATGACACCCCTCATTCTAAGCTATACTTCCTTGCCCTCCATAGTACCTCATGCCCCTGAACAACTCATTTATCCGTATCCTTTTCCTACTTTAAAATCTCAATTTTCTCATTAATAAGTAATCTACTGTATTTTAATAGAAAACAGCCTGCTTAAAATATGTTCCACTAACATGAGTATCTGTGTTTGTCTGTCTGTCCTGAGGTCCTTTGATCTAGTCCAACACACCCCTGCATAAACTTTGGGAATTTTACTGCAATTTCACTGCCACTCCCTCATTTGCTCTAAATCTGTTCTCTTTCTAACCCAATTTCCACTAAACTTTGAAATCTTTGATATTTCTAACCTAATCCTTACTAAACTGAAATCCTGGTGCAATCCAGAATTACAATTCTGCTTCAAGCAGTTTAGACTCGTGGTTCCATATACTTGGCTTTTGAGTCTTGGGCTTCCACCTGCTGAGGATGGGCGGGGTTGACTCTTCCAACTCTCTTCATGTTTTGTTTTGTTTTTTTTAAGATTTTATTTATTGGGACGCCTGGGTGGCTCAGTTGGTTAAGCAACTGCCTTCGGCTCAGGTCATGATCCCAGGGACCTGGGATAGAGTCCTACATCGGGCTCCTTGCTCGGCGGGGAGCCTGCTTCTCCCTCTGCCTCTGCCTGCCACTCTGCCTGCTTGTGCTCTCTCTCTCTGACAAATAAATAAAATCTTTAAAAAAAGAAAAAAGGTTTTTTTTATTTATTTGACAGAGAGAGAGATCACAAGTGGGCAGAGAGGCAGGCAGAGAGAGAGGGGGAAGCAGGCTCCCTGCTGAGCAGAGAGCCCGACGCGGGGCTCGATCCCAGGACACCGAGATCACGACCTGAGCCGAAGGCAGAGGCTTTAACCCACTGAGCCACCCAGGCACCCCCCAACTCTCCTCATGTTAAGAAAACAGATTCTTGTTGTAGAAACCTGTCATTAAAATTAGTCGCCTGGTCAGTGCTGTGGACAGGCTACCTCTTACAGCCTTCCATAGACTGGAGGAATGCAGCAGAGGAAGGATTGAGGACTAGATTCAGACACAGAATTGCCTTTAACTTTCCCATGCTGACTATATTTGGAAGACAAGTTTTGGATTAAAAGTCAAGAGATCTCCTTCCTTCCTTCCTTTCTTCCTCCCTCCCTCCGTCCCTCCCTCCTTCTTCATCCCTCCTTCCCTTTCTCCCTCCTTCTTCCCTTCCTTCCTTCCTTCCTTTCCTTCTTTCGTTCTCAGAGAAAGAGAGAGCACAAGAGAGGGAGCAGCAGGCAGAGGGAGATGCAGGCTCTCCACTGAGCAAGGAGATTGATGCAGGACCCAATCCCAGGACCCTGGGATCCTACCTGAACCCAAGGCAGACGCTTAACCTACAGAACCACCCAGGAGTCCCAAGAGATCTGCTTTCTAATCCAAAAATTTTACTTATTTTTTGTGTCTTTGGATAAGTGGTCCAATATTTTTTTAAAGATTTATTCATCTATTTGGGGGCAGGGGAGGAGCAGAGGGAAAGAATCCCCAAGCAGACGCCTTGTTGAGTGGGAGCTGGATGTGGTACTTGATCTCACCACCCATGAGATCATGACCTGAGCTGAAACCTAGAGTCCGACACTCAACAGACTGAGCCACTCAGGTACCCAAGTGAGCCAATCTCTTTAAATGAAGAAATTGTATCAGAATCAGAGACTCTAAATTTTGAAATTATTGGTGATTATTTGATAAAAATACTCATTTCACGCAGGAATTTAGGGGCCATACCCAAGACTGATTCTTGTCCAGATGAAAACTTTTATCAACACTCAGAAACTTGATTGTTGTAAAACTTGATGAGGATTAAGAGGAAACAACTTTCAGTTATGAAATAAATAGGTCACGGGGATGTAATTCTCTGTACAGAGAATATAGTCAGTAATATTGTAATAACTTTGTACGATGACAGATGGTAATATATAAAATATGTATAAAAATATCAAATCACTATGATGTACACCTGAAACTAATAGGATATTGCATGTCAGTTACACCTCAATAAAAATTAAAAAATAATAAAACACATACCCTATAATAAATATTGAAAAAAAAGGGAAACTTGATGATTTTGATGTTCTTGACTTTAGAGACTCTTAGTCAATTCCTTCTTTGACAGATTTCCAGGCTAAGGACGAAAGTGGCTAATACTTATGAAGCCTCTATTATTGTTAGGTTATTTGTGTATGTTATTTCACTTTACCTCACCATTATCTGTCACAATAGATGTCATTTACAGAGAGTGAAGCTGAGGCAGAGATTTTAAATAACTTGCCTATGAGACCACAGAAGTGTGAATGAAGCTTTTGAATTCCAGTGTGTACGTCTGATCTCCCTCTTCACTGAGGTATGCATACCAGTTCTGGAAATTACCCCCTACCCTTTTCTTCTTCCCCCCACCCCGACTCCCCGCCCAAATATGGAATCTACAAGGAATTCTGCCCTTGTTTGTGTTGGTCCTTATTTGACGGTGTCAGTCACAAGTTAGAGAATCATAGAACTCCAGGGTCGTAAAGTCCTTTCAGAGCCACTTGGTTCAGCTTCCTTATAAGATCCGCATGACTTTTACACCCATTCCTGTCCTTAATAAGGGATGTTCATCAAGCTACCTGGACAACATGAAAAAGCACATGCTGTTATCATGCTCTCTGAAACTGAGGTAGAACCTTCTGCAAAATGTTTCAGAATTTTTTTTCTTTCTAAAAATAGAGATCATTAGAGATAAAAATAAGAAGTGCTAAAAAAGAAACAGTTCTGAGATTAGTGTTTCCATTTCACTCTAGAAATATGTGCGTATGAGTAAGACCAAACTGGAAAAAGAAAGTTCGAGTGTTGTGATTTGCACTGTTCTGTAATCAGGTAGCCATAGTATTATGACTTCATTAGCATTAAATTAAACTGGAGTGTAGATAGGAGACCCAAACACACTGTACTTTCGGTAGGCTAAACCTAATCCTCCAAGCTCTTCACACTATCCAGCCTTAGGTGTTCTAAGTTGCACCTAGGTTTGGATGGCCACTTCAGGATTCAGATGGGAATCTCCCAACCCCACCTCCAGTGGAAGACCGTCTTAGTATGCTCACAATGACAAGCCATTGTTTCTCAGCCTCGTCCACAGGCCTAGGATTTCTACCTTTTCCTTTTGCCCATCAATCTTGCTGATTCTTCAGGGCCTACTTTCTTCCATATATTCCTTTCTGACCATACCTACACAGACTGCTGTATCTTATGTTTGAAATCCTATTTGAACTTACATGAACATTTGATTTCGTTGCTTTAGTTCTCTGCTTTCTTGCTTTCCTTTTAACATATGGTATTCAAGGACAACATCTATCTATGTAGCATGAGTGCTTATTACCATGGTAAAACATTATCACCATGGTAAACACGTAAAAGGTACTCAATACCTTGTTGCCAAATAAAAGCACATTTCCCTTGCATATCTGTTATCTATCAGTGAAAACCAAGGAAAGATCTAAAATGGGAAGACAAATTTGAATAGACCAGAGTTTCTAAACACAAACCCACTCGTTTTGTTTAATGTATGTGACATTTGATGAAATCTAGAAAAGCACTGCCCTGGTCTTTCAAGTCTGTGGTCAAGCATCTAACCAATAACCGCCCAGGTCACAGAGAGAAATGATTCCTCAGTATCTGAGTGGTGTATTTCTTCCTGGATCAGGCTGCCTATTTAATCACTTTCCAACAGGCTTCTCTATTCACATGTCCACTTGATCTACATTAATTATTTTAACCGACATCCTTGTTAAGTGAAATTGTTTTTCCTAGCCAGACTATAAATAGCCTCCACCTTATTCATCATTTATCTCTTTGGAGATCACACTGGCTGCATTTATAAAGAAAGAAAGTCATGACTTGGCCAAGATACAAGAAGCAGCCCTCTCTAGGGGCAAAGGAATTTCACAGTTATTGGAGAGACACAGCTTATTTTTTTCTTGACAACACACCAGGACAGGGCATCGGTTTTCTTTTAAGTGTGAAAGATTGCTTTTTGTAGTGTTCTTTCTCTGCTGTCCAAGGAGGAGGCGAAGGAGAAACATCAGTAATAAGGGAAAGCAGAAGGAATAAGTAAAATTAATAAAGCCTCATCTTCTGTCACCTCTTCTCATTCACACACACATACAAGGTATTTCAAGGTTAAAATTTATTTTAAAAGAGAAGCACAAAAAAGGAATAAGCTTACTCTGACTATATGTAAAAGGATTAAGATTAGTTAACTTCTCAAAATCTATAGTCCAATGAAAAAAGCAACAGCTGAAAAGGAGATAAAGTTCAGTGCAGAATATGACCAACAGATTCTAGTCCGTATTACTGCTTTTCTGCTGAGAGAGGAGGACCCCTTTGTATCTTTCAGGGCCTGACGATACTATAGTAATAAACAATCCCAATTTCAGTAGCTAAAAAAATCAGTATTTCTTGTTCATGCTATGTCTTCACCTATGGTCAGCATGGTGTTCTGTTCATGTCATCCTCAATCAGGCACAAATGAAGACTTCACCATTTTGAACATTGCTAGTCACCTGCAAGGGGACAGGCAGATAGCAAGTTGCACATAGATTTTAAAGACTTTTGTCTGAAAGTGGCATGTTACTTCTGCTAAAATTTTATTAGCTAGTGGAGACACCTGGCCTGGCCTGGCTTCAGGGGTGCAAGAGAGTACAGACTTGTCATGTTCCTGCAGGAGGAGTACCAGACATGTCGGTTAAATAGCATATGTGGCTCCCATGAATCATCTCTCTAATATTTAATGAATATTAAATATTAATTTACAGTTCTTTCCTACAGTCCTTCTTCCACAGGAGAGATTATTTTTTTGTTATTGTTACTTTTTTAGGAAAATCATTTTGAAGTCCCCTCTGCTGTAGCTTAAAGTCCAGGATCTCTTAGAGATGTGGGGTGGTCTCTATAAGGTTTGGGTATGCCTGCACTTGATCCAGACACCCATGGATTAAAAAGAAAAAAACAAACAAAAAACCCAAGTCACTTTTCATGGGCATCATATTGGCTATTCAGAGGCGACCAGCAAAAAAAAAAAAAAAAAAAAAAAAAAGAGGTTGTCACTTTCTCTTGTTAAAATAATTCTGCTGTCAAGTTGGTTATTTCTCTGATCTTAATTAACAATTGAATTCCATGGGCCAATCTACAGTCTACTTGGTTATGTGACAATTAGTTATTATGACCATTGGGGAAGATGCATTAAACAAAATAAAGAAACCAAAAGCACTCTCTTTTCACTAAAAAGGCTTTACAGACAACATCAGTGCATTATTTCAGTTTTTCTTCTAAGTAGTTTTTGTTTTTGCTTTTTTTCAATAGGTTTAACATTTCACTTTTATTTTTTGCATAGGTAGGGTGGGTGGAAAACTGAGTAATTTGTAACCATATTCAAGGTTATGGTGTGAGTTTTATGAACTTGGGAGTCAGTAGCTAGAATTACTTATTGTTAATCCCCTTTACCCTTTTATATCACTTCTAATTCTCCTTTGTTATCTCAACAGTTCTTAGGTTTCGGGGTTTATTTTTCAGCTCTTTTTACCTCCTTCTTATCTATTGCATCTGAAATTCCAAAATGAAACAGATCTTGGAATTTTGTCATTCATAAAAGCTCAGATTAACTATGATTTTACAAGTTTATTTCAAAGAAATGGAAGTTCCCATAATAGTCAAAGTTCTTTCAGTAGCAAGCAACTCATTCCTGACTTAAACTAGGTTATATTTTTAAAAACCTATATATCAGCCATTGGTCTGTAACAAACCACTCCCAAAATTCAGTGGTTTAAAGTAACAATCATTTATTTTATTTCAAGAATCATTGGTCTCAGTTGAACAGCTTAGCTTAAAGCTGCAAATATAGCTGGGTTTGGCTTCTTACGATGGGTTGGGCATGTGTCTGTTCCATGAATATAAATTATGAAGTGCAGGCTGAAAAGACAAGTAGCACTTTTCACGGTGATGAAAGAGGCACCAGAGAATAAGCCCAATGGTGCAAATACATTTTAAGTCTCTTTATATCACGATTGTTAACTTCCCACTGGCAAAGCAAGTCATGGGGAAGAACTCAACAACAAAATAGAGGGAAGTATACCCCTCCCATGGAGGTAGTAGAAAGGTAAGGAGTACTTTCAAACAGTAATCTAAACTTCCACAATGGACATTATATTGTTTATGTATCTAGGAAGTCCAAGGGCAGTAAATTAGACTGTGTCATAGACAGATCCAGATCAGAGCAAAACCTCTCTTTCTCTTTTGCTCTCTCTCCATCTATCAGCTCCGACCTCTCAATGTGTTGGTTTTGTTCTCAGGCAGATTTCCCAATGTGACTAAAAATACAGCCTCTGGTAGTTTGAAGCTTATACTCTAAGATGTTATCACCCAAAGGAAAAGAGAATTTTCCTCTCTCTGAATCCATACATTAAACCTCAGAGAAGATTCTGTTTAATTGATTAATTTAATGTTATTCTGACTGATTAGTTTAATATGCCCAGCCCCATATCCATCATTAAGATCAGGCGAACAGTGTATATGATTGATAATCCCATAAGAACCCATGTGTTGAGAAAGTGGGGCAGGAGACTTGACAATTTCTGTAGAATCATGTGGAATTAGGGCAAGATGGTACCACAAAGGAAAATGAGTGGCTGTTATAAGGAAAAAAAGCAATTTAATGATGAGCAGGCTCAAACAAGAGATGTCTGCTACAATAATACTGCATAATGAATATGCGTACATATTACATAAACTAGTATTTACATGATTCCACAAGAATAAATAGATGTGGAATGTAATTTAATGAAGTTTACCCATTTGAAAAAATTCAGATTGACCCTTTACATAAGTTTTCAGAAAGGGAGATCATCCCTTGAGTTCCAAAGTGTAAAGGCATCTTTTCATTTAAGATTCAGTGTAAAAAGGGCACCTGAGTGGCTCAGTGGGTTAAGCGTCTGCCTTCAGCTCAGGTAATGTTCCCAGGGATCCCATGTGTCCTGGGATCAAGCGCCGCATCAGGCTCCCTGCTCCATGGGGAGCCTGCTTCTTCCTCTGCCTCTGCCTCTCTCTCTCTTTCTCTCTCATGAATAAAAAAATAAATCTTAAAAAAAAAAAAGATTCAATATAAAGAGTATTTTTACTTTACCATTAGATATTTATAGGAATAATATCTATATCTTAGTTAAAATGTTTGCAATGAGATTCTGATAAAATTCTTGAGTTGCCAGAGTGCGTGGGCATCACCGAATATAGTACATTCATTTAAAGATAAAGAAAGGGAGGCATCCAGATAAAAAGTGATTTTGTCAAAGCCATAGCTAGATATTGACAGGGCCTAACCAGACCAGACTATGTAAGTTAAAACAAACAAGCAAAAAGACTAATCTGGGATTAGGTTTAACAAGACCCATTGCCTAAATAGATCAAATTACAGTGGAACTGGAAGTCTACTCTTCATTCCTTAATTTATAGAAGCAAACCATCCCTTTCTAGATCACATTCCAATGAGAGAAGACTGGAAGATCTAGTTATACCAATTTTCCACAATACAGAGACTGGCAGGAATGTTGAAATGCATACCCTATTGCCCCATGCCCAGAGTTGTAACAATTACATATCTCTCAGGCTCTCCAAATTCCATCACAAGTATCTAGCCAAAGCCAAGCATTTGGTTGGCCTTTGACAAAGTTAACTTCAATCTTTAAATTCCTGATTTTATTCCTGTAGCTTATTTTGGGATAGTAGATTAATGAAAGATGTGCAAAATAAGAGGGTCAGAGTGAAGAACAATGAAGCTCAAAGAAATAGTACATGTGTTTATGAGTGAGGAAATCACATCGCAGCCATTACAACGGTAACTGTTTCCTCTTTGGGAGGGCAAGTGTAACACCATATGTATGGTGTACATATGCCCACTTGACAACTTTTAGAGGAGAAGAGGGAACACAAAGACTTTTAGTTCAGTTAGAGTGTTAGCTGAATTGTTCTATTCTTTCTCACTTTGGCCAGAGCCAATTTAAGCAGATCTTCATTTTCTTCTCATGCTCCATTTCCACCAAATGTCTTTTCAGTTCAGATAAAGCCTCTCTCAGCCAGACTTTACTTCTGTCTTGCACTGGCATAATTACAGAAAATTGCACTGTTTGCTCAATTTTTGCAAATTGAGCTAATGCAAAACTATGTAAATTATTTACCAAAAAGGAGCAAAATCAAACAAGTAAATGGGTTTGTGCTGCACATTAAGGGAGCAGAGTGGCACAGCCGGCATCTTGGTTACAGAGCCAGCTTGATTAACTCAGCCCAGGGCTACACAGTGAGACCACCTCTACTTGGCTCCAGTGAGCATTAGAAGGGGCATCCCTTAACCCACTCTCCAAAACCCTAATCAAATTTTTTCCAACTGTCTGAGTCTGCTCGAGGATTTGGAGAGGTCAATATTTTGTAGTCTGATTAAGGCAATGGTCTTCGCCTACTACTGTTTCTCTTCTTCATTCTTTTCTTTCCCTTCTTTATACGGCCTTTTTATCCTTCCCTCTCATCTTCCTTCATAAAGAAGTCAGCATTCTGGAATAATGATAAATTAACAGTGTGACTTTTAATTCCATTTTTTTTCTTTGCATCTTCTTCTCTAGGTCCTTTGCTTACCCACATTGACTTAAGATCTTGTGTTTTCCATTTTCTCCTTCCGTCCCCAAACACTTTCCCCAAACAATTTCATTGGTGGTCACAGTTTCAACTTTCACTCCCAAGGAGACAATTAACAACTCTTAGAATTTGTTACACTTTGATTAATTTTCTGCATCCTATTCTCCCTTTCAATCTGCCTACTCAGTTGAATATTACTGTCCAACAATCTACAAACTTCAAATAAAATTGTTCTTACAGGCATTTTTCTTCCTGTTTTGTAGTTATTTCTTAATAGAAGCACCATTCTCTTAGTTAGCTGAGCTCATAATCTCAGAATCATATTTGATTTTTTCTTCTCTCTTTTGTCAAGTTAAATCAATGCCATATAAAAATCCTCTTCCTTTATAATGTTTTTTTTTTGTTCATATCCAGTATTATTTGATTCCCTTGCTGTGTTGTTGCTGCAAACTCTGAGTATTCCTGTCTGCCATTAACTTTCACTGATTTTCTCTACATTGTGTTCACTGCCTAGTTCCCTCATTATTCTTTAAAGGGACAATTCTCTAACCTGAGACTCCATCCATCCACCTTGTCAGTGCTGATGATGCAACAGATCCAAGAGGCTATACTATTAGAAAGTGTAGAGCCTAACTTGGGTACACCTCTAACCAATTTAAGGAAACTATATCAGGAATCACGGGCTCACCTCACATTTAGCTCAATTTTATCTTTCCTGACTTTACTTTATTGTTTAAATTTTGTCCATTCTTTTATTTAATCACTTTTTATGTAATCACATTTAAGTTGTTGGAAATCCTGATGGTCCGGTCATCTAATACCTTGTAATGGACCATGCCAAATATTGTGGCACAAACCAAAAAGAGTCATTTAATATTATCGCTAACAATTTTGGGGACTGACTCACTGGGATCAATTAGGCAGTTCTTACTGTCTCGTGCACTTGTCATCAGACACTGGCTGGGGCCAGAATTCACTCCAAGTCTTCCTCACTCATATGTTTGGCACCTGAGCTGGGAAGACTCAGATGGCGGGCAGAAGAACATATGGAGATCCTCAGGTATCTCTCCTTATTGCCATGTAGTCTCACCAGCCTGACAGATTCAGAGTAACTGGAAGTCTTAAAGAGTGGCTCAGGGACCCAAAAGTGCATATCCCGAGAGTCAGGTAAAATCTTTAGCACTTTTATGACCTAAACTGGAAGTCACAGATCATAACTTATTCACCATCCTATTAGTTGAGGTCACCACAAAAAACTGACTCAGTTTCAAGGGGAAGAGATATAGATTCCACTTCTTGGTTGGAGAGTGGCAAGGTTCCGGAAGACTGTGTACAATGCAAGGCGTTACTGTATTCATTGTTGGAAAATACAATCTTTCATACTTTCATATTAAGATATAAGTAAAAATATTAAAAACATAATTTTCTTGTCACTTCTAGTGTGTATCACTGGAACAAACTAAGCCAGCCTACTACAGATTAATCTTCCTATGGCATAACACTCATCCTACAATACTCTTCCAATGGAAAACCATTTCCACTTTCATGATACGTTACTTTGTGTCCTGAACTTTTAATCATACATTGCAAATCTTTAAGATGGACATAAGTCATATACAATATTCTCACAAAAGTCTACAGAACCATTTCAGAATCCCTATAAACTTGTATTCTGTTTGATGCACTGTGGAAAGCATCAGTCTACACAACAGTGTAGGTCCATATGTAGAGGTAGTCATATAATCTGTACAGGATAGTCATATAGTCATAAAAAAGGTACTTTGAAAGACAAAGGTTGCTGTTAATAATAATAGGCATTAACTGTTCCAGACATCCCAGGATAAATGTCACTCTACCGATGTGGCATTATAGACATGCTAGGTCCTAAGCCAGCTTCATAATCTCATTTCCCTGCACTTAGCAGCACGTTCTCATCTTCCTGCTACCTACTGAATATTGGAAATAGCGCATTCTTTCTACTCTCTACGCCTATGTATTTGCTCACCTCTGAAGTGATAGACGCTAGTGAAAGAGGAAAGAATGACCTATATAATTAAGGTGATTTGAAGGCAGCAAAGATAGTATGGTGGGGAATCTAGACATCTGAGCGTAACAAATACACACATGAACAAAGAGGAGAGAGCCGTGAAGCCAAAGAAAAGAAGTTTACATTTTAAAAAAGGGATACTAGGGATTTAGCTTGAGGGAAAGAATGACCTGATTATTGGAGAGCAGGGAGAGTTACCTTGTCAGAAGCATTCTGAACTAAGTACAAACAAAATCTATTAGGAAAATTTGTCACTGAAGTCTATGTATAAGAGACATGGAGCAACATTATGAATGATATCTTTAATAACTCTATTTATAGGCAAAAGTAGGTAGAAAATTAACATATATGATTGGTTAGCTAAAGGTCAAGAGGTAATTGTCAAAGCATAAATCTATTCAGACAAATCTACAGTAAGAATAAATAATTGCAGATACTAGAAAATCTATTATAATCCTTCAAATTTCTATGTATTTTTTATCCAGTTCTCCAGGTTCTACCCCTAGTTTGATATAGGTCATCTAGATACTGATTCATCAATTTAATGGGGAGGTCTGGCACTCAGGGTTCACAAAGTTTTTCAGACTCTATAAGCTGACTCCTCTCTCTCTCTACCTCTCTTATCACTCATACTTCATATCTCAGCAAGTTCATCTACTGCTACTACTGGAATTACCAATGAGAAGATAACTCACAAATAAACACATTCAGGTGAGTTATTTCCGACTTTCTCCTGTATTTAGCCATCTGCTCATCTGACATCTCCTAAATATTTTAAAAATACTTTAATCTCAATATTGTTAAAACTAAACTTAATATAATCCTTGCACATGTTTCTTATCTATCTTTGCAAATAGCCCCACCATACATTCATTAAATTTATGCAATCTGGAAACTAGGGATCACTCAGACACTAAGGGTGCATGTTTGATTCCAAGTCTTACTCATATCACTGTCTAAATAACATTTCATCCCATCTGTTTCTCTTCATAATCTCTTCTACATTTGTCCTACTGCCACCTTTTCTTTCTAGGATTTTTATATTAGCCACTTTATTGATCTATCCTTATCTTTCTACTTCTCTACTTATAATACTCTTTTCCATATCCTACCCTGTGTTATTTTCAAAATCCAAAAATGAATCATATTCCTTTAGAGCTTTAAAATCATCCAAATCTCATTGTTCTTAAACTTTATCTGCTACTTCTTAACTTGGCCTTCAAGATCTGATATGATCTGATCCCTACCTACCTCTTCAGCTTTATCTTACATTCTATATCACTCTTTTGGTTCTAGTCACTCCACTCTTCTCTCTGTTCCACTCTTCACTCTGTTCCTTTCAGACTCCATGGTCAAACCTCCCTTCCACTTCAGTAACATGCCATTTATTCTGTCTCTAACATGAAATGTTTTTCCCTATCATCACTTATTACTCTCATCACTCAGGAGTCATTTCTTCAGGAAGAGGTCCCTAATCTTCCTGATTGGGTCAAATAATCTTGGCACTCATGAAACCATGTACATCAACTTCAGAGCATTCTCATTGTTAGTTTTACATTGGTTTGTGTGGTTGAAAATGTTTGTCTCTTTTATTAGCCTAAGTGTTCTGTGAGATCAAGGGCTCCATTTGCTTTCATTCATCGATGTATTTCAAGTATTTTGGAATGTACTTGGTAATATTAAGCACACAGTGAAGACCTGTTAAATGGATACATGTGTCAATCAGTGAACCAAAAGGTACATGATAGCCCACATGAATATAACTATCATATCTTTTTCTGCACAGCAGAAATACGACAAAGAGTTGACCCAATGGGTATGATGATAGTACAGAAAGGTAATTAATTATTTAGTTTCTTTTTGGTGAACTTCAATGAAATGTATTAGGCCAGTGAGGATCTTCCTGATGGCTAAGGCTGATATGTAGTCAAGGTGCTTGGATTGTTTTTAGTTTGTATATCAAAACTTAGAGTAAGGAGACAATACAAGAAAGAAATACAGCAGGTGAGAGCCAGTTGGCAGTAATGAGGGAAGGAGTGATTGCCAACAATTGCACTTTTCAGTGAGACAAGAATGTGATACAAACGATTAAAACCTCAGGGATCAAACATCAAGTCAATGCACTTGCCAAGCAGCAATCAAATCTTTATCCAATGTACCAGAAAAACCACTGGCAGAAAACCAGAGCCAATTTGTATGTAGTTTTGAAGTGTCCCAGTTGTTATCAACTTTAGAAGGTGCTACTTCATCTGCCTATTGTCCTAGAAAGGTTGTTCCAGAGGAGCTCCAAAGAAAAGACTGCCATCAGTCCTGAGACAGACAAACCACACATAGATTAGGGATTCCAGAACACAGACACCATTGAACTCTCATAAATCCCAGTTTTGTGTTAAACACTGAACTATCTTCTGGGGTGTGTGTGTGTGTGTGTACGTACTCGTGAGTGTAAGTAACATTAAAAATCTTTGTCTTCAAAGAGTTTCTTTTAGTTTCACATTCAACAGTCTCTCATCCTTCTGCAACTTGAAGTTGACTAGTAAATTTACAAAGGGTTTACTGTGCACCACACATTGTTGTATGAATTTTGTGTACTTTACTTAATTTAACCTTTATGACAAAGGCATGTTATGGATTTCTATTACTACTTCTTTTGAGAAGATTAGGAAACTGAGGAATAGGGAAGTTACAAAACTTGTCTCAGATAGGGACTGAACACAGGCTGTGTTATTGCAAAGCCTGTGTGTTAATCACTGCAGGGTTTAACTTCCAACCTCTTTGCGAATTGCTAATATAAGCTGTACTATATATTTAGTTGAACACTTGGGGATATAATCTTAAAGCAGCAATGTTGATGCATTAATTCAATTACATGATCAAAGAAAAGTAGACTAAACATTTGAGTCTTAAATGTTCGTGTATGTCAATTTCCATAAACAAAAGTAAAACAATGCAAACACCTTAGCTAGCCACACTATTTTGCCAACAGTGGAACCTTTAGGTGGAATTATTCACATAGTTCCCTTACTTGGCCTTTTGACTTGGCAAACATACATGCAATTTGAGTCTGTCTCTGAAGAAGAAAACTAAACTATAGTGTAGTTGATAAGTTGTGCCCAAGCATGCCAGGTTAATTCCTCCTGGACTATTGTGGTTTGAAAGAAAAAGGCAGCATGCTAGTCACCACCTCATGATGGGACTGGACAAGATGCAGTTCCTTATTATTAAACTGTAATAATATACCAACAATGTGGAGCTAGAGGAACAGTAATGATAAAATTAGCCCAGACCAGGATGATTCTGGATATATGCTTTTTATCTAGAGAAGTCTAGAAACCCTATAAGGTCGTCATGTTTCTGGATAACAGGGCTATGGTACCAGAGTTCTGGATGAGGCTCTAACCTCTGTATCCAGGGTTTCCAGTGAGGACTTAGAAAGACCAGGAAAGTATGCTCACTGAATTAACATTATCATCATCATCACCATCATCATCATCCTGCTTTATATAATTTATTATCCTTTACTAAACATGTATCCCCTTGGCTCAATTAAGTAAAATGTAACTAATATAATTTCTGTGGGTCCTGAGTGTCCATTCACTATAATTCCATGTTTAATGGAATCTGTTCACTTCCTTTGGTCCTCATCATTCATGGGGTCCATCACCTCACAACCCTTAAATGCCTAGCTTAATAATGTGAACAATGAGTAATAGCACCTGATAGTGAAACAACATAAGTGTTACATAGTGGCTGTAACTATGAATTTTAAAAGAGTATTTTTGTCTTTCCTCAGCTCACCCCACTTTAGCTGTCCCATTCCCTTAATGGCACACAGCCCATAATGCATTTTTCTTTGAGAAACAGAAGTAATACCCATGATTTATACTGATATCTGTATAACGAGGATTTAAGTCAGCATGTGCCCATGCCTGCAATGTTTGCATTTTACACATTATTTTTCAGTTTCAGTGAAAAAATGTTATAGACTGTTAAAGGAACATCAGACATTTGTAAGGAGATAGGTACTCTGTGTGTTTATGGAGAAGGGTAGTGAAAGGGCTTCCAGGGTCTCTGAATCACACAGCAGAAAGGCCCACTTGCCTGACAATGAGGGACTAGTTGGCACTGTGGAGGGGGGACAGGCAGACAGATAAAGTGGCTCTCACTCAAGGCACTTGTACCTAAGCCTCCAAATGGCACCCACAACATCCTTTCCATACAACAGGCACCCTTGACATTACAGGAAATATCACCAGTACCAGCCTGCCATATGGGTTTCTCCAGGCAGGGCATCTGCTGTGTGCTGTGGCGGCACATGGTGGAGAAGAGAAAGGTTTAACATTTTTCATTAGTGTATGCCATAGACAGTTGAACTCCATTATAATGTCTGCAGGAAGAATCTGATCCATTGCATTATCACAGTGACAAAGAGAAAGGATGGCTTGCGATTTCGGAAAGGTCACAGTGAACTGGTGTTCAGCTGTAAGCACTCAAGGTATGATGATAATAATGGGAGAAAGGGTTTAAAAGATGAAGTTTACAGTCAGGCAAAAATTAACATTTAAAAGGAAACTCTTATCTAGGAGATATTCCTATTCTTCTCTATTTCTATCTCCTAGAAATTGCTGGTTGTTAGTGTATTTATATATAAATACATTCTTTCTCCTTCAAAAATTCATATCTGCTTTCTGATTATTCCCATACTGAAGTGATAGAAGAAGATGCATGTTGCTATGGGAGTGACTGTGATGTCATAAATGGAAGATAATTGTTTCATTGTGCGATTAAACAAAAGAAGTAAATGAACTGGGAAAGGGAAAAGCAGGTGGTTTATCTGCATTTCTGGCTATAGGTAGCTAATTATTATTAGTTCCTTTAGCAATCTTGGGAATAACATTAATCATTAGGGAACCCCTGGGATACAAAGGTGGTTGGGGTGTGACATGTAATTGCACTAGAATCCACATTTTATAGTGACATGTCTAAAATGGTGACTAAAAATTAACTGGATATTTTAGAACATTATCTGCCAGATTGATAAAGAGAATCTAACAACTGGCTGTCCTTTGCTGAGAGCCTCTCTAATTACTGAAATCCTCTTTGGTACTTGTTTACCTTCTACCCACCCATTCTTTTTTTTTTTTTTTTTTGATACACAGTTTCTATCATTCCAAAAAAGAAAAACAAACAAACAAAAACCCGGATCATAAGAATTCATTTTTTCATAAGTAACTTTCCTTCATTACATGGGTTGCAGGAAATGAGTGTTCAGAACTACTGGGAGCATTTTTGTCCCTTTTTTCACTCCCTGCCTTCCCATCCTTGCCTTTTTTTTTTAAGTCATCCTTTTTATTCAATATTCAGGATATTCTATTTCGATCAAATCTAGTGTTAGGTATTCCAGATTCTACAGCTTTAAGATGACCCACATACATCTATGTACACTGCAGCCTCTACCCAATACAAAGCAACAAAAACCTGTCATCATAGTTTTTTGCAATCAAATTAAATCTTATATTGAACATCTTACCCTAAATCTCTCAGTACTGGCCCTAATGTTACCAGCCTATCAGACCAGGACCCAGCTTATCCTATTCACCATGACCAAGAGTGGCAGGCTGGGCACTAGGACCTGACAGACATAAAACAATCACATCTCTCTGACTTTTGTCACATACACCTACTAAGTTCTAGATATTACAATCCTTGTCACCTGCTCCTACAACTAGATGACTGCCCAGATGATCTAATGCTACTTTTGCTGAATTAATTGCCCAATCACAAGATATTCCTTAGTATTTATTGCTCTGGACCAGTACTTGATATTATGGACAGTTTCTCCTTTTTCAGTTTTTTTGTCCCCCTCACCTTGGATTTTGCTTACCAGTCTCCTGTTTTTACCCTTCTAACCATTCCCTCATGCCTTCTCTCAGCATTCTCTTACTCTACTCATACTCAAAATGTATGCAGGACTTTAATTCCTTCCTTGGCCTTTTTTCTCTTCTCATTCCAGACATTTTATCTAGGAAATGACATTTATATGGTGTATACCCATGATTGATTCCCACTTCTATGTATTTGTTCAAATTATGCAGATACTCAAATCAATGTCTCAAGCTCAGATCTCATATCTAAACTGACTTTATATTAGCTATCACTACTCAACTGTCCCATAGGTAGTTTCTGTGCAATTTAACTCCAACACAAATTAATTGAGTAACAAATTGACCCTCCCCATGTACAAAACTTCCTTGCCTTAGGGATTTCCTGTTTTAGTCCATGGCCAAATCATATAGAGATTTCCAACATCCAATTAATTTCAGAACCCATGGATTCTGTCTCAGAAATATTTCCAATATCTCTCCCTCCTTTCTTCATTCATATAGCAATATCTAATTCAAATTCTTATCATCTCTCATAGCATGAGTTTGGTTTTCTAACTCAAATTCTTTTCTCTAGCTTCCCCCCTTCTCAATCATTAATAGCTCTTTACATAACTGTGAGTTTCTTCTTTCTCAAACACAAATATAAGCACTTTATTAATTCTTCACAAATCATCTGAAGGTTGACCAAATTGGGCAATTTAGCAGTATGTGTTAAAAGCCTTAAAATTTGTTTTAGCAAATATGCATTTAGAAAAATCACACTAGGAATAATTGGACATGTTAACAATTATGTACATAGAAAAGTGCCCACCAAAATATTGTTAAAAGTATCAAAAATTAATTCCAAATTAAGACTGCTAAATTATGTATGCCAGCTCTATATAATGGGATACAGTACAAATAACTAAGATTTTTCTTTTTTTTTTAATAAATCCAGGTGGGTTTTTTTTTTTCCCACAAGTAATATTCAAAATATATCTTTAATTTAAAGATCTAATTATGGAAAATTCAGGTCTGGTCAAGATGGAGTAAACGGGGGTAAGATTTGGCCTCTTACCTGAAACAGTTACAAATTCAGACAAAGAATATGACAAAGGACAGTGATCCATGAGGAACAGGGAACAAATGAAGTGAGCCCTATTAACTGTTTCAGCTCACTGCCTGAAAAAATTTTCCAGGTTTGGGAATAGGAAAAATGAACCATGGTGGAGCTCTGAAGTTTTTCTAAGTGGATGATACAAAGCTGGGAATGTAAGGAGACCAGGACACGTAGATTTTATAGGACAGTATACTAGAGAGAAGGAAGAGGCACAGAGAAAATTTTGAAGTTCTGCAGAGGATTATTATTATGTTTACAGCTGAGAAGTGAAACTACATATGAGGAAACTAACAGAGACTGAGAAAAGAGATACTCAAAAGGATTTTAGCAAACAGTACTCAAAACTTTCATAGGACAGAAAACTATTCCTATTACAACCAGCCAAAATAGAAAATCTCACAATTCATGGGACAATGGTGGTGTGAGGAGAAAGGATTTGGCTCAATAAAGGTCTAGAATAAATATTGCTTTTATTCCACCATCGAAGCTGAAAAGCGAGGCTCAAATATTTTAATTAAATTGCTTAAAACCAGTGATAAAAAAAATCTTAAAAGCAGTCAGAAGAAAATGACACATTATACACAAAAGAATAAAGAAAATTAAAACAGAAAACTTCTGGGACACCTGGGTGGCTTAGTCGATTAAGCAGCTGCCTTCAGCTCAGGTCATGATCCCAGGGTGCTGGGATGGAGTCCCGCATGGGACTCCTTGCTCAGCAGGGAGCCTGCCTCTCTCTCCGCCTCTGCCTGCTTGTGTGCCCTCTCTCTCTCTCTCTTTGACAAATAAGTAAATAAAATCTTAAAAATAAGTAAATAAAAAACAAACAAACAAACAAACAGAAAACTTCTGTCTGGAAGCAATTCAAGCCAAAAAAAAAAAAAAAAACACAGCAAAGCAACATTTCAACAGTACCAAATGAAAAATTGCCAGCCTAGAATTCCATACCCAGTAAAAATATCTTTCAAAAATGACAGTGTAGTCTATTTCAGAAATGCAGATATTGAGAGAATTCACCAGCAGGACTACACTTCAAAAAATATTAAAGAAATTCCTTCAGACAGGGAAAATAGTACTACAAAGAAATCTGGATATGCCAAAAATAATGAAGAGCACTAAAAATGTTAACTATATGAATAAATATAAAAAATAATTGACTTTCTAAAATAAAAATAACAAAATGCATTGTGTAATCTATTAAGTATGTAGAAATAAAATGTATAACAATAAGAATCCAAAGGCTGGAATAGAAAAAAGGAACCACAAAAATAACACACAAAATTATAGTTAATGAGCTAATGGAAAACAAAAAGGAATCCATAAAATGGAAATCAATGGGAGGTAGGAAAAGAGAAAAAAAGGAATCAAAGAAAAAAGAGACCACAACAAAAGCATATAGCAAAAGGTCTGGTTTATTTATTTTTATTTTATTATTATTATTTTTTAAAGATTTTATTTATTTGACAGAGAGAGAGTTCACCAGTAGGCAGAGAGGCATGCAGAGGGACAGAAGCAGGCTCCCTACTGAGCAGAGAGCCCAATGCGGAGCTTGATCCCAGGACCCTGAGATCATGACCTGAGTCAAAGGCAGAGGCTTTAACCCACTGCCACCCAGGTGCCCCCAAAGGACTGGTTTAAATAAAACCAGATCACTAATAACATTAACTATAAATAGCTAAGCATCTAAACTAAATGGATGAGATTGTAGTGTAGTATTGAATAAAAAAGGTAGACTGAACTTCACGCTACCTAGAAGAAAGACACTTACAATAAAAGAACCGAAATAACTCAAACGGTTAGAAATAGATGTGTCATGGTAACAGTAACTGTAAAAAATCTAGACAGGCAATACTGATGTTTTATATCGTATTTCATAAATATTCTGTAATAATTTAAAAATGTTTATTTTATTAAAATATTTGCTTCCTTTTCTCTTGAAATTATACTGTGCTTATCTAGAGATCACAACACCAAAGAGAAGAATGCTTCTATCAGAGCACAAAATAATGGTTTTGTTGAGCTGAAAGCTGACATCATGACCCATGGTCACTTTGGGCTTCTCGTGCCTGTGAATCACTAAGCAAAGAAGGGAGTTACTGTATTGGCAGGAGTAATTCGTCCTATTATCAGGGGGAAATTGGGTTGTCACTACAAAATAGAAGTAAGGAATATTATGTCTGGAATACAGGAGATTCTTCAGGGCACCTTTTAGTACTACCACATCTCATGATGAAAGGCATTGGAAAACTGCATTAACTTAATTAAGGCAGGGCTTCTAATGGCCCAGCCTCTTCAAGAATGAAGGTTCTACTAACTCTACAGGCAAACAAGCAGCCATAGTGATCTTCTGGAGAAGTGAAAACTGTAATGATTATGAGTATTTCTTTCTTATTTTGTTATAAATATGAGTATATATATTAAGCAAAAGTTTCTCTCTTATCAACTAATATAAGGTGTATAAATAGTTAACTCTACATCACAGTATTGAAATTACAGCATATTGAAGAGAACAGAAAACATCACTCAAGAACGTTCTGTCTTCTAGGAAAAGTGGTTGGTGTGTTTTCAATGTATGTAGGGGAATAGCACCATGTTAAGCTCAATTATGATTTTATTATTGTCTTTATTTAGAGTTTAAATATGGTTCAAGGAGATGTGCATGAGAACCAAGTTGACAAGAAGTGGACTACGATACTCAGTTTTATTTATTAACTTAGCTATAGTCCCCATTTCAATCAATCAGACACTGAACTTGGTGTTACTATAAAGGTATCCTTATAAGTACGATTAGTATTTATGATCAACTGACTTTAAAGGAGTTTATCCTATATAATCTGGGTGGGCCTTATGAGCAAAATCTTTCCCTGAAGAAGAAGAAATTCTACCTGTGAAATGCAGCTTCTAGTCATGCCCTAGAGTTCAAGTCTACTGCTTCTAATGGCCTGCCATTTAGGACTTTGGACTTACCTAGCCAGCCCTCACAATCACATAATGAAATTCCTTGCAATAAATCTTTTTATATCCTACCTATTTCTCTGGTTGAACCCTAACTGATACTGACATCTAGTAGAATATTAGTGGTGGTTTTCTCTAAATAACCAGAATTTCTGTATTTTTCCTTTTATTCCAATTTTTGAATAAAAATTTCAAAATGATTGTTTATTTTGAAAGGAAGACATGATTGTTATCCTCGACTTAGTTTTTTATTTTAAATTTCCTACTCCAGTATCCTCTACATTTTTTATGCCTTTGAATTGTGTGTTTGCTCTTGTTGCTCTTTTCACTGTGCATTTAAATTATTTTTGCCTATATTTTTCTCTTACTATTTTGTTTGCTCTCGTGCAAGAGTTCACTTAACAAAAGTATAGATGAATCCAATAATATTTTATTGAATTGAAATTTTACTAATAAGATTACAGCACATGTTCCCATTTTGACACCTGATATCCTGCCTGGAGATGGCCATAACTCATCATGCATATCTTGCAGTCAGAGACATCAACCCATTTCCTGAGCCCTATTTCAGTTTATGGGATCTTAGTATACAGTCTACACGAGGTCTTACTGGTCTATTTCATTCATGACACTTAAAGAGAAAATATGTGCTCCACGGCAGACAAAATGCTGGAAAAAATCTTTGAGAAAGAAAGTGAGAGGGAGATAGGGCACACAGAGTTCAATTTTTTCATCAACCTGCTACACCCTTGTTAGTAATGACCCAAACAAAAGCAGATGTTCCATCTCTCTTCTGGAGTTGCTGTGTGTCAGCTCTTTGATATCAAGATACTAGTTATTTACCCCAACAGACAGAAACATTAAGGACAACAATAAGAGCAGGTGTTGTGAATAATCAGTCTAATTATTACGGTGTGAAATGGGGGAGCTTGACATCCTGGCAACGCCTTGATGCTTAGAGATTTTGGTTGCATATCTCTAAGTGTAGCACTTGCCTAGTCAAAATCAACTTTTTTTTTTTTTTTTCAATTTTTGTTGCTTGTAGTAGTTTTTACTACACTTAACATTCATATCCACACACAGGGTGTGCACATACATACATATATGTCAATGGCATTTTCTAATACAAAACACTGAATATGAATGTCCATTCTTTCTTTGAATTTGGTCAATTGATCTTTTTAGCTAGTTAACAAGATCTTCTTTTCGGCCTAAATATATTCAAAGAAAATTAAGAATGGGGATTAACCCTGATGCAGGTTAATTAACATTAGATTCATCTGGGGACTTTGAAAAACTAGCTCTGTCTGGAACCCACATCTGAATATGAGACTTAGGCATGATGAGCATAGGCCATTCAGATTATGAACTGTTTCTCCTTTCTCTTTGATCCTGGTGCTAATTTTGGGTGGCTCTCAGTCTCTCCTCTCAAAGTTAAGGCCTTGAACTATGCTGAATATAGGAAAGAATTGGTTTTCACAAAGGTTTACTAGATGTTTCAGAACTCTAAAAGAACAGTAACAACAAAACAGACATTTAGGACATGGGAAAGAAAATACAATATGGGACTTTTCCAGTAATTTTAATGGGAAATATACTTGAGAAGAAAGACTTGATGTCATGGGTCTTCAACAAGCACCAAAAGATAGATACGTTACTTTCAATAAAAATAGGATTATTTAGAAAAGGGTGTTAATAATGAGGTCAAGAAGATACAGTTAAGCATGAAGAGCCATGAACTGGAAGGTAAAGATAACTGAAGCACATCAATATGGATAATGAAAAAAGGAACAGACATGCTATTGTGAGAGTGTGCCATTGGCTGTACAGGCAGATAGAGGAGATGAATATTGCATTTTTCATAACAATTTCAAACTAGTGATACAAAGTATGATTATAGAACATTAATTCCTGGCTTCCTCTTTCAGTTAATAATTTAAGGTCACACAACTGCTGATATTTTCTCACATGATTTTATCTTCAGAATGTAGATGAGTTTTAGAGAATTCCAACTAGACCATATTAGATCCTAACTTTTATATCTACACTATTCCCAATGCCAAGACTAATACTGACATGAAGCAGGATGTAGTCAAGCCCTTTTAGAATCCCTAAAACCCATCCTGATGGTAGGATCCTGTTTTCTCTTCACAAATATCCCTGATAATCCTGAGTGTCTGCCTACTTATATTTATTTATTTCCCCAATTATGTGTTTCTTTCCACTTTGGGGTAATATCTCTCTTCTCAATATACAACTTTTGTTGTAACCTGCCTTCCTCAGCCCAGTAGTTATTAAATCTAGGTGGTGAAATGTGCTGTTATGATCTTCCTTGTTTGTATCTTAAAATGCCATCAATTTTCCTTTCCATCCATGCCTCCCACAGTACCCAGAAGTACTTTCTAGTATTCCCAGGGTATTTTCTAGTCTTGGCGGCTTCCTCTTTGCTGATCCAGCTAAGTCAGAAATCTTCTTCTCTGGATTTAATCCTGAGAAGAAAAGAGGAATCAGCTTTTGAAGGGGATCCACTTTTATCTTTTGCATAGGTTAAGAAGAGACCAACCAGGATGGTGAGACAGATTAATGTCAAGTCAAATAGAAATAATACAAAAAATCAAGGATAGTGCTTAATCTAAAATAAGGAAATTCCATATCTCTCCAAGAAAGTTTTTGGCTTCAAGAATGAAAATAAAAGAAGCATATTTGTCTCAATCCAAATACAGACACCAGAAAGACAAACTGGGACTATACAATGAAGTAGCTTTCAGGATAATACACTGAAAAATGTAATCATGCATAAATCATGCACAAAGTAGAAACCACAAATTCTGTATTTGGCAAGACTTCGATTCCTTTGCATAATTCTTTCATTTTCATCTTGCTACTTCCATTCTCCTCTCATAGAAATAGCTACATAAAACAAAGACATAAACTGTGTGCAATTAAAATGGGAAAATAGCTGAAAGGAATGTATTGATAATTATGTTAAAATCTATACCGTAAGGATTCTTGCATTGTTAGGCATCTAATTTGTCATCTGTTGACATCAGCATCTCAGTTCTCCCCAACATCTGAAGCTTTGTTTTAGGGAACTTCTTGCAGAGTGAGCAAACTTTATGTACCATTGAATTAACAAAAGTATAACTATATCCTACAGAAAGAGACTTAAGTAAACCTCTAGCAGTCATACGGACTTCCAGAAAGACAGGACAATCACACGAAGACAGCTGGGGACACAGTTTCCCTAGCCTGAAGCAGGTGCTAAAATGGTACTCTCACTTGCAAGGTTGGTAGTGGTTGACTGAATGAAGGAAGGACATTTAGAGCAGTTATTTTGTATGGAGTTCTGCTTTATCTTCATAACCTTCATAACCTTCATAACCTTGGGTGAAGTGAGTCTGTTTGGAGAGGGAGAGTGCATTGTCTTTACATCCAAGGAAGGCCCTGGTCACCTACAATAGGCTTAGGGACACTTGTTAGAGCCCCCAGTATCTTTTCTCTTAATTACCATCACCTTATCCATGAAATTCAGACATGCATGAATTCTCCTTTCTGCCACAATCTATTAAAAAAATTAAAGCTCTAAATCTCATTGCCACTGAGATTTAAATGTTGCATTATAACGTAAGATAAAACCTTGCTCTGATGCTAAAAATATTAAGGTGAGAAGCAATATGGCATAATACTAACGAGCAGAACTATGTAGTTCTTCCTGAATGCAAATCAGTGTTCATCCAGGCTAAGCAAACTTTTCTGTACCTCAATTTCCCCATTTATAAAATTTAATAACAATAACACTAACAGTATTTAATAACAATAACACTAACCTCTAAGATTGCTATATTAGATGACACATAAAAATCATTTGGCAAAGTATTTGATACTAGCTTCCATTTATTTGATTTTCATTGAAAAGAAGAATAAAGAAAAGTAGAGAAATTAGAAGGAAAAAGAAGAAAACAATATTAAGGAAGGAGTGGTAAATCCAGTAAATCAAGGCACATTGAAATGTAGGAAACATTTTTTTTTTGGTTATTCATATAGGCCAGACTGTGTTCAATGCCTCTAAACCTCATTACTGTTCTTTGAAGTGGGTTATATTATTTCCTTTTAAAAGATGAGAAACTGGGGACTAGTTCATCAAGGATTATGCACCTAGTAAATGACAAAATTTGAAGAGGACAATGGAAGCTGAATTCTTACTAATTATATTTTATTTTAAGAAACAGATTTTAACTCCCAAAAATTAATAAATCAAATCAAAATTGACAATCATTTCTTTGTACTGATTATGCCTTACCTCCGTTACCTCTAGTGGGATGTACTAGGAAAACATTTGGATAAGCAATTGGGATACTTGTGTTTTTGTCACTAAGGCACTGAGGGATCTCTACCACATAAAAGTGCGTTGAAACCATATAGATGAAAGACACAGAAAAACAGATTTCACAGGGACTGCTGGGGAATCTGCTATCCTGATGGCATCCAATCATAGTTACACTGCATAAGTCTGCTGCCTGAACCTGACATTACAAAGACTTGAGAAAATGCAACTACGACTTAGGTTATTTTTCAAACTTTTCAAATATTATATTCATTAGAAGTATATACTCTTCCTTTATCCTCATTAACTGGTTCATGATCTCTTCTATTTCTCACAGTGTTTCCCAGTTGGGTGAAACTTTCTTTTGTCTTTGCACCCAAGTACACTGCCACACTGTCTCCAGGATTTGCAATACCCAGGAGAACATGGGCACCAAAGGAGACAACAAATCTAGTCTAGGAAGCACTGCGTATAATTATTGTTAAAGTTCATTACAGTGGCAATGGAGAGAAATAGAGCATTCATAATTTGGTTTAGGAGGAGCTTACACATCAAAGCTGACTGCTACGGTGCAGAGCAGTGCCAAAGTGACACGGTTCGCTCCGCTCTGGAGGGATCAACGAGCCCTTATGTAGGCACTGCATGGAGTATGGCCAGGGCAGAAAGCAGGAATGAGATCAAGGTTTGACCCCATACGGAGAAATAAGGATGGTGGAATCAGGAAGTAGACACGGTTTTCTAGAACCCATCTCCTGTCCTTTGTTTCTCTACCCATGCTATTCCCCACCCCACTTACAGTGACTTCACAATCCAAAGTCCTCTACCTTTCAGTTTTACACCCTTGCAGGAGCACATACATCTTTCATTTGTTGTTTACAGTGCCATGAAAGGCCGCAGGGCCCCTTCAATCAACGCAGAGGTAGACTTCTTCTCTTGCATTAGCTCCTATTTATTAAGCTCTAGTACATACACATCTGCATTGTATTAGAATTTATTAATGTATTTTACAAACAGGAAAAATGAGCTTCAAAAGGGTGAAGTGACCTGCCCCAAGTAACATAACCCAACACACTCAGGATTCAAACCATCTAACTAAATGCAAAATGCAAGCATTTTTCCTAACTCCGTTTCCTTGGTATAAAGGTGCTCTGTAGAAAAGAAACGATAGTATTCTCTTTCTCCAAACATTTTATGAAAAGTTAAAAGTTCATTCTATTCTGCGGGGTGGGTATAGGTCAGTTTCTGGAATTCAGCAACAGCATAAGCAAAAAAGAAGAAGGACGAGGAGAAGCTGAAGGGGAAAGAAAAACAAAAGGCAGAAGAACCTATTTCACATCTTTAAATAATTTGAGCTTTTATGTGTCATGTTACTTTTTTTTTTTTTTTCTGGTCACTTCCAAAGTGATGCCCTCTCCACTGAGTCACAATATTCATTTCCAATGACATAAGCTCAGTGGATTTCTATTCCACACAGCATAAAAGCATAGGTTAAAACAGTAAAAGATCCTTACAAATACTCTGCCCTTTCTTACTCGTGCTCCTTTCCCTTCTGCTGTCATACTTCACTCTTTTCTCCCCCGAATTTCTTGAATTGTTTCAAATCCTTTCCTATGACTTAGAGAATTATGCATCTATTTAAAACCTGTAACTGTTTAACCAATTCTTCCTTTAAATCAGGAGCAGATTTGGGACAAAGACAGTTCCGTCAAAAGGTGTTATCTACCTCTCCTTTTCCCCTTCATCTAGAAGGTTTGTGAGTGATGATGCATGATGGAGTCCTGGCGAACGGCAGCCAAGGATTTGGGTATAGAGTGTGGCAGTTAAGTGCCTCCTTTTATTGCACCAACGTTCCAAAGAATGAAATTATCTTACGATCCGCCAAAATTGAACTTCTAAAGGAAGTAACTTTTAGAAGAAGCAAAGAACTTCTGAAGTTTTGTAGCATTTTTATTGGAAAAAAATCCATTTTAATATTGAAATAATTCCTCTACAATCAAATGGAAGATTTTTAAAAGGATGTTTATGCTAAGAGTTTTATTATGCTAGCAAAATAGTTTCTCTTTTATGGCTTATCGCAATAGAACAAGGCAAATCCTGCCTAGCAAAATGCCTCCACATGCCAAATGACAGAGTCTAAGGAGCTTTCAGGAAACCAAGAAATCTGATCACTGCTGACGGCATTTTAATACATTAAATTCAAAAATTATTTCAGCTTTGCTTTCTTACTACTGATTTTCTATGAGAATGAGAGCTCAAAGAGTATTTTGATGGTCACTTTTTTTTCTCAGCCCATATTAGCCCTCAAAGAATCTTTGCTAATAAGCAGTATCTCAATAAATATTTATAAACACTTCCATACAAAGCTCTTAGCAGAATGTTAGAAGAATACATAAGCATAAGCATATTTGTCTGCTAGAATTGTGTGGATCAACAAGGTATAAATAATACTGTTTAAAACAAAAGTGATAAGCAAGAATGTCCAGAAATTGGTCCAGGGAAGGCATGCTCTGGGAGTACGCCCAGGATGGGTACACACTGCCTTTCTCCCAAACTGGAAACTCACAGCAAAGAACCCTGGTGAGCTTGGGACAATGAAGATTTTTAATGGTCTCATTTGGGCTACTTAATATAGAGTAATGCTTTGAGGGACATGTTTTAAAAATTATTATGTTTCTTTCAATTCTCATATTCGAAGAGATGGGATTGTTTGCCTCAGCTCATGAGCAAGATTAGAGGACAGGTCTTCTGACCGTGAAGCCCTGTGCTTTTGTAGCTCTTCAGTGTTTCCTTTTGTTCACTTTGTCAGCAGTACTAAAAGGAGGGGGACTTAGGCTGATCCCCAGCAAGGAGAATATTAAGAGCCTAAGCTTTGGAGTTAGTCAAATCAATTTGGGTTTTAGCTCCAAAGCAGAACTGCTGTGAGTACTTGGAGATGTAATGGGGAGGGAGTACATTCATTCTACCAAGCACTAGATAGAACAATGAAAAGCATCTACTGTAATCCTTGACATAAGATTATAGTAATTTTTCTTTTTTTATTATATGAGCTACCTGTTTTTTTTTTGTTTTTTTTTTAATATGCCAACCTGTTTTAATGGGGTTGTCTAGGCAAACAAGAATTATTTGGGTTTGAAAAGTGTCTGTTCTCTCAGGACTCAAGAAAACAGTAAAAATAAAGTGTTTGGAGGATACGGAGGTTATACTGGGGTTATTATTTATTTATACACATATATTTGCTGAATGTCTATTCTGGGTTAAGCACTGGGGATATAAGGAGCAAACGAGATAACAAGGTCTTTACACATACTCTGCTCAAAAGTGCGCTAAAATGAATAATGTGGATATGAAAAGAGAAACACCTGGAGTCTGTAAGCACATAAAAGGGTTAGCTATTCCAGAAATGAAGCAGATTGCGAGAATCAGGAAAGTTTTTCTGGGAAAAAGGTCTTTAATGTGAAACCTGATGTGGGCAAAACAGAGGAGCTGGAAAGGTGAAATGTGTTCTAGGCAGAGGGAGCCATAGGCATAAATGACTGAAGAACAAAAGAACACAGTTCACTGGAGAAATATGAAGTCCTTTGGTTATGTCACCAGGTAGCGTGAAGTAAGTTGTGACAAATAATGAGGTTAGAGACATATGAAAATACAACATCCTGTAGGACCCAAAGGCTGGGTACTACAAAAGTTTCTATTGAGTTTTGTTGTAATTCTTAGACTTTGGGAAACCACCGACAGAGTTGCAAAGATTTTAGAAAGGCTTTGGGAAGATTTCCCTGGTTAGAGTGAGTAGAACAGACTGCAACTGGGCAGAGCATGAAGGTATAACAATCAGGTAAAGGTCTTGGAAGAATCTAGTCATTGGCGATGGTACTGGAGATGAACTGAAACTGAACTGGATGGTGGGATGACACAAATGGATGACATAAAGTAGAAAAAAAAAATGAGATTTTCTTAGTAGTTAAGATTGATAAGACTTGGTAACTGATAAGATGTGAGTTGTGTGAAGTTAAGAAGTAAAAGACAGTATAGTGATTTCTGGTTTAAATTGGGTGGATGAAATCAGTAATTGAGGAATTAGGAGTAATAGCTGCTGGTCCAAGGAAAAGAAGTGGGGGAAAGTCAGGAAGGATGACAGTTTCGATGTGACACCCAATCTTCAATTATCATGCCAACTCACCTAAGGGCTTATTCATAAGCCATTGGCAGAAGTCAAATGTGACTGCACTGCTTCTGGCACTTTCTAGAAGATCTGGTGTTTACTGAACCAGGTGTCACAGAGTAGTAGCAAGAGGAATCGCTTTTACAAAAATTCAAAGGGGCAAATGAGTTTAAAATAGGGAGTTAAATCATAATTTAAAACTTACGAGTAATGATGTGTTCCTTATTCTCTCCTCAATCAAAACAAAGCAAAAAGCAAAATAAAAAGGTAGAAAACCAGCTTTCTATCTGTATCAAACGGTTAAGCATCTGACTCTTGATTTTGGCTCAGGTCACGATCTCTGGGTCATGAGATCGAGCCCCATGTTGGGCTCCACACTTGGTGGGGAGTCTGCCTGAGATTCTTTCACACACCCCTCTGCACACAGCATGCTCTAAATAATAAATAAATAAATAAATAAATAAATAAAATCATTGGAATTGTTTTGAATTTTAACCTTTCTGAAATGCTAGCCATGCCTCTCAACACTGAACAAAATCCATAAAGACTAATTTTTCCATCATCCATCAAGTTATCTTATTACACTGTTAATGTCTGTTCTAGAAGAGATATCAAAGATGCCATTCCTGAATGTTACCAATGGGAAAAAGACATTGAATAGAACCCAGAGGTTTAGGGCCACTTCAAAAGTCCTAATGAGGAAATTAATCCCTCCAGACTCTTTGCTAATTTATAATCTCTTTCCCTCTCATATCTGAGGTTTCACTAGGGAGTCTTTCAAAGTAGCCAGTAAGTGGCGCATGGGTGTGTATTGACTGCAGGTTCCTACGGTCTCCCTGTTGGAGAGTAAGTGGGGCACAGACATGAAAAATGAGGAGACACTCTATAGGTTCCACACAAATCAGGAGCCACCATTCTGCCCTTAAGAACCTCTGCTCTAGGCTCTTCCATGCCAAAATAAAAGTGTGATTTCATAGAAAAAGAGGCCAGAAGCCAAGACTTTATCTCTGTGCCCTTGAACATTTAAACATGAACAATTTTAGTTCAGTGATGCACAGTCCCACTTACTGCCCCCTTGAGCTGAATCAGCCAAATGTTTGTATTTTGGGGCCCAGGGAGGGAGTCTCTATTTATTAGTATCAACCCTTAGTACTTTTTTCAATCAGATTGTTAATAGTTAGCCATTGTATCTGACCTTTTATCTTCCTTCCAAGACTATGTGGCTTGACTTTACTTTTTAATGTATTGCCTGGAAGAGAAATTGGCCATCTTTACAATCTGTCAATCAGGGAGGAGGGAGAGAAAGTACCTCTGAACAAATAGATAAAATATAACTGCAGGAATATAGTTAGAATGCATCAACCAGACAGGATCCCCTCACTAATGACTGGAGATGTTGGTCTCACACCTGATCTCCAGGATGCTGCTGTCAAAGGAAATCTGAAAAATGCTCTTCATGAGGAAAGAACCAGTTTCAGTGGAGATCATCTTCTGAAAAGCTAAGGACTCTCCCCAAAACTATCTGTTCCTTCCTGCTGAGAAGTCCACTATCCACCAACAAAAGACTGGGAAGTCCATTGCTCTTGGCTCCTAGCAGCCGGGCAAATTGCAGTCTTGCCTTGTTGTCATCACAGAGAGGTACAATGGTACATCTTTATCTGTAACAGTGGTGGCTGAGATGATGTGTATCATCCTGGAACATACCATCTAAGTAATTACAACATCGTGGTTCTTTATCATCTGCTGAGACCCTACCCTGGGTCCATGCCATTGCTTCTTTGGTGAGAATGAGGTTGGCTTTGATGGTTAGTGAGCTTCACCTATTGGAGCAAAGGGTGGAAAGATCAATTATCCTAGCATTCAAAAGGGTTAGCCATAACGTCTAAGTGTAAGTTTATGTATTAGTATGGTGTGTAAAATGTTTGATCCAAACCTTACAGAATCTAGAAAAGTGGACTGCCTGTTCCATAGCCTGGCTTGACCTACATCATGACCAAGAGACCGAACTGTACTCCAACCACAGCTTAGATGTATCCTGCATGCCCCAAACCTGGGCAGAGCTCACAAGGGCATTTCTCACATGGCAACTGTACCTAGGTGAAGGTGACACACATAAGAAGATAAAAAAAAGAAAACAAACAATAATGATCACACTAATAAGGGGGAAGGGGAAACTGAAGTCAGATACACAAAGATCAAATCAAAATCTGCCTAACTCAACAACTCTGCTTTCTATATTTCTGTGATTAATTTACTTCACGTGCATTGTATGGTTAGCTTTATCCACAGTAGCTAGATTCATGTTTAAAATAATGGCAGTGTTTAAGGACAAAAACTACACACTGATAATCGCATTCCTTCATAAAGGTTACTTACTGAGTGGAGCGGTACGTAGACCTGTAGACCCATTTTATGTGGCAATCCTTAATTATTCTACTCCCTCACAAGATAGCGCTAGTATTTAAAGTGTATTATTTTAGAATAAAGGTTTCACTTTGCCTAAGCATTAAGACTTAAAAAAAACATTTAACTTTGACATTTCATTTATAGGCATTTTAATTATCTGGATGGTTTCCTTTAAATGCTAGATGTAGGCAAAGAAAATTTGTACTTATATAGAAGAAAGTGCTTCCAGGACTCCCTAATTTTCATGTGTTATGAATTTTAATGCCTTATGCGGGTCAGGTTTTCATAGCCATGAAGAGGGAATACATTGACCTTAAACTATTGTACAGTTGTAACAGTATTTTTAGTCTCTGTTTGTTATGGGCAGACAGGAAATATATTTTGTTTATGTTTTCTTTTTCAAAAGTTCTTGCAGAAGTAAGAGAGCCCCAGGCATCTAAGAAAGGTCTCGCATTTTTGCTACTTTCTCTGTTTAATTTAAAAAAAAATTTAGATGATGAGGTAGCAACAAAACAGACTGTATCTGCATGGCTTAAAATCAGTGGGGGGTTGCCTAGCAGGCAAAGGCAGCTTGGCTGGCAGCAGCCCCTCCCTGCAGATAAGACCAGTCATCTGCTACACTGCAAGGCAAATATAACCAGCTTTCAGAGCCCTCCACTCTTCTGTCTTCCACCCCTGATGAGACACTTTCACTTAGGTGTCCAGAGTCTCAGTTGTTCTGCAGAGCTCAGGAATTTTGCAGGGCTGCCCTACTCAGCTCTTTCTTCCAGTATACCAGTCCTAACACTGTATTTCTTGCATCTTCTTCTACCTTATCAAACATAACCCTCCTCTCTACTACCTCTCTCTACAGTCTTGACCGGCTAATGTAACTAACCCATTTAGAATAACCTATTAGTAGTAGATGCTATCTCAACTGCTTTGTGAATTACTACAGATACAGACAAGTGAATGTGTAGATGGATGAAAAGGAAGACATCAAAATACTGTTCTATTTGTTATCACTTCCAGGGAATATATGCTTTTCAAGTTTTGGCTAGTTGGAGGCACAATAATTTGGTTATAATAAATGAATCATGAGGAGCACCTGGGTGGCACAGTCGGTTGAGCATCTGACTCTTGGTGTCAGCTCAGGTCATAATCTCAGGGTCAGGAGATCAAGCCCTTCATTGGGCTCCAAGCTCAGTGCAGAGTCTGCTTGGGATTCTCTCTCCTTCTCCCTCTGCCCCTCCTGCTCATGCTCTCTCTCTCTCTCTCTCAAATAAATAAATCTAAAAAAATTAAATGAATCACCTACAGTCTCTTTTACAACTGGTAGCAAGTAGATGGAGGGTATCATCTGTGCAGGTAATCAAATGTTCTTAAAGAGCTGGCCTGGCTACAGCCATGTTGACAATGTAGCAGTTTGGTTACTAAGGCAATGGCAGCCAGATCTGCGATTTTTGCATAATGGGGAAATCTTTGCTTTCTTCTTCTTCTTCTTCTTCTTCTTTTTTTTTTTTTTTTTTGGTATTGATAATCAAAAATGTTTTCTTTTCTGAACTCCCAGAGTGCATATATCCTATGTCATAAATTGAATTCCTGATTAACTACTGTTCTCCAGTAGTTCATACATGTAAATATTCCACATGTTTTCTTAAAAAGCATCTTTTGAAATCCTCTCAAATTCCTCCAATTCCTCTAGCACAGGGCTGAGCATGGGAAAGTCATTAATAAATACTCATTATAAATACTCTTGGACATCCCTTGTGTCTTAAAGTCCCTACCTGTTGTGTAGATCACTGCTGACAATCCTAACACGGCCCTGTAACTGCACTTTTGTGTCATCCCAGGGAATCCATTCAAGTGAACTCTTCCGCATCTTAAAATAAAACTGTGCCAGTTTCTTTAATGATGAAGTTAAATCATAACTCATAAACTTCAATAAAATGGAATCTTTTCAAGGTCAGATAAATCTGGGAATGCTTTGTCCCCCACCTCCTGAACTCCCTCCCTGGACCTGGAATGGCCATCTGTTGCTCTGGCAGATTTACAGTTCATTCACACTGTGAGTGATAGGAGGAGGAAGTGAGCAGAGCTAATCAGAGCTAAGTAGTTAACGAGCAGAGGGCTAACGAGCTGGTGAGTTAACGAGCTAAGCAGAGAGCTAATGAGCTGCTGTTTCCCACTACAGGCAAGCAAATATATCTTTCAGGTGATTGTTTACCTTTAGCATTCTTAGCAGATGTCCATAATGACATAGCTAAGATTTTGACGGTCCCCCAAACATCTCAATTTGACACAAATTCAGCCATTCCTTCAGTCTTAGGTATATATGTTTTCCTTGCCACCACTGTGACCTTGAAATGAAGTTACCTTACTTTCTGACTCAGGCAAATAGCTATTCCATTGGGTTATTTTGCATAAATATTATAGTCATTTACATAAAACTAATAAAAATTTTATGATAGGCACCTATTCTGTACTAATTAATGGGTATACTACTAATGATGTAGGAGAACAACAAAATTTAAAAATTAGCGTCTATCCCTCAAGAGTAGCCCATCTAGCTGGAAGGAGACCAGCAGAACCATTGAAGAAATAGAGAAAATAAAGTATTAGGTACTGGTAACAACTATTATTAGGAATTCAGAAAGCAGGGATTCCACTGTGTGGTGGAAACCAGAATGGGTCTCTGTGGTCAGGGGAGGTTGTGCTTTATCTGCCTCAAGTCTTGGCCTTGCAACTGAGGTCATGAATCATGGGATGTATCTAGAGATAATATTCTAAAAGAAATAGAAGAGAAACATGGCCTCAGTCAAATGGCTAAATATGCTATAATTACCCCAAATCCAATTTTGTATCAAGTAGATGTGAAGTACTCCTTGCTGTCACTTGTGCCTGAGTCTAGTTGGCAGAGTAAGTTGCAGATGTGGGGCTCACAGGAGATTATGGGACAGCAGACCAGCTTAGATGGGGTCTTTCAGTGAGTCCCCTTGCTATGAGTATGAAAAGACATATATTTCACTAGAAAATTAGCTGATCTAGGCTAATGGGCTGCAGGCAGCTGTGCGCTACGAGGCTTTCATCCACTCCTAAGATCAATGGGCTACCCGAGGCATGCATTTCTCATGGCATTGGTAGAGGTGGAAGGGAGCAAGCTGAAATAATGAGGCCTCTTAAAGTCTGAGCTTGGACCCGGCACACCATCACTTCTGTCTCATTTCATTGACCAAAGTAAGTCATATTTGTTTCCAGTGAGATGAAGTTAGTAAATCTTACTAATTCTCCCTCAACCATGTGCTGGGCAACAAGGAGTCACATGCCATTTGCTGCTTATTGTCAAACAGAACACTATGCACCCATAACCAATACAGCAGAGAACTTCAACTACATGGACGATAGCAAAAAGCAAAACAATACCAGCCATCAGGAATAGTTCTGCCCACTGCATTTGGTATTGAGAGTCACTGCCGAAAATATACTAGAATCTAATACCAGATGGAACAATGCTTTTATTCACTTAGAGAAGAGATAGAACAAGATCAGTTTCAGCAGTGTATACTGGTCCCTTATGACTAGCAGATGTCCCCAAGAGCTGATGTAGGCCACTTGGCCTACATGCATCATTCTGGTGCTGCAGCAGAAGGACTCCCTTCTTTCCCATAAATCTGAAATACTGAAAATTGGGGGTATTCCTGAGGGTCATTGGATGGCACAACCGATCAGAACAAAGAAACACTCAGAGTCTGAAACAGGGAAAGATATTCCCACACAAAATGAAATAGCCTGACACAAGGTAAAAAGCCTGGCACAAGCTATGCAGACTCTTATCTCTTGTTAAAGGAAGGGTTCCAGGCTCAAAGCCCATTCTTATGTGGCCTAACAGAGATCTAAATACTACATTCATAAGACTGCCTTTCCCAACTTATTCCCCAAGTCAGTGGTTTTCAACCAGAAGTGATTTTTGCCTCCCAGGATTACATTCGACAATATCTAGAAGCATCTTTGATTAGTACAAATGAGGGAGAAGGCTAATAGCCCTACCCACAACAAAGAATGATCTGGTTGCTAGTATCAATAGTGCTAAAGCTAGAAGATTCTGACCTAAATCTATTCCTTGCAAAAGATTTTTTCTGTTTCTCACATAATTTAATCCTAGCAACTGTTTCTTTGTCCTCTGTAGATGTTTCTGCTCTTCTTTTGTATACTAATTCCTGCATATCCTCCAAATTTGTCTCTGTGTCCAATTTTTAATCATTTATTCAATAAATATTTCTTGTGCCCAGAAGAGTATAAGCCTCATGTGTAAAGTTATCAGGGAGAAAAAGATATTGGCTATGCTTTTCCTAGAGCTGAATATATTAGATCTGCATACACACAGATCAAAATAGCAAGAGTTAGTTCCCAATGGAAGTTGATAATATAGAAAAAGTCCCAAGATGCTATTTACATAATTAATAAATAATAAGCTATTACTTTTAGATGTGACAGTTAACAGATTATTGCAAGAGTCTCCTAAATAACTTGTTTTCTAATCTTCATTCGTTCATTCAGTCAGTCAGTCAGTCACTCATCTAAAAAGAAGAGTGTTAATTGAGCCCTATTCTGTGGCAGTGACTTCTCTTGGCAGGTACCAAAAATAAAGTGGTAAACCATGAAAGTTGCTCCTCTCATGGAGCTAACCCTAAGTGGGAGTGACAGGAAATAAAGGAATAAAGAGCATTATTTCTTTTAATAAGTGCTAGATCAAAAATCAGAGTGAAATAAAAAATCTGAATTAGAGGAAAGAAAGTAATAATGGGGTGGAGGGCAGGTTTCTTTAGAAAGAGTGGTCAGGGAAGGCCTCACTGAGGGCGTGACATTTAAGCAAAGACTTGAGTGGGGATAAAAAGGAAGGCTTCAAACAGTCTGAGAGAAAATAATTCCAGGTAAAGAAACCTCAAGGATAAAGGTTTAGACAGGATAAAAAATCAGGATTGGGTTGTTTACCAATACCAAGAAGGCCAGTGTGAGCGAGTCTTAGTGATTGAGGGATGAGGGGAAAGAGTGAACAGGAGTCACCATGAAGGACCTTGTAGGTCAAAGAAAGGTGTTAATATTCCATGCAAAATGTGATAGTCAGTTGTTGAAGGATTTTAGATGAAGTATCATTAAATGATTTATACTTTAGAACATTTATTTCAGGTGATCTCTGTTGAAATGTGTGAAAAATCTAAAGATCACAGAGATGAAGGAGAATGAAGGAAAAGCAGATCTCTTGGATGGTGAAGTAAGGGATGGGTTGGTTCTCAGAAGGATTTCTTTCAGACATGATAGTCGTGAGAAAGAGAAGGGACTGTTGGAGCAAATGGTAGAACATCACATGAGCTGTTACGGTGAGGATGTTGAGTGAAAAAGTAGCCAAGAGAGAAGGTAGAGATCAAAAGGTGCTGTGCTCGAAATCAGATTCTAGAGGGGCTGTAGTTGATAATGACAAAATTCAGGCCATAACCATGGGAGTGCAAGGCTAACGCAGAGTTGACAGGACAGTATCCAAACTGAATTGCCAAGAATGATGGCTAGAGAAATAATGGAGAAGCCAGGAAGACAGAGTGATTAATGGCATAGGAGGGAGTAGTGATCTATACGATCTGTAGAAGACAGTAATGAGAAAGAGTTGTGAGTAATAAAGTATGGTGGCTCATACTTCAAAGGATTGGGGATTTAGAGAATGTACAAAACAAAAATAATATGGAATTGGCAAGAGGATTAAAAAAAGACACCTGCAATATGCAGTGTGTGAGAAGAAAAACAAAACAAAATGAAACAAAACCAAACAAAACATCTTTTGAGAGTCCAACAGTATAAGTAGTATTCTCAGAAGATAGTAAAATTTTACTCAGGTAAAAAAAAAATTTAAAGTTTATAATATGGAATTTTTGCTGAAGATACTAATCATAGTAAGTACCGGTCATTGGGCACTCACTCAATCACAGGGTGTGTTGTTATAATTTTATGTTATTGCTGTTATTGTTCCAAATGTGTTATGTGTACAGTTTGAATACTAACAGTAGATATATTATCGTGTATGTTGACTTTCTTTTTTTCATTGATAAAGAAACTGAGACCCAGAGATGTTAAGTAACATGCTTAATATCACACCACTTTTAAGTGGTACAGCCAGGTAAGATCCTATACCAGGCAGCATGCACTGTCCAAAGAATATATTAGAATGATCTAGAGAGTCAGAAAGACATGGGAGATGGAGTAAAGGGTTACATTAAATAGTTAAATAGATTAGTCAAACCATATATGAGCCTGGGTGATGATGGAGGACCTGGCAGGCTTATACTTCAGCTGGTACTGAAGAGATAGAGAAGAGAAGACCTATCACGTTCAATGGCATTGGTCCTTCAATGGATAAGGGGGGATTTCTTTTTTATGATCTCCCTCAGGATTAAATCCTTATTCAGTTTTCAGGGATGCCATAGGCTATGGGTGTCTTAGCTGGGCAAGGGTAATCTTGTTAGGACACTTGAAGAACCTTAGATATTCTTTATAACTTGAAGCTAGATGACTATTTGTTCCATCCTGTTGTCATTTTCCCCTCGAAGCACTGCTCCTTTTATATCATCCCATTCATTTTATTTTAAAGTATCCTCACTGTTTCCTCATGTCTCCAGAACAAAATTCAAGTTCTTTAGAATGGCATTGGCATTGATGTTCCTCCATTAACTACTTCTAGTCAACCTGTCTACCCTTTTTCCTGACACTTTCTCATAATTCTTTAAGAACTAGTCAAATCAAATGAATTGCAGTTCCTCATATTCTGCTTTGATTTTTTTCATAAAGTCTGCTCCATTTGATATGACCTTCAGATATCTATATAGTCAAGAACATTTTTTTTCTTCACAACTCTACTCAAGGATATTTCTACTGTCAAGAATTAAGCAATTCCCCTTCCTCTGAATTCTCCACAATTCTGAATCTGTGTGGTTCCTCTCACTCTATACTCTTTCTCTTGGGCTCTAAGCTTCTTGAAAATAGAGATCGTGCCCACTTTACCACTGCTACTTATGGAGAGCTTTTCCTGATACATTGGATGTAGTTGTTTAATAGAAATAACATGTCAAATGACTAGTCAGGAAAAATATTTTAGAGGAGGTATTGGAGTGACATTAAAAGATGGGGCAGGATTTGGATGAGTTAGTAGGGGGAAAGGGAAACACAATCATTGTGAAAAGAAGAAACTAAGATTACTGAAAGTGGAGAGTGCTTGCAGAATGGCCAGGGCAAACATTGTTAGAAAAATAGTTCTGGATCAAACTGAATGGGATATTGAGTGCCATGCTAAAGAGCACTGATTTTTATTCTCTTATATTTTCCACTTTCTTGTACTTCAAAACAGACTTTCAGAAAACATCACCTTGAAGCCAATGGAAGCTGAACTGAACACCTTCAAGAAGACAAACAGTTGCCATTCAAGATGGCATCAAAGAGCATGGATTCCAAAGTCTTTTATGTGTAAGAAGATTCTACAGGGCTTATAACAATCTAGCTAGTGAGCATGATATTGTTATAGATGAAAACCTGGAATGTACTCTGCTATGAAAAGGGCAGGTTGAACCATGACTTGAACATACGAGTTGGCATGAGGCATATATTAGCTAGGATTATGTGGGTAGCAGTCAGAAAGTTTAGACTGAATATACAACTGACTACCACAGACTGGATGTTTATTTCCCTAAAATTCAAATGAAAATGAAAACAGAATGGTCCAAAACCTCTGGGATGCAGCAAAAGCAGTTCTAAGAGGGAAGTATATAGCAATATATGCCTATCTCAAGGAGCAAGAAAAATCTCAAAAAACAAATCAAAACAAAAACAAAAACAAAAACAAAACCCTAATCTTATACCTAAAGAAACTAGAAAGAAAAGAGGAAACAAAGCCTAAAGCCAACAGAAGGGAGGAAATAATAAAGATTGGAGTAGAAATACATGACATAGAAACTAAAAAAACACAACAGATCAATGAAACCAGAAGCTGGTTCTTTGAAAAACTTAATAACATTAATAAACTTCTAGACAGACTTGTCTAGATTAATGTCCAATGTGATGGTATGTGGAACTGGCACCTTTGAGAGAGGAGTAGGGTAAAAGGATGGATCCTTCATGAATGGGATTACTGCCTATATAATAAAAAGACTTCAGAGAACTCCCTTGCCCCTTCTGCTACATAAGTTTACAGTGAGAAGATGGCTGTCTATGGACTAGGAAGTGGACCTTCACCAGACAGTGAATCTGCTGGAATTTGATCTTGGGAGTTTCCAGCCTCCAGAACTGTAAGAAATAAATGTTAAGTCACCCAGTCTATGGTATTTTTTAATTAATTAATTAATTAATTAATTAATTTTTTTTGAAGGTTTGTTTCAAATAGTCATTTATTTGGTGGTTTAAATTATTTTTTTAAATTTTTAAATTTTTGAATTTAATCTTTTTTATTTTTTAATTAACACATAATGTATTATTTGCCCCGGGGTACATGTCTGTGAATCCTCAGGCTTACACATTTCACAGCACTTACAGTCTATGGTATTTTTATTAAAGCAGCCCAAATGGACTAAGATGCTGACCCACAAGGGATGAAGGCCAACTATTTAAATTATAATATTCTGGGAAATCAGTAAATATCCATTTAATCTGTGATACATGAATTAGTTCATTCTAAAAGTATTTATTTAGTATTTTCCATGTTGTCAGGCATGGTTATAGGCACTGGGGATATAGAAACTGAGAAAGAGAGACAGAGAAAGAGAGAGAAAGAGGTAAATATTAAGAGAGAGAAGTCTTTGGTGACCATGGAACTTATTTTCTGACAAATGGGTGTGATCTCATAAAATGATTCCTATCAACAGACAAGACTCCAAGGTTTTCTTACTAGGGGTCATTAGGAATAGAGTCCAATCTCTTGAAAAAGAAGACTCGGTTCAAGCTTCACTGTGGGGAGCTGAAATACTCTCAAAGAACGCAATCAGAGTAACTCTTAACCTTACTGGGCACATAGGTAGAGGAGGTGGGGAGAATGTAGCAGTGACATGGTTATTGAGGCCCCAAACTGGACCTACGACAGTCATTTTAATTCTATAGCTCACCTCTTTCCGGAAATGAATGTTCCATTCTGATAAGCATTTTTATAGGGATGAAAATGAGCTGACATGAAGCTAAAGGAGCCTGGTTTTCTGTAAGGATAGCATGTGGAATGGTAGCACAGAGTAGCAGTCTCACAGATGGATTTTGGCAGTAGCTAGACCTCCCTTTAATTACTTACTATTTGTTAGGTGTGGAGAAATTCACTTAAACCCCCTAAACTTCAATTCTCTTTTGTACATTATATCTGCTTCACAGGTAAATTGCATGGGTACATTCGTTCACATGTGTGTGACGGTATATGCACGTATCAGAGAATGACATGAGATGAGGCATTTCAAACTTACAGTATGGTATCTAACACACACACTGGGACCCTAGAATTTGGCAGCTGTTATTTCATTTTAGTAGTGAGAATTGATAAAAATAGAAACACAACCAGAGTATAACAGGGTTGGTTTGAAGCAGTGGGTGATAGGGAAGATGGAAAGACATGTGAGGGGAAGAAGGATGGTAGTTCCAGACACATGCAATCTCATTTTTTCTGACTGGAATGTGAAGGTGTATAATTTCTGTGCCATGACATAGAATTTCATTCACAGAAATTCATAAAAAGAGAGTCTCCCAGGAGTTGTAACCTGGATATTGATTTACACATAATCAATTAAACCAACTGAGTTTCAATTCTCTTATCTGTAAAATAAAGATAATATTAAAGTTTTTCCCACAAGATTGGCTTCCACATCAATAAAATCATGAGAATAAAAGTACCTGCCCCAGTGCTTAATATATTGTAAGTGCTCAAAAAATGTTTATTCATCCAAACCTGTTTGGAGTTGGATTTAAAAAAAAAAAAAATTAAGAGGAGTGGCAGTTCCTGATGTAAAGTAACTGTGGTGGTTAATTTTCTGTGTTGATTTACCTGGGCCACAGTGCTCAGGTAATTGGTCAAGCATTCTTCTGGATGGTTTCAATGAAAGTGATCTTGGATGAGATTAACATTTAAATGAGTGGACTCTGAGTAAAACAGATTACTCTCCATAATGTGAATGGGCCTCATCTAATCAGTTGAAGGCCTTAGTAGAGCAAAAATTGACCTCTCCAGAACAAAAAGGAATTTTTCTAGTAGACTGCCTTTGGATTTGAACTGCAACTCTGTAGATATACATACCTATCTCCCCAGCAACCTTAGTGGGATATAAAAGTATCATGCGAAGTAGAGTGCTGGGAGGTAGTAATGTGACAAAAGAATGACAAAAACAAAAAGAGATACCAACCAGTACTGGAATAATGATGCCTATTTGCCATAGGGATTCCCTGAAGAGGTGTTGGTAGATAGCCTCTGGCAAGATCTTACTGTAAGAACAAAGCTGTATATGGTTTGAAATATGCTGAATATTTTTTAAATTACTAATAGTGAAATATTTGTTCATTTCATAGTTAAGTTTGAGCTCTTCTTAAAGGTCATTTGAAGAAAATTATTTCAAATATATTTATTTTTTTAAAGATTTTATTTATTTATTTGACAGAGAGAGAGAGATTGAGAGAGAGAGAGAGAACACGCACTGGGAGCAGCAGGCAGAGGGAGAGGGAGAAGCGGACTTCCCATTGAGCAGAGAGCCCAATGCAGGACTCAATCCCAGGACCCTGAGATCATGATCTGAGCCAAAGGCAGCCGCTTAACCCAGTGAGCCACCCAGGTGCCCTCAAATATATTTTTAAAACTGAAATGGCCTAATTGGGTGGATTTCAGTGGCACTTTGACACTATTTCTAGTTTCTGAGCACCTGGGTGGCTCAGTGGGTTGAGTGTCTGCCTTCGGCTGAGATCATGATCTCAAGGTCCTGGGATGGAGCCCCATGTAGGGTTCCCTCTCAGCGGGGAGTCTTCTTCTCCTTCTGCCCCCTCCCTGCTTGTGCTTGTGCACTCGCTCTCTCTGCCATGTGAGAACACAGTAAAAAGTTGGTCTTATAAAAGTCAGGAAGAGGGCTCTTATCAGAATCCAACCAAGCTGGCACCCTGTTGTTGGATGTCCAGCGTCTAGAAATTACGTTGTTTAAGCCCTTCAGTTCTGGTATTTTGTTATGGCAGCCTGAGGTGACTAAGTATATTACCATTAAAAATGACACTTTAAACTAGAGTAACAAAGAAATCTAATACAATCACTTTCTTCATACTTTCATATTATAGTACAGTATCTGTGTATATGCATGGATATCTCTAACATAGTTGCTCATCATAAAAGTGCCCACATTTGAAGTCATTATCCTTGTGCTAGCACTGGGTAAATCAAGTAAGTGCATGCCTTACAATTGCACCAAACTCTTTTTAAGCAGAATTTTATGAACATGTGGAACCCAAAGATATATGGTAACCTGCAAATTTAATTTATCTTAACCCAGTAAAATTTTATGATCACAGATAATGATATGATGAATAAAAAAAATCCATATATGCCCTGGATGATATGCTAACATTTGCATAAATGGTATATGTCAGCTCCATTTACACAAATGGTTTAGATAAATTGTGACTATTACTATCATTAAGTATATTAATAATGTGTCTTGTGGCAATTTTAATGGAGTCTGTTTGCAATTGGTGGCTTTCAAATTATGGCTCTTATTACTCTTCTTTCAAAGCAGGTTTAAGTGTCTCTCTACCCTTCAAACAGAACCCAACTGACACAGTAAGTTTCAAAACATTTTTCAAAATACGTTTTAGTAGAAGTTCCCCTTTGATGGCAGAGGCACAGAATTGAAATATCTAGCAACTTGCTTCCCACAGGTTTTAGGCAAATAAGGAATAACATGGTTCCTTTGCGTACCAACTGAGCTGGGAGCCCTCCCTGACAAGTTACTACTACCACGCCCAGCCAAGTTTATGCTGCAGAGAAGTATGTGCCAATTAGGTATGGGCCGGTCACTCATTAAGCTTGGCTAAGATTACAGTTCTTGGCCACACTGCTTGTTCTACCCTTAGCTTTGACCCAAGGTCACCAAGTCCCTATTATTCCACATTTGCATAATGACTGACATACTGATCAGTAATAGACTTGAGAATGTGAAACAGAGTTGCACATGGAACATTCATCTTAGTGTCAAAAGGGCTACAGATTGGTGTTTTTGAGAGAATCCAGGAAGAAAGGGGTTTGATTCAGAAATTAGTCATCAAACTAAAGAGCTGAAATGGAGTTTCTGTGTGTGTGCGTGTGTGTGTGTGTGAGAGAGAGAGAGAGAGAGAGAGAGAGAGAGAAAAGAGGGCAGTAGAGAAGGATTTTTTATTTATTCTAATTTTCTGTTGCTGGATAGGAAGATAACAGCAAATCATGAATACTGAATAGATATTTGCCTCATCTATTACGTCTTCCAAGAAAGATATCACAGTCTTTCTATATGACACATACATTATATTACTCTCCAACTGACCCCATGCATTTTGACAACCGCGAAAAATCAGTAAAATTCTTGACTATAAATTGTCATGTTTTGCAACTTTATTATGAAGCTACCCAATATTGGAGGATAGCTAGAAACTCAAACTAGATATTCTTTCGGGAGCAGCTTCTATATCACCCTGCTATATCCAGACAAGTGGGGAACTAGTTTTTCTACTATATTTATTTATTTTCTATATATTTCTATCTTATCTTCTCAATATTTGTCTCAGTTTTTAGTTTAAAATAACTAATGGAGAGCACGCTCTGAACACTAGGCAAGGTAGGGAAAGTGTATATATATATATATATATATAATTAGGGAACAAAACACAGTGCAATTCACCCTTGCCTTATGCAGCAGGGAATTTTACAGAATTATGCTGAAAGAAGTTGATAATTGTATACTATAGCCCATACATGTATGAGGGAGTAGGGGAGTAAATGCAGTATAGGGGTGATGCAGGTTCGATGTGGTTTCATTTATTTCAAAATGGACTACAGTGATAATACTAGTGTTTTAAAGCTTTTAAAAGCTTTCTTGCACATCATTCTACTTGATTCTTTTAACCAAAGTGTAATTTAGGTACAACAGGTCCTTTTTTGTTTTGTTTTTATTTTTTACAGATGAAGACATGGATTCTCAGGATAGTCTGGTGATCTCTATGAGACATATAAGTAACGAGGAGTTAGAACTGGAATAAAAGTCCTCTTGGTAAGTCACATCCTGTTTGTTCCTACCACTTCTCTATGTAATTCAATTGGAAGTGACCAAATCTTTCTGACTGGCTCATATTATTCCATCTATAGGAAGAGGTTACCTTTGGTGGTTTATAATCAAATATGGAGTTTGCTTTAGGAGATCAGTTAAGTTGTTTACTGGATTAAATAATTCTACAGTTGTAGGGGTACGTTTCTTTTGAGAATTTAACATGACATTTAATTATTCTATGCTATAGGTCCATTAGTAAAAACCTAAAGAATGGGACAAATTTTAAAAAACATTAGGGAGTACAATGATGGCAATAAATCATAATTATACAGAACATGAATACATATACATGTACTCTATTAGTTTATGAAAGCTGGGATTTTTTTCCTCTTTCTCTGTATATGCTGTTCTTCTCCCAGTTCCCAGTCAAATGCCTTATTTTTAAAGGTTTCAGAATAATTACAGAGGGTTTCTCCTGGCTTGAAGAATAAGTTGGCAGCACTTTCTGGAACACCTGTTCAGAGCACATCCAGGTTCTAAGAGTCACTCTCCTGGGAAGTGATTTCAGGCTACACTTGTTGGTGGGAGGTTTCCTGCTCAGAACTCTAAAAAAATCTTTGACATTCAACTTCAGGTCACTTGTTCCTTGATGATATTTTTGTTATTGTTTTCTGTTTCAGTAACATCTTCCTTCATTAGTGTTTCATAAAGTCAAACAAGGATTCATATCCAGATGTCCGTGTCTTCAGCTCAATCTAACTGAAGCAGCTTCAAGTCATTCCAAGACTCTGAAATTGCTTTGGAAGAAGAGACAAAGGACTGTATGGGCACTTTATTTATCGTCCATCTTCTTCTTTTTTAAAAATTATTTTCTATTATCTTATGTTAGTCACCATATAGTATGTCATTAGTTTTTGATGTAGTGTTCCAAGATTCATTGTTTACGTATAAGGAGGGCACGTATTGTATAGTTCATCTAAGGGAAACTTCTTTTCCTTCCCTTCTTTCTTTCCTTTCTTCCTCCCTTCCTTCCTTCCTTTTTTTTTTTCTTTTTTCCCAAGAGGATAGTACTTTAAATAATACTTAGTTACTTTGGACTTCACATGTTTTTCTGAAAAAGGTCACTACTTCCTATCCCAGCCTCAGTCGAGCCTGTGGTTCATCTCTCATTTGCTGAGTGCTCAAGGGGTCTGTCTTGCACGTGGAGTCTGTGGCCTTCACGTGTCAATCTTGTCCTTTCATTCTGAGGTTATTATTGTGGATCCCCCTTAGTCTCTGCTTCACACAAAAGTTTTTCTCCTTTGTTTTAAAGCTCCTCATGAAAAGACGGTGGGAAAGAATATTTCTTTCCTCTCTGGATGATGCTGATGCTGATGATGTTGCTACTGCTGATACTTCTAAACTTTCAATGGCATGTGACAGGCACGCAACTGAACAATTTATCAACATCACCACATTTAATTTAGGACAATCCGGTGAAATAGAGGTCATTGTGACCACACCGTAGGTGAGGAAACTGATAGAAAACCAATTTTCCGTGGTCACCCAGCCAATAAATGGCAGAAACAGGTATTAAAAGCCAAAACTCTCTAGAACCCAAACCGTGCTCTTTATATTTACATTATTTCAACTAGGAAAGCCCATCAAGGCAAGTTTTTGAATGCTCACCAGATAAGTTAGGACAAGCTAAGCTCTATTTACCATAGTCGCTTAAAGACCTAAGCTGACAAAGGCTCCTTCACAGCACATAACTTTTTCATGGCCAAGGCAGGAAAAAGGGAGGTGGCAAGGTATACTAACTCTGAGAGCTCTCACCTAGATGTGTTTTATGTTACTGTATTTAATTGGGAGAAGCAAGTCCCATGGCCAGTCTTGTCTTCAGTGGCATGGGGAATTGTAAACTGACATATGCCTAGAGGGAAAGGAGAGGTAGAATATTTGTTTAAAAAAATTCCTTGGGGCGCCTGGGTGGCTCAATGGGTTAAAGCCTCTGCCTTCGGCTCAGGTCATGATCTCAGGGTCCTGGGATCGAGCCCCGCATCGGGCTCTCTGCTCAGCAGGGAGCCTGCTTCCCCCTCTCTCTCTCTGCCTGTCTCTCTGCCTACTTGTGATCTCTCTCTCTCTGTCAAAAAAAAAACAAAAAAAAAACCTTAAAAAAAAAATCCTTATGATACCCATCATGCTTTAAGTGTTTTGTCAAAATACAACTTGCTTCTGAAACTCTTAACAATACTTGCCTGAAAAAATTCTTTTATTTTATTCAGTAAGTTCCTAAAGTTTACTCTATTTAGGAAATCTTTTCAGATTAATTGGATAAGTGGAGGCTGGGTTATGGTTTTCTAATCAGTCGTCTTGGGTCCTACCTGCAATATGCACAGCCCTAACAATTTCCTCGTTTGAATAATGGCAATCCTAGGACTTAACTTGTAGCTAGAAGATAAGAATAAAATCATCTACAGAACATGGAAGTGGCTAATGTGGGGCCTGGCACACAGTAGGCAAATGGTGAGTATTAGAATAGATCCCTATTTCAACTCTTCTTTTCCTTCTTTCTTTTCTATGTTTTATCTTGAAAAAGGTTAAAGATCCTGAGAATTTTTTTTGAATTCCAATTTGATGATTTTTATTACATGAACAGATGATTTCTCTGAAGTCCTTTCCAGCTCCAAATTTTCATGAATTTAAGAAAATTTATATCACTGAAGAAAAAGAGCTAAATTGTGATCTTTATTGAAGTCCTTTCAACTGCAATAAATCTCTGCAGAAAGGGCATTTATAAAGCATAGAATCTAATGTGGGTCTTCTATTTACTGAGTTGTCACCTCTCCTTGGATAAGCCATTGAGACTCACTAACAGCACAGTTTTCCCATCCCATGAGGCATGAAGTAGAAAAAAGTTTCAATACCAGTTGTAAAAAGTCAATTAACTGTCTTCAATTTCTGGGAAATAAAGTGTGAAATTAATGCTTGGGCATGAGGTCGAGCAGCCAAATGCTACTGGATTTTACTCATACACACACAGAGGAGGAGATATTCTCTCACATACGCCTTCATTCAGGTTCTTCATGTTTAACTGTGTTCAAAAGTTTCCATGTCATTCACGTCCACATCAGAAAACAGAGTGGAATGTATATGAGTGTGATACAAATTGTGCTACATATAGAAGGATGTTTCCAAATACATACTATTTACACGCTTACTTAGGAAAATTTTGGAGTCATTCTAATTACATTTAGTAACTTTGCAGGTGGTTATTATTAGAAAGCTGTTCTTTACAATAGAGGATTCAGGACTCTTTGTGGTTGGACACTTCAATTACTGGGTTTAAAGCTCTAAAAATTGAATACTCTGAATTTGTTAAATAATCAGTGAATTAACCAATGGCTTTATAGTTGCTTCCAGCACACCTACTAAGTGCAAAATACTGAGTTACTAACTATAGATAATGGTCTAATTGAAAATTTAAAGAGGATGCATGGAGGAAAAAAATCCAGTAATGTATTTTTCAAATGACATAAAATTTTAAATAATAGCTTATTTTCAAGGGATAGGAAAATGAATGATTCCAACAAAATAAGTTTTTACTATCCAGAGAAACAGGGAAGCACTTGAAGGTTTGGAACACCAGGAGTTAATGACATCTGAATCAGGCTTTTGAGAATGTGGATGTTGGTGTAAAAGGTGAGAGATTAACCTATGAATGATGTCAGCAACCATAATAGCTTCAACTGGTTCTCCTTAACATAACACTGGGTAACATTCTTTTTTAGTTCAGCTAAGACAAGTTATTAATATTTTAGAAGTTACTTTTACGAAGTAATTTAAGAAGGAGAGTTAGAAATGTAGAAACTGGTTCTCAATGGCAGAGATTTCTGGCTTTAGGTTCCACTAATACCTAATCAAAGCCCCTGTGAGCTCTGCCACTCAGCAATCAGTTTTTCTCCAGCTCCATTTGCAGTGAGATAATGAGCTGCCACACGTTGAGTTGGTTCCAGTGCTAGGATGACAGAATCCTTAGTCCTTCCTTTAAGTTGTTTCTGGGTGTGACTCAGGAAGTGGGTCATTCTTTCTGCATCTGGTGTCCTCAGGTCCTCTTTGACATACATAGGTTCACATGTGGTCTCAGGACACAATATGTTGCCTGGACACGCAGCCATTCTCAATTTGAACATCTTGCATACATTTTTCAGAGTTTTTGTTTTGTTTTATTTGATGTGTTCCCATCAGCATTTTGTTAAGGGTAGTTTCCCATTTCACCAGAGCTTCTAAGCTTCCATTCACCTTTTTCTTTCATTTTGGCAAAACAGGTGGTTGTTTTCCTACCTCATGCAAATCTGCTATCCTTCAGGGCATTTATAACACCTGACACAGAGTTCGTGCTTAATCAATGTCTGCTGAATAATTGATAAGAAAAAATTAACTGATATGTCTTGACTCTAGGAATGATCCAGTCTTCTGTCCTATAAGTAGCTAGTCCTACTCCTTGCCCAGATTTTGTTTTGATGAGTTATTATTCAGATTCTTCTCATGGGAGCTTTTTTGTTTAGAATATTGTCACTAGCATCTCCAGTTTATCAAAAATACTTGTAAAATATAGGAAATATAGAAAAGCAATTTAGCATAGTAAATAAAGCCTTGCCAATCTTGCAAACTAAACCACAATGGTAGATGCAGATCCTCAGAGGGACAGAATCCCTTTCTGCAGCCCTACTGGAGGACATTACAATTTCCCCAACCATAGCATAGAAGTCGATCAATTCAGACCCACTAGTTGCAAACGTCTAGGGACAGAGGGTATATCACCTTCTTTTTCTGTCATACTTAGCAATGTATCACAAAGGATAATAAACACAATATGAGAGATCAGAAAAAAATATGCAGGATAGACAGGCTTATTGTTATATAGTACATTATTATACATTATTTCTAAAATTCACCTTCAATAGGCAAGTTAGGGGAGGGGGCAGGGGAGGATCCTTTCACTGCAACTCCCATTCACTCACTCTCCCACCTTCAACAGCCTCTTCTTTATCTTTCTCTCCTTTTGTTCAATCACCAAGAAAACAGGCCAATCAATGCTGGGTAAGTCAGTGGCTATGTGATTGATTTTCTGCCCATTTGCCATAAACTACTGGTGCCACATGACATAGCACTGTGATAGAAAATGTACATAAATATATATTGGAAAATAGAATCACCTGTAAATACTAAAATGTATACATGGTTATTTAATGTATTCTGATCTATTTAATGGCATTTTCTTTTGTCAGGTTTTTTTCTCTTTTTTTGAATAACAACAAGTATTTTAGGAAACTCAAACACTCAAATGTCAAAATTTTCCAAATGACTGTTCACTCATATCTGGGTACGTGAAGACACTATAGCACAAAAAAAAAAATAATAATAAATAAAAAAAATAAAACTCTCTTGTACTTATTAGAAAATGAAAAAAGGAATTATGTGATATCCAGGATATGAGAGATTCCCAGAGAGATGTCCCTGCCCTTAATGAGAAATCACAGAGAAGGCTGCCATCGCTTGCCTGGACGCCTGGGCTTATCAGCAGGTCTCAGAGTTTAGGCCTCTGCGATATTGAGTGAAGATTATAAGCCAGATGGGCCACAAATTCTGTCAAGCCTTCTTGGCAGCTGCTCTCATTACAAAAGCCAGCCAGCCTTTTCCAAAAATAAGAATGTGAAGCAAATTGGGCTTATAGACCCTTATAATGCAATTGCACGCAGAGATAGGGGCCTGAGCGGGCAGGCAGAAATATTATTGATGGCTGGTGAAAACAGGGAATAAGATGTTATTAAGGCAACTCAGAGATAGATATCGATAGCTAATATAAAGCCTTTATTGGTTTACAGGCTCTAGGAAAAAGGGTTCACAGCTTCGACCCTTTACTTTGCTTTTAATTTCACTAGAGGTACAAAGTTTATGAATAAAACATATCTTCACTCATGATTCTGATATTAGTCACTGCTTTCTCAGTCCCTTGTTCACCAGAAGCAGGCAACATATACTAACGACATGAACCTTAAAGGCTTTTACTGAGGAAGAGAATTTTGGGTGTGTGTGTGTGTGTGTGTGTGTGTGTGTGTGTGTTGGAATGAAAGGAGACCATTTTCTGGAAACACTGAAGTTCAAGGAAAATAATAAATAGCATTTAAAAGAAAATTCCCAGAACAAAAAGGTTATAACATCCAAAATAGCCTGTGTGATAAAAGATAAAGGAACCCACATGACACAATGACTCAAGTGAGGAGGGACAGGTGGGATCATCAAGTTCCCTATAGGTCAGACTTGTAAGACTTGAGGACATATGGTTCTAAAATGATATTGATGTGAGAATCAGGGATCACATGAAAGAATTAATTATTACTTTCTTCAGATTTTGCATATTACAAGTAGGACTGATCCTTGGTTCCCATCTCCCAACCATCACCATGATGGTGACAGTTTTGCTCAGTTTCTTCCATTCTAGTAGAAAATAATAGCTAAACTGCATGTAAAACTGACTGAACTAATCAACCACCCATTTGATGGGCTATTATGCAATCACTACACTTTATTTCAAAGTATTTATAAAATCAAGAGTGATACAACTCAGTTTGTATTACAATTAGTTAGAAATAGAACTCAATTTGCACTATTCCTCCTTTTTTCCCCTCCACCACCCCCATGAAATGCAGAAAGCACAGGATGGCATGCTTTGCTTATGTCTCTAACCCACTTAACTCACTGAGTTAGAATCTATGTAACCTGAAAGGGCATTTTTACCTTGTGTATGCATCTCATTAGGTCATGAATAGATTTTTCAACTAAAAAGCCACTTGTTCATTTCACAGACCACCCAGCAAGCGGTGGGGGTACATTAAAATGGTGTCACTGAGGACCTATTCTTCACACACTTTAAGTTCAAATCCATACCATTTGTGGGCTGATGAGCAGCTACCTAATATATCAACTGCAAGAATATCTAAAACATGTTAAACACATGAGAACTTTAAGAAATTATTTAGGTAATAATAGGCACTGGACTGGCTGGACAGACAAGACTAAAACCTATTTATATAATAGGTCATTTCTTTAAACTTTTCAAACAAGTCATTAGACTCATGTAAGCAGATATTTGTGATATCTAAATGACTGATTGGTCCTCAAAGAATGTTTCCATAATCTTGGGTTACTGTGGTTATTGGGTCCACATTCCTTGACCCTTTAGTTCTCCGATTATATAACAATGGTCATTAAAACTGTAAAAAAAAAAAAAATAGGCAAATGCATTGTGCATGTCAAGCTCAAATCAATTGTGATTTCATTTTTATCTGTATGGTTGCAAATCAAATGATTCTGAAAAGTAGTTACCCAATATTGCTTGTAATCATTTTTTATACTTAATCTAGACTCTCCTGATAGTTTGGAAACTCATTGGAGAAAAGAGTTATGACTTGAATTTTTTTAAAATTTTTAAAACTTTTGTCTTTTTATCATGACCTGGTGCTATTGCAGATACTTAACAGGTAGAGAATATGTGTCCAAGGATTTGCTCATTGTGACATACATTTCCTTAACAGACACCCCTACATGGAAGATATTTTCAGATATTGGCCTTAAACCCACTTAGTATCATCTGGTGTTAGAGAGATTTGTATTTCTTCTTCTCCCATCTACTGGTTCTGCTCCCCTAGCTTCAACCTTTAGTAAAACAAATCCACAGAAATAATTATAACACCGTATATAACTTCTATAAGGGTGCAGGGTTGTAGAGGAAGAAAAGGAGGGTCTCAGATAAAAATAATCACATATACAAGGAGAAGGTAGTTAAATATTTTTTTCTTTGCAATACGGACTTAGGAATGGCATAAAATTACAATCAAAATTGCCGTGGCACCACATGCAAGCCAATAGAGAAAGACCTTTTGTTCTGACAGTTGATTTATTTCAATTCCTACAGGCCTCAGGGACACTGAAATGATGCCTTCTTGCTCTATGGCCTCATTTCTACATCTTATAGTGTCTATGTCCACAGGGCCACTCAGGGGCATAGGATTATTTTGGTGTCTCTCTGCTCTGTGCTGTCAGGTCTTCTTAGCATCAACCCTAACATTGCCTGTGAATTGGCAATTGGCATACAGGAGTGAGAGCTCAGAGGTTCACAGCAGATTACTGAAGTAGTGAGTAAGAAGAAACAAGAAACATTCTTCTGCACTTCCTGCTCTTGCTAGTATTGAAGAATTCTTTAATCACATTGAAGTCTGATCATATATCCTAGAAGAGTATCACCCAATTCTGGCATTCTTCATTTTTTTCCCATCAAGAACAAAGGCTAGCCCAAGCTTCTCTGAGTAGGGAAAGGAACTAACTTGTCTTGATCAAATACTCTAAATTAGACACTATAATAGTTACTTTTCATATGTAATTGCTTAATAAATATAAACTAAATTTCTTAAACCATACATCTAACCACTTATTTCCAAGTTAGTATCCGAGTTTTCTCACAAATGCTTTTTGAGGTCTCCATTGCACATGTTCAAAAAACATCATTGAATTTGAATCCAGTATAACAGTTCTGAGCTTTTCTTAACTTATTATTGTTATTTTAAACTGAAAAAAAGTGCTTTTTCACATTTGACTAAAATGGAACTTACCTTCCTCCATGTACGAAAGTCGTTTCTTGGTTTCTTTGAAACGATCTTGATGATGAAAATAAGAATCTGTAGATAAAAACAAAAGGGTATGAGAGAAATAGACATTATAGGTTACTTTAGACATACAGTAATATTTTTAAAAGGAAAAAGAAGAACCTGAAAACACTGTTAATATTTTCTCAGTAGTTATTACAAAATGAATGAGAAGATCAAGTGATTACCTTTATGCTCTCGGATAAAAATGAAAGAAGGAGAACATAGGTTTTCCTATGAATTTTGATCCAGAGCGGAGTCTTCTGGCTGTTTCCAAAAATATTCCATTTAGAATTATGGCTTTATTTTGGCAGAGTAAGAATGTATCTGCTCTCTCCCCTTCTACCTCCTCAAAACAAATGAAAACCACAGGAAAAATGAACATCTGTGTAGTGAATCTAAGAGTAACCTGTAAATCCAAATCAGTGTAGGAGAAATGGTTACCATAAGCCTTGTGCTCCGTGGATTGGGGTAGGGCGAGATGCTATGAGAGGATACCTAGAACCATACATTCCAAAGAGCTGAAGAAGACAGCATTCTTTCCAGAAATGGTACAATGCAGTGACTAGAAAAACAGCTTTGTCTTTGAAATAAGGGAAGTACACAGGCTGATTGCTAAAGATTCTTGGGGCCTCACTTGGCACTACAGAATAGCTGAGGAAGAAAGACACAGTGTACCAATATGATATTCTTGAAAACTGTTGCTGTCTTTACAGTGGGGTTTTATGCGGACCTTCCCAGCTGCCACACTTAGTTATTGAAGGAAAGTGGTAAACCAACTCTCTCTTTCTGCCTCTCTCTGTCTCTATCAGTCTCCAATCTTTTCTTATACAAGCAGTTAGACACATGTGCACAGACAGACCTGGCTCAGAGGCTCACTGTTCCCTCACCAGATACCTGACCAAAGAAGAATGACCTTCGCACCAAGATTTGTTCATGTTCACATTGTACAAAGGACAGGTATTCAATCCATTGAAAACAGATGAGAACAAGAATTAAAACACTTCCACAGAGCAGATAAATTTGTGAAGACATATTTTGAAAAAATTTGAAGATTTTTTAATAAAACAAACACCCTCTATGAAACAAACTCTTGAAGAAGATATAAATGGTTTTAAGGACAAAATATTAAGACAATATAAATAAATTTAATAACTTAGAAAGGTATGGGAAAAAATAAGGATATATTAGAAGCTACAAAACAGGAGAATGACTACTATTGAAAACACAGCCAAGAACATGAAAATAAGCTGGAAAGGGGGATTAAAATTAAATTAAATTAAAAAAACAGAGTTGAAAGGATTTTTTGATATAAAGCTAGATATGAACACAGGCGAAGTAAAGGACTATATACATAAATTGGTGTCCTGGTAGAAGGGAAACCAATGAATGAAAAAAAAGAAAGATATAATTCAAGAAAATTTTCATAAGAAAAGTAAAAACTAAAATATGCAAGTTATAAAGGAAAATTATATCCCAGGGAAATGTGGTATGTATCACCCTGGATATATATCCTGGTAATATTACTGGACTTCAATGGTAAAGAAAGAAATCTAAGGGCATATAAGACAAGAATTTTAAAAAATCAACTCATCTGAAAAAGCAGAAATAGTAGACTGGTTGCAAACCTCTCCTCAGATACATTCAAAGTTAGAGGCAGTGTTATCTATTTTTCTTTTCAGAAAATATATTGTTTATGCTTTCTTTTCAGCCAGAACTATCATTCAGGTTCAGTCAGCTGATATTTTCAAAGTTTAAATAGCTTAGTCAATTAAGTTTTATTAAAGAACAACTAAAAAATAAATGTTTATCCAACCAAGAAGTAAATAGAAAAACATGTAAAAGGATAAATGGGGAACACAGAATCCATTTAAAACTAATGTGAACATGGGAACAACTGCCTGATTCACGCAGGACCCTTTACTTGCTCATGAACTTTCCAAGGCCAGGTGCATGCATTTTGGGGTCAGGGCTTTCAAGTCTTGTATTCACGTGTGGTCACAGATTTTAAATTTTGCAAACAAAAGATATTTTAGCTACAATGGGCAGGACTTTGGTCTTTACCTCAGTTTCCTTTTCTAATATGTTTCCCCTTCTGTTGGAACAGCCACTGGCATTTTTTGGGAATCAGATAAAGGAAAACTGATTTGTGAATATTTTTTAGTTGGAGTTTAATATGTAATTCACTGTCATTTCCATGGACTATGGTAGAACTAACTCCTTCGACTCAGTGTTACTAGTGTCAAGTTACAACGTTATAAAGTTAAAGGTCTTTTATCAATGTAAATGCCTAAGTAGCCAGAAGACTGTGAGTAGCAAAAGAGAACAAGTTTTGAAAAAAGGGGAGCTAGGCCTAGTTTCTGAAAAATCTTTTCAATCATCAAACATTTTGTCACCATCACCTACTCAAAAAATGCATGTTTTCTCATAAAGGATATACAGTTATAAATATACTATATTCATTTCTAACATTTTTTGATGGGAATCGTGTAAAAGAGAAATCTTGTCATGTAGTAATGCCAAATCAGTTAACCTGCTTGTGCGGCAACTCAGACGCTGGACTGTGTCTTAGTGCTCACAGTGACATATCTTGCCCTGATCTCTAAGGGCTCCAGGTGAAATTGTGTGGGAAATGGCCAGTGGTGCAGCAAATAAAACACAAACAAAACGTGGATTAATAAGTGACTTTATTATTTAAGAGTGCCTAATCATGGTGCAAGAAAATATAAACGCTCTGAAATCATACAGCTTACTATGAAAGATAACCCGACAAAGATTATCCTAAATTTTACAAGTATAATATAAATTTGCGTACCATTACCAAAAACAAATTACAAAGCTGCCAGAAGCTTTTCTAGCTATAAAAAAATCAATTGACCATTCTAGAAAAGATACTGAATTATGTTTTTGTTGATATTATAGAAAATACTATAAAATCAATGTCACATGAAAAGGTGATCAAAGTATGCAGCCAAAGAATAAAGGAACAAATATATTATAAAGGTGTATCCAACTGTTAGTAAAATATGCAATGTCCCTAGATTTGGGGAAGCCTGTATTTATTTGTTTTTTTGACATTTCTAATTTGTTGTGATTTCTCAGTGAAAAGAAATAATAGAAATAGAAAGAAATAACAGAAATAGAAAGAAATAGTTTTCTTTAACCTACTTTTCCATTTATAGTTTCATATTATTTTAATTAAAGAGAGCAAAATTGTTCAAGCTCTGGGACCTATCAAACCCAGATCTGTCCTAGGCTTAGAGAAAAATACATCTTACATAATATAAATGATGGTAATGTAGAAATAAAAGTATAACTCATGAAGGAATAGAGGTGTGAAATGGTCAGATTTTGTGTAAGTAGTCTGACTCTTTTGTCATTTTTGATAAGTGACAGTCAATAGACTTTTTTTTAATATCTTATAACTAAGCAATATGGATATATTATTGAAAGTTATAAGTATAATGACTCAAATACTTAAAAAAAATACACATATAACAAAGTTTTAGATGAAGGAAGAAAAAAAAGAGCTGTGAGAATGAAAAGAATGGTTTCTTTCCCTCTCTTTCATGGCATGAGGTCTCAATAATTATTGATAAAGTTAAAAATCCAAGACAGAGGCATAAGAATATTTTCTAATGGCATATTGTAAAATCCTTAATATTATTTTCATATAAACTCATTAAACTTCATGTACTCTATGACAATACTAATTTTGGAGAGTGGACAGGAGAATGTGGGAATAAATGGAAATTATAATCCCTTGTCATTCGTGTGGGTGCAAATAAATATTCCTTGCTAAAAAGATATATTAAAGTTACAAGTCAAAAGAAACAGATTGAAAATACACAAATATAAAACAAGAGAAAGCACATGATACAGTGACATTAATGTGTTAAGAAACACTGAAAACTGAAAGTGTAATAAAAATTAAATTTTATAAGAAAATTCTTTAGAAAATAAGAATTCAGTTTATTAGGACATTTCTTAATCTAAATTATAAAAATTGAAGTTTTCACAAACAACGGATGGTGAGCTCTTTCCAAATTTATGTGACAGATCTGGCGAAATAATCCCTGCCTATCACCATGTTTTGCACACCCTTTTATAAACTTAAAGTTTACAATCCCTCAAAATGAGTATCTTCTGTGCATATTTTGTGTGTGCATCAAGAATAAATACTTCTCTGTAGAAAGATGCTTTTCTTAGCTGGCCTTGGAAGGGCAATAAAAATTGGATTCTGTTTATAGTTAGAAAATAAATAAGGAATTGCAACTATTTGGAAATCCATCTATTGAGTAAAGCAGAATAAATGCTCATCATGCTTGGGGTGTTCTAGGCCTGAATGAACAGCTATCTTGGAACCAGTGTTAGCCTCTGACAACAACTGAGCAGAAGTGTGATTAGATCTGGGTGTAGACAGAAGCGGAAGGATGAACAGATGACTCTCCCCACCATCACCAATCTGAGCCTCAAGAAACACTCATTTTTGCACCCATGACATACCTTCACGATGACTGTCCTATCACACCCACTTTGAAAAATCCACATCAAAGTCAATGCAAAAAGACAGAAACATTCACCTTCAAAACTCTTGAACTAAATCACAATCTGCAGGGCGATGTGTGGGGGCAGTCGTCTATTTATTTCCAATTACCTGAGAATAGCAAGAAAAAATTTGCTTCCAATATTCTTGTACCCCAGCTGCTCGTCAGCTTTCTGAGATGTGACATGGAGGGTCATTAATGCCAGAAGCACTTGCTTTCCAGGAGAACTGACTAAATGTTTCACTGTGTTGGCTGCTGTTGGCTCAGCTGCTACTTGCTCTGGTTGTACTTCAATTTCTCTTTTCATTTTAGATTTTGGTCTCCCTTTTTTTCCATTATACTGAGTAATATATGACTCTGAATGATGTGTGTAATAGGAAACTGATGTTATATGTGTACTTTATTGACACAGCTGCCGCCAAAACGGCTTAGCCTATATCTCTAAGTAGTGCAATTTATTGTTCACTATCCCCCACTCACCTACATATAATGGTAAATGAAGAGAAGAGAGTGAAGAATTCTAATTTCGACTTTTTCCCCAAACACTTAAAAAGCACCAGACTCCCAATCCTTAAACTTGAAGCAAGCTTCTCCCAGGACTTTGGGTCTTGAAATAAATGATTCACTGCAACACAACTGTCCATTGGCCTTGGGATTCCCAGATCGCCCAAAAGGAGGACAACTCAGAGCTGTTATCATCATCACATTATCCAAAAGTCAGAGACTGCCCTCTGAGAATATTTCTACTCCCTTTACTAAGGAAGTGGAGTGATCCACCACCCCCTCCACACTCAATATAGAACCTTTTAAACATCCCAAATTGGCCTATGGTAATGTTGAAACTCTGGGAAAAGAAATTCTTCAGATTAATGTTAGAGGAAATTGCCATTTTTTTTTGTTAAGATTTTATTTATTTATTTTACAGACAGAGATCACAAGTAGGCAGAGAGGCAGGCAGAGAGAGAGAGACAGGGGGAAGCAGGCTCCCTGCTGAGCAGAGAGCCCGATGCGATGCGGGGCTCCATCCCAAGACGCTGAGATCATGACCTGAGCCGAAGGCAGAGGCTTAACCCACTGAGCCACCCAGGCACCCCGAAATTGCCATTTTGTGCTTTCAGTTTGCAGTTATGAATTATGGTTGATGTACATTAACTGGCTAATGTCCAGAAGTATCCCCTGGCGTAGGGCATATGAACTTTTGGTTTCCAATTAACTTCATTTTATATAAATAATGGTTTGTTTATGTGCTTAAATATTTGTGTGAGAATAGTCAACTGACTTATTTAATTAAAATATATATATTGCCATTATAAAAAATGTTTGATAAACAAAAATGTAAGTGTAAGCATTGTTTAACATTTTGCCAGAGATTTAAAAAAAAGTATTTTTGTGTATATCAGAAAAATGGGAAGAGAGGGCCCAAGAACTTTTAATGAGGACAAGAACTACCAATAAAAGGAAACAATATTCATATAAATTAAAATGCCAGCCTAGCACTCTACTGGCTACTGATAGATGGTATATACTTTATGTATTTGTGACTGTGTGTATATCATATGTGTATGTATTTTGTTTACATGCAGACATATCTACACAAGAATGTGTTTTTGAAGTGCCAGAATGAGAACATATTACTCTTTGAAAAAGAAATTTAATCAGAAAAATATCCTGCTTGGAAATGAGATAATGGGAATAAAAATGCTATGTGAACTGTAACATATCATGCATATGCTAATAATTGTTATTTGAATTATATTTTATTGTAATTATCAATGCATAGTAAAATGATCACTTCCCACTGGAATGGTGAAACACTTCTTTAAGCAGTTTACCCAAGATATAAATTGTTCTACTTTGAAGTGTTACATGTTAAAATATGAATGCATGGTTCCAATGTAGTACTTCAGGTCTTTAATTGTAAAAATTAAATTTTTCTGGTGCAGTGTGATCTTTGCTAAACTACCTCGGCTATTTCCCAGTAGCTTTTGTTTTAGGTAAATACAGATAAATTATTTTTTTTTTATTTGTTTGTGCACCTTCCCAGTTATGTGGCATGCTTGGAATCATCAATGCACAATCAAGATAGAGCTTGGTTGGCTTCTATGTCACAATTATCTGAACGGAGAGTCCGGTTTTTCCAATCTGTAATAAAATCACTGATTTCTCTATGCTAATGCATTTATTTAATGAATATTTATTATGTGTTAATACTCTGTGCCAGGCACTCTCCTAACATTGCTAATATAGCTGTGAACAAATAGACACAGTCTGTCTCCCTGATACACTGGGTCCAGTGGAGAAAGAGTTAAATAACCAAATAAATATTTAAACTCTTATCATTGTAAGTACTACTAGGAAAGACTAAAAAGTTGGGTGAGGCAAGGAAAACTGAATGCTGGTAAAATTAGAGTAAGGGAGAGGGAGAGGATTGGTGAGAAAAGGCTCTTCTGAAAAAAGGAAATTTAACAATATGAGGAGTTGGTCACATGAGAATGGTGAAACAGCAGGTGTGAAAGGTCTGAGCAGACAGGGGCTTGGAATGCTTAAGGCTAGCCCAGGAAGGTAAGGAGAGGCTGCCTTAATGAAAACACACCAAAGGCTTTGAATTTTGCCTTTGTTGAAATAAAAATCCATAGGGATTAAGCAGAGGAAAATTGTATTAAATAAAAACTTATGTAGTCTGGAGATAGAAGGTGGTGGTGCGGAGGGAGAGGTTGTCTTATCTGGCAAGGGATATTTTACAGAAGTGTACGTAGGAGCTAACAAAGGCATTTCCATCAATAAAATGACAGAATATTTATGTAGACTAAAAAGCCAGGGGCGCCTGGGTGGCTCAGTGGGTTAAAGCCTCTGCCTTCGGCTCAGGTCATGATCTCAGGGTCCTAGGATCAAGCCCCGCATCGGGTTCTCTGCTCAGCAGGGAGCCTGCTTCCTCCTCTCTCTCTGCCTACTTGTGATCTCTCTCTCTGTCAAATAAATAAATAAATAAAATCTTTATAAAAAAAAAAAGCCAATCTACTTTCTGATTCTCTGGTGGAGAAGATGGAGAAGTGTCAACTGAGACCAGATATATTTGAGCACAAGAATATATAGTATTGATTATAGATTGACTATGAAGAGTGATAGAGAGACATAGTTCAATGCTATCATCTAGTAGCAAAATGTATGGAGGTAAGGAAGCACTGGAGGGATAAAATTGTGGAGCCAGCTCAAAAGCTCATTTTTATACCTCTAATTAGTTTGAGATGCCTCTGAGCTATCTTCATGGTGCTGGAAATGCACATCTGGGAGGTTCTAGCACATAGATGGAAAGTAGATATAAATGGCACTTGTTGAAAATATTATAAAACCTATATTACCCTTATTTTATAGAAGACAGATTGATGTTTGGAAATTTTGAAAAACTTGACCAAGGGCAAAGGGCTAGTGATAAGCAAGCTTTCTGAGTCCAAAGCCAATCTCCTCATTCCATTAGGACTTCCACAGCTCCTAGTGCAATGTTTTGTACCTAGAAGTTTTTGATAAATATGTATCAATAACTGATGTCATCACCCAACTTTTTACCTTTGCTTCAATCCTGTCACTCCAACAAGTAAGTTTAATGAAGAAAGGGACCACTTAACAAGGACAAATGGTGTTCTGCATAGAATAGTGAAAAATAATAGGTAATCGCTAAATACATATTGGTTGATATCCTGAAATTAAGTTTATTTTACATTTTCCCATCAGCGGAATTGCAGAATAGCTAGTCAGAATGTACAGTATTCTATGAAAGATTTTGTAGTTTCTGACGTTTCACCAATATCACACAGTGCTAAGATCATCTCCTATGATTCTTTATGATAAGACTACTTTAATTCTAGAGTTCTAAGTCACTGTTTTATTTGTGAATTGAGTTTGTTAATGTTCCATTTCAGATAACAGGTATATATATTTCCAAAGTCAATTTAGGTCAGATTATTCTTCAGATCTCCTGATCAAAATTAATTCATTCAACATTTGCTGAATATCTACTATATCTGGGAATACCACAAGATGTGATAGAGACAAAAATAAAAAGTAGCTATAAGAAACCAAAATTCAACAGGGAGAACATATAAATACATAAATACACAATAGAAGCAGAGAATGGGGAACAGATACTGTTAGCATCATTAATGTAACTTTATGTATCATTTAGTTGGGCAATGGGGTGCCCAGATATTTGGTCAAGTGTTAATCTGGGTGTGTCTGTGAGAGTGTGTCTGGATCAGATCAACACTGGAATCACGGGACCTGTAAAGCACATTGCCCTTATTAATTTGAGTAGGCTCTTCAGATTCATTGAAGACCTGAAGCGGATAAAAAGGCTGAGTAAGAGGGAACTCCTTCTGCCTGACAGCACTGAACTGGGGCATCAGTCTTTTCCTGTCTTTGGATTCAAGGCTCTTCTTAGGTCTTAAATCTGCCAGGCCTTCAGGCTGGAACTTTCACCATTGGCTCTCCTGGTTCTCAAGCCTTTGGATTCAGACTGGAACTACACCATTAGATCTTCTGGGTCTGCATTTTGGCAACTACAGATCTTGGGACTTCTCAGCTTCTATAATCACATGAGCCAATTCTTTATAATCAATCTCTTCATATATTCTTTATATATGCATCCTTTATATTTATATATTCATCTTTATATATACATAATATACATTATATGTACTGTATATATTGTATATTATATATAATATGTACATGTACACATATATATGTATGTGTGTGTATGTGTATCCCCTTGTATCTCTATCTCTATACCTATCTATCTATCTATCTTATTTGTTCTGTTTCTCCGGAGAATTCTGAAGTGCCTAACTTCAAACCCAATTATGTTTGGCTAACCCCACCCATGCTCTGTTTAGCCATATGTTTCACTGAGCCATTCACAGTGGTCCCATCCTCCTTTCTAATGATTTCTTTAAAAAAGGACATAATTTATAATTCTGGATAATGAAGGTGAGTCTGCTTGGCATCTTTTATGAAAACATTCTCTTTGGTCTAAAAAGGGAAAAGATGTCCTTTTCTAGACTTGTACATGTTTGGATTTGATGTCTGAACCCATGTCAATCATCTGGTGACACAATGAAGATGGGAGAAAGAAAAGACTGAAATGCCCAGAGTTCTTGATACTATTACTGACCTGCTGAATTAACTTACTCTAGAGCTCCCAACCTTTAGCTACTTATTATGAGGGATAATACATTTCCTTTTGTTTAAGCCATGCTGACTTGCATTTTTTTCTTATGTGTGCCATAAACTGTAAATCTGGTAAATGCTATAATAAAATGCTACTGTAAATCTGGTAAATGCAGCCATAAAAATCACATGGTATAATGAGCGTACAAAAAGGAAGGTAATTCTTTCCAGAATTGTGGCAAGAACTTGAGATTTCAGTATTAGTCACAGAAGTCCTAAGTTTGAAGTTACCATGGAATATCCAGGTATAAATGTTCTGCAGATCATTTGTTATTTAACTCTAGAGGTGAGAAAAGAACACTGGACCGGAAACACAAAGAGTTATAAGTTTAGGGGCATGCATTTTGTAGGAAAAGTCTTGATGTAAGTGACATCTTGCATATAGAATTGCAGAGAATAAAAAGTAAAGGGATATCTTATAGAAAAATGAGAAGTGTCAACCTCCAATAGATGGTCAGAAGAAGAGGAACCCAGAGTAGAGGGTAAAAGAAGAAGCCACAGGAAGGAGTTGTAACACAAAAATTAGATGTACAAATGGATTCAAGTGGGGAAAAAATCAGCAGCAATAAATACCTTAAAACGCTTCAGAAATACAAAAGCAAACATTGGCTAGTGAACTTGGTTATTGGGATTGTGTATCAGTTACACAATCAGTTACACATATTACACAATATGCAGTTTGGCTGCATATGACAGAAACCTATTTTTCATGGAACAAAGTCCAGAAAGAGAAAGTTTCAGGAGTCCTCAGGGACTTCACAACCTCATCAATGTCCCGGGTGTCTTCTTTTTTTCTTTTCTACACAAAGAGCTTTTCATCTTTATGGGCATATTATGATCACAACATGGCTGGTCCATCTCCAGCCTCACATCTACATTACAAGTAGAAAGGAGGAAAGAACAAATAACAAGGAGAAAAGTGTAGGACTTTTTTTTTTTTAATCAGCAAAACACATCTTTCCCAGAAATCCTCTGTGGACTGCCAATTACAGCTTCAAAGCTACCAAGGAAAGTGGGTAATGTAGTTTTTTAAATTAAGCTGGCTCATTATTGTTGTAAATATTCTCTCTTAGTAAAAAAAGAAAACAGAAATGGATTTTAGAAAGACAACTACCAGAATCTGCCACAAATGTAAGTTATAATCTGAGTGAGAATAGTTTTAGAGGTGGAGTTGAGGCAAAAGTCAAAATTAAGCCAGAAGAGGGCCAGTTGGAAGAGGAGGATATGGTAAAGCAGACATGGGCAGGAAGTTTGCTTGAAAAGCAAAGGAGAGATGAGACCATACAAATGGATGTTGTGCAAATTTCTATTAATGTTGACATGTATAGGAAAGGATCCCTGGATCTTTCCCCTTTGACTCTTTTTGCATCTGCAACTTGAGTAGGCATTCAACAAATGCCAGTGGAATTAATGAGCAGTACTGAGATTGTTGATTTTGGGGGTTCAGTCACTAGCCTCTCTTACCTATAAGCACAAAGTTCGTGAAAGAGAATGATTGCAATGGGACTGAAATGTGGGGAGTTACCAGATCATGTAAGCCCTGTTAAGGCTTCTGTATTTTAACACAGGAAACCTGAGAATCACTGAATGATCTAAACTTACATAGATACAATCAAATTTGCAGTTTAAAAAAGATACACTTTGGGCCAGAGGTAGGGCTGAAGGTGGGGAGTTAGACTAGAAGCCAAAAGCAGTAGTCTAGGCAACAGATATGATTGGTCCAAGATTGCTTGGACTGGACTGGTGGTGATGATTGCCACATTCCATATTCTTTATTATTATCTAATAGAAATAGTAACAAATAAACCATTTTATTGTTGTCCCTGTGCCAAATATAATTCTAAGTGCTTTGTCTTATCTGCATTATGTATTTATATCCTCCCCTCAGCCCTCTGAATTAAATGGCATACAGCCCAGTCACTGAGCCATGACCAAGGACTCAGCAGCCTCTCCTTTGCATCCCCTCACTTCCCGACACTCTGTTCCCCACCGCCCCCACCAACCCCTGCCCTGGCCTTCTGCAGGCTGTTTCTATGAAGAAAAAGGAATGGTAGAGTATGTCCTGCTATCCATAACTTCCACTCTTTCCAGCCCTTGGCTGATGCAAGTAAGGGTGATGATCTTCCTGCTGGCACTGAGGATTACAGCCATATAAGAATTCAACAGAGAAACAGCAGGAAGACCCTTACTACTCTTCAAGTGTTCACTGGTGGTTACAATAAACAGAAACCAGTGAAGGTGTTTAAGAGAAATTTGCAGGGGTGCCTGGGTGGCTCAATCAGTTAAACATCTACCTTCATCTTAGGTCATGATCCCAGCGTCCTGGGATCGAGTCCAGCATCAGTTTCCCTGCTCAGAAGGGAGTCTGCTCAGGAGGCAGTCTGCTTCTCCCTCTCCCTCTGCCCCTCAGCCTGCTTGTGCTCACTCTCACTCAAATAAATAAATAAATAAAATCTTAAAAAAAAAGAATTAGTTTGCCTGCAATGGTCCTGTAATTGAGCACCCAGAATATGAAGTAATTCCACTACAGGGTGAACAGTGCAAGACCATATGCCAGTTCCTCATAGTGACTGGACTTGCTAAGGATGACCAGTTGAAGGTTCATGGGTTTTAAGTGCTTTTGGCTCACTGAAGCTTAAGCGAGGATTTCCTTGCAATGAGTAGAATATCCCTCTGTCCCTTGTAACAAGTTTAAAAATCTCATAGCTTGTATAATGTAACCATTTGGGGTCTGCTTTTAACTGGGACTAGTGTAACTTCTTCATGCAATAAGCTGAAAAGATCTATGCTGTCTAGTCTTAAAGTCCCTCATTTAAACAGAGGTCAAGCAGCAGGTACCTGGCAATGTCCGGCCTGAAACCAAGCAGTAATGTGATGTTTCTTTTGGTCAAACCCAGAGCCCCAAGATCACAGATAGCTATGTATGGCTAGAAGCTCCTCGGCTCTCCTTTTTAAGAGTTCCCTGCCCTTAGATAATGTCACCACCTGAACAACCCACAGTGAAGCGTGCTGCTATAGGGAGTCAAAGAAAGATCCCTGGTGTCTCCAATCCGACCAGGTAGGCAGAGCTTAGAGCGGCGACCTTCCCTCTAGGGAGGTGTGATAGGACATCTGGCTTGCCGCCAAGGTCTTTTTGACCAGACATATCCTAGCTAATCAATGTCCAAACACCAGAATGTGAGGCCAACCTTCTATGACAGTTAAACTTTGACAAAGGAACAAACTTCAGACTGTTGTATCAGGCATGTAGCTAGCTGTAGAGCTTTCAACTTACTAGCTATGGCTGCCCAATGCCATGTGAAGTAAGACTGTTTTTATTTTTTTATTTTTTCAGTGTTCCAAGATTCATTGTTTATGCACCACACCCAGTGCTCCATGCAATACGTGCCCTCCTTAATACCCACCACCAGGCTCACCCATCCCCTCACCTCCCCCCAAATCCCTCAGTTTGTTTCTCATAGTCCACAGTTTCTCATGCTTCATCTCCCCTTCTGATTTACCCTACTTCACTTTTCCTTTCCTTCTCCACTGTCTTCCATGTTATTCCTTATGCTCCACAAGTAAGTGAAACCATATGATAATTGACTTTCTCTGCTTGACTTATTTCACTCAGCATAATCTCCTCCAGTCCCGTCCATGTTGATACAAAAGTTGGGTATTCATCCTTTCTGATGGCTGCGTAACAGACTGGCTTTTGTTTTATTTTTTTCCTTCAGCTTTAACATTACATATTTAAACCCTTATTTAAATAAAACTTGCTTTCAGGAAAAAAACAATGGCATATAGATAAGGAGCACTGCAGGTACTTGCCCAAGGTCACACAGCTGATATGTGGCTGAGCCAGGATTTTAAACTCATGCCTGTCTGGTTTCAGAGCCCACAAGCTCACCACACATTGTGGTAGGCAGCAATGTCAGACGGTGGCTGAGAGGCTGGTCTCTTTGTAGCTTAGTGTACAAGTTAAAGCCTGTATTTCTGAGCTGGACTATCTGTGTTCAAGTCCAGCCTCCATGTTTCCCTCACTGTATGAACATTGGGAATTATTTACCATTTATTGCCTTGGTTTCCAATTTTGTAAAATGGGGATGGTAATGATAATACCAAATTCATTTGGTTGATATAAAGATTAAATGAGTTAACATTTGTAAATCTTCACCTCAAAATAAATATGTTCATACATAGAATTATATACATGTTTTTAATAAAATAAAAATTTCAAGGTATACTAGATATTGAAACCCCTGTGCAAATATTTCTTTGATGGGCTCATCCATTTAGATATTTTTCAAGTGTACATGAAAATTAATTGTTCATTTGGCTGTGTCCTCTCACTGTTCTTCTATGTCAATTTTGACTTCAGTTGCTTCAATTACTTAATAGTCCCCCCAAATGCAAAATATTCAGTGCTCATCTACAAGATTGTTATTATTGTGAAAGTCAGGCAAATACACATGCTTTTACTTTAATTGCTCATGCACTGGAGGAAAAACAGTTTTTCTACCTTGGATAATTCTGATGTGTAACTAATATATGTGTAACTCACTTCATTTTACTCCCTTTGTTGGTAGACACGATGTCCTTTATATCAGATTATGATCTTGCAAAGAGATCCAGAGAGGAAATAAGTATAAGAGAAACAAATCTGCTCCTTGTTTGGTTTTTACTTCTAACAAACAGCAAAAGAAGTCATCCGTTCCCAAGCTGAAGGTTATTATAGTTATTGAAAGTTATATGAAAGTTATTATAGTTCCACTCTGAAAATTGCACTTTAGCGTCGGCCTATTGTCACTATTGAAAAGTTCATCACTGTTTTGTTTTTTTTTTTTTAATGTGCCAAGAACAACGTATTTGCCAAACCAATCATGAGTCTGACTGCAAGCAAATGGTAAAGTTACATAGGACTACAGGAGAGGCAGCTGGGAAGCAGTGGTATAGATGGAAAGCCAGACAATTTGGCTGGGACTGCATTTTCAACACACTCACCTTCATTGTGGTAACTCAGGATTTTATCAGTTACTTGGAACTACCATGGGCAGGCTGTTGAGCAGTTAACATCTCTGAAGTTACAAGTGTCCAAAAACACAGAAAGTTTCTCCAAAGACCCAGCAGGATTCTTACTTCCAATTAGGCTGCCTATCTGCAGAGTGATGCCTCCATGGGTCTGAGGGGATGGTGGGAGGTATGGCTGAGACTCCTTTTGTAGATAATTTTATAAAGTTATGGTCTTGAATCACTCTATATCTCTTGTTTGCATATACTGGTATCTTTTTGTCTTGGATCACTGTCACCATGGTGATAGCCATCCAAATAGTAACACTGAAAAGAAATTTAAACTTTGCTAACTTTATAGGGAAGGAAGATGGAGAACGAAAAGTAAATGTGATGATTTGGGCATTTCCTGGTGCATTGAGGACTAGTGCCCAAAACTCAGAGGAAAAGATTGTCAAGCAGACCAAGGGCAATCCAGCTAAAAGAAACTGTAAAGCACAAGATGGAAATATTTGAATGCAAACTTACAAGGCAATATTTTTTTCCCTACGTGCAAAGACTAGATGAAACTGGAACTGAAAGATGGAGAGGTGATACAGTAGAAAAAGGACAAGTTTGGATGAGAATCATGGAAATGGTTGCTCTTTTTTTTTTTTTTTTTGAGACATTTATTTATTTGAGAAAGAGAGAACATGTGCAAGTGCAGGGGGAAGTGGCAGAGAGAGAGAGGAAGAGAGAATCTTTTTTTTTTTTATTATTAACACATAATGTATTATTTGCCCCAGGGTACATGTCTGTGAATCATCAGGCTTACACATTTCATAGCACTTACCATTGCACATACCCTCCCCAATGTCCATAACCTAGAATCTTTTAAGCAGACTCAACACTGAATGCAGAGCCCCACAGAGGGCTGATCCCATGACCCCAGCATCATGAGCTGAGCTGAAGTCAGGAGTCAGCTGCTTAACCAACTGCATGACCCAGGCAGCCTGAGATGTTTGCTCTTAAAGAAGAATGACATATTCAAAGTGGAAAAGATTCACCTAGTTCACCACTTTCCCTCCCAGATACCAATGAGACTCCAAAGCACCCATCCTACAAAATGGGGGCCATTTTGTTTACTTTGTGAATGTATGCCTAGGCAACAGACTTGAGAGCTGTCCCTGCACTTAAATGAGCAGAGGAGATAATTGAAAAGAAATGGCAGAGCCAAGAGACTGAGCAGGCTTCTTCACCATGCAAGAATGAGAAATTTCACCAAGGTAAGGATATACTTGAAAAGGTATCCAGGATTGAGCCATACCCCACCTCAGCAACAGAACAGGCTGAGGGCTATCAGAGCCACACCATACATTTGTCTCCTCCACTCTTTGAATCTATCTCCAGCTCAAGATCGTACTGGAGGAAGGGGAAGACATGGGATGTAAACTGAGTTTAAGCTTAAAGTTTTGATGAAGTGGGATTTATTCTTGGGTTGCAAGGGTGGTTCAATATTTGCAAATCAATCAGTGTGTTACATCACATTAATAAAAGAAAGGGTAAGAACCATATGATCATTTCAAGAGATGAAGAAAAAAGCATTTGACAAAGTACAACATCCACTCATGATAAAAACCCTCAACAAAGTAGGCTTAGAAGGCACATATATTGGTCATATATGAAAAACCCACAGCTAATATCATCCTGAATGGGGAAACACTGAGAGTTTTTCCTTTATGGTCAGTAACAAGAAGACAGGGATGTCTACTCTCATCACTTTTATTCAACATAGTACTGTAAGTCCCAGCCACAGAAACCAGACAACAAAAAGAAATAAAAGGTATCCAAATTGGCAAGAAAGAAATAAAACTTTCACTATTCGCAGATGACATGATACTACAGAGAACCTAAAAGATTCCACCAAAAAACTGCTAGAATTGCTAGAATTCAGTAGTCACAGGATACAAAATCAACATACAGAAACGCTTTGCATTTCTATACACCAATAACAAAGCAGTAGAAAGAGAAATTAAGGAATCACTTCTATTTACAATTGCACTAAAAACAATGAGTTACCTAGGAATAAGCCTAACCAAAAAAGTGAAAGAGCTGTACTCTGAAAACTGTAAGACACTGATGAAAGAAATGGAAGACAACACAAAGAAATGGAAAGACATTCCATGTTCATAGACTATAAGAATAAATTGTTTGAATATCTATACTACTCAAAGCAATTCACACATTTACTGCAATCCCTATCAAAATACTAACAGCATTTTTCACAGAGCTAGAATACACAGTCTTAAAATTTATATGCAACCATTAAAGACCCAAATAGCCAAAGCAACCTTGACAAAGAAAAATAAAGCTGGAGGTATCACAATTCCAGATTTCAAAGCTGTAGTGATCAAGACAGTATGATATTGGCACAAAAATAGACACATAGATCAACAGAACAGAACAGAAAATCCAGAAATGAACCCACAATTAGATGGTGAATTAATCTTTGACAAAGTAGGAAAGAATATCCCATGGAAAGAAGAATGTCTCTTCAACAAATGGTTCTGGGAAAACTGGACAGCAACACGCAACAGAATGAAACTGAACCACTTTCTTACACCACACACAAAAATAAATTCAAAATGGATTAAAGACCTAAATGTTAGACATGAAACCATTAAAAACCTAGAAGAGGGACACCTGGGTGTCACAGTCAGTTAAGTGCCAGGCTCCTGGTTTCAGCTCAGGTCATGACCTCAGGGTGGTTAGATCCAGCCCCACATGGGGCTCTGCACTCAGCACAGTATGCTTGGGATTCTCTCCCTCTGCCCCTCCCACTTGTGCTCTCTCTCTGCCTCTCTCTCTCAAATAAATAAATAAGTCTTAAAAAAAAATCCAAGAAGAGAACACAGGCAGTTAACTGCTTTGACATCGGCTGTAGCAATATTTTTCCAGATATGTCTCCTGTGGCAAGGGAAATAAAATAAAAAAAAATAAACTACATTAAAAAAAGAAGGAAAGAAAAAAAAAGAAGGAAAAAAACCTTCTACACAGCGAAGAAAACAATCACAAAACTAAAAGGGAACCTATGGGATGGGAGAAGATACTTGCAAATGTCATATCTGACAAAGTGTTAGTATCCAAAATACATAAAGAACTTATAAAACTCAACAGCCAAAAAACAAATAATCCAATTAAAAATGGGCAGAAGATATGAATAGACATTTCTCCAAAGAAGACCTGCAGGGCCAACAGACACATGAGAAGATAATTATCACTCATCATCACGAATATGAAAATCAAACTATAATAAGATATAACCTCACACCTGTCAGAATGGCTAAAATCAATACCACAAGAAACAACAGGTGTTGGCAAGGATGTGGAGAAAGGGGAACCCTCTTATACTGTTTGTGGGAATGTAAAATGGTACAGCCATTCTGGAAAACATTATGGAGGTTCTTCAAAAAGTTAAAAACAGAACTACCCTATGATCCAGCAGTTGCACTACTAGGAATACAAAAATACAAATTCAAAGGGATACATGTACCCTGATGTTTATAGCAGCATTATTTACCAAATTACGGAAACTGCCCAAATGTCCATCAATTGACAAATGGATAAAGAAGATGTGGGAGGGGCGCCTGGGTGGCTCAGTCGTTAAGCGTCTGCCTTCGGCTCAGGTCATGATCCCAGGGTCCTGGGATCGAGCCCCGCATCGGGCTCCCTGCTCTATGGGAAGCCTGCTTCTCCCCCTCCCATTCCCTCTGCTTGTGTTCCCTCTCTCGCTGTGTTTCTCTCTGTCAAATAAATAAAATCTTAAAAAAAAAAAAAAGATGTGGGAGATATCTATATCTATACCTATATCAAATCTATATCTATATCTATATATCTAGCTAATGGAATACTACCCAGCCATAAAAAGAATGAAATCTTGCCATTTGCATCGACATGGATGGAGCTAGAGTGTATTATGCTAAGTGAAATGTCAGTCAGAGAAAGACAAATACCGTTAGATTTCACTCATATGTGGAATTTAAGAAACAAAACAAAAAGCAAAGGGAAAAAGAGAGACAGAGAGAGGAAAGAGAGAGAGAGAGAAGCAAACCAAGAAACTTAACTATAGAGAACAAACTTCTGGTACCACAGGGGAGGTGGGTGGGGGGACAGGTGAAATAGGTGATGGGGATTAAGGAGGGCACTTGTGATGAGCACTGGGTGATGTATAGAAGAGTTGAATCACTATACTGTATACCTGAAACTAATATTACACTGTATGTTAACTGAAATTTAAATAAAAACTTAAAAAATAGATTAAAGTTTTTAAATGGCTTGAGTTTTTATAGCTAGATCAACTAGAAAGTTGTGATTTCTACCCAAGATGTCATTATAGGGAAGGAAAGGGAGATTTAGCAGAGCAGCACTGAAAACAGTGGTTGGGGAAAAGATTCATATTTGAAACCTTACTGCATAATTTAGAATCATCAATAAACTGGTAATATATAACATGTATAATATATATGTAACAAAATAATAAATCATCTTGTTTATTTGGGTGTTTACTTGCTTATTTTCTCTCTCCTTCCACTTGATTATAAACCCCATTAAAATTCCAGCAAAACTAAGTGAATTTATTGTATGGACATTAAATTAGGCTAACAATTGTAAAATACGAAAAGCAAAATTTCCCAATCCCTCAATGTTTATTATTAGACATCTAAATTTCCAAGTCTCTGAGTCCTTTGCTGTTCCAAGACTCAATAATTCAATTGTTCATTTCCCCATTTATTCACTCAATGAATATATATTCAACTTTACACACATTGCAGAATGGTGGGTGGTGTGGGGACTTCAAACATACTTTAGAAAGAGTTTTTCCAAAGAACATAAAATCCGAGCTGGGGAGGCAATAGAGAATTCCATAAATTAGTTGAGAAGAAGGTGTAAATCAGAGAATGAAGCTGTATTTACACATGGTGGTAGCTTTTCAGAAGACCATGGGTTGATCAGGTACATGGTTATCAGGGAAGCAGTCACAGAGGCATAGAATGTGAGGAGGCTATGAGGAGTTGACTAGTTTGGTTGGAGGAAGTATGTAGAAGAAGTAAACAGGGCCAATAATGAAATCTGAGGGTATCTGAAAGAAAATCATTAGACACCGTAGGTTCTGATGGGAGAGAACCTAGAATACAATGCTGAGGAGTTTGACTTAACCTGAAAGGAAACTGTGTACCACCTACTAAAGACATAAAATGTAGGATCAGGATGGAGTGAATAGGCAGAGACTTCTAGCAGCCAGCATAGGTTTTGTTGCTGCTGTTGTTGTTTTAAATGAAGTATAGTTGACAAAAGTTATACTAGTTTCAGGTGAACAACAAAGTGATTTGACAATTATATACATTACAGAATGCTCACTACGATAAATGTAGTCACCATACAATGTTATTACAATACTGTTGACTATAATCTCTATGCTGTACTTTTCATCCCCATTACTTGTTTATTTTATAACTGGAAGTTTGTGCCTCTTAAGCCCCTTCCCCTATTTTGTTTATCCCCCAACCCCTTCCTTCTGGTAACCACCAGCTTGTTCTCTGTACTTATGATCTCACTTATATGTGGAATCTAAAAAACAAATGAATGAACAAATAACCTAGATATCTTTAAGATCAGGATTGGACCTAGAAATTAGGATGAGTCTCAGGATTCAGGTGGGGTCAAGGTGCGAAGAGTGGTAGTAAATAGAGGCAGAGTAACAGGCGGTTTTATTCTTCCTTCTCCCAATCACTATTAAAAGCCTGAATTTATAATCGTAGATGTAATATCTGCAATGTGATTAACATGTTTTAGAATTGTATTGGGGCTAATAAATGGAGAACAGTGATTCTAACCCAAAACTCCTTAGCTAACTGGTTTGAACTAAGAAATTTAGAGAACTATGGAGAGCAGTTTTTCTCCCCATGGTATAATCCAAGAAACGTATTAATGTAAGATTATTACATTTGATGTAAACAGTAGGGGCCAGAGTTTGTGAAGCTAGCTACTTGTATGGTCTAGTGGCTCAGCCACTAGAACATCCACTATGTGAACAAACTGAATTTAAGTTATCTTCAGGTTGCTTTCACCCTTAAGAAAAACCCTGTAACTGCTGATCAATATGCTGTACAGAGCTTCTCCTTGAAACTGCTGGATAATTTTTACTGCAGTTATAATTATAACATTTACTCATTTTTTAGTGTAATTACTGATGCTCACAGTAGCTCAACTTGAATATTTCAAAATCATTTGAATATTAATTTAAAATACATTTCTTCTGTTTATTCTTCTTTTATTTTTAGCTGCTACAGTTGCTGACTTTCTAAAAGGAACCAAAAGGAATGCCACTTCCCTGAAGATTGCCCTGACCTTTGCCACCAAATAATGAAGTCAGAGCCCATGTATTCTGTACTCTTCATTTGTCCTTAGATATGGAGTGACATGTGCAAATATCTTACATTCTCTTTAACTCTTTCATTAGTTTTTAACTCTGTATATGCTTGTTAATTCAGCTAAGTTTTAAATTCCTTGAGAGAAAGGGCGGTGGATCATAAATTGCTGTAGTCATAAAGCAAGGTTGTTATTTCTTTTTACTAACTATTATGTCTAAATGCAATGAAATAGGTTCACATTCCTTTGAATTATTTTCACTTGCCTTTTAGAGTCAGAAATGGGCTGACAATTTTCTTTCCGTAACTCAAATGCTCTCACACAGTCTGAGTTGTCAGTGCCCTCTCTCTCCTTTTCCCTAGGGAATTTCATTCACCTATTGGTGTCTTCCTGAATCCTTTCTCGGATCCTTTCACTTTCTTGCACCTTCTACACTGTCTGAAAACAGAGAAACTAATTTCTGCAATACGTGAAATAAGTTGTTGCCCTTTCTAGGTAATACAGTGCCTTAGCCACTCAGAGAATTAATGGTAGGAATTTTAGACATTTTGTTTTTAATTGGGACACTTTTGTTATAACAGAAATCCAGTTGCACGGAGAGCTGTCTACCCAACAACTTGGGCAGCCTAAACTTTTGGTGATCCTAGGAAACCTTTATTTAGAGTGTTAATTCAAAGCTCTTTGGACTGGTGTTGAGTTCTTTTTGAGATAACTTCATTTTCCTTGCACTGATTCACCTTCTGACGAATAAAGAAGAGCACACAATTGTAAAGAGATCCACAGCAAAAAAAATCTAGGGAGTTAGGTCTTGAAGAAACAAATATGGATTATAGCTTACATTAAAATGTTTCATTCAAAGTAGATCCATCTAAAACAAAACAAAACAAACAAACAAAAAACATAGTAGATCCATCTAGCATTAAACAACAGTCTCTGAGTATTATGATAGAAGAAAATGACACTACACAATTTATAAGGAAGCCATTTCCTTTCTTATAGCTCTAATGATCTTATTTATACCAAAGCACAGGGCAGCCATTTACACCATACCTGCTCCTTCTGTGATATATTCTGCTGGAATATGAAACAGGTTTATATGGAGGCTCACCTTAACTGTACTAAACAGTACCTGGTAATTAGTAAAAACTCTGCTGATCTCTTTTAAAGCACATTTTCCATTCTGTAACAATTTTGTGTTTATTTTTCAAACAGTAATCCGAATTAGATGCTGCAGGAAGAATTGTTGAATTTCAAAATGCAACACCCTATAACATTAAAAGAGCTTTCTAATTTGAAATGGTTTATAGTTAATATCTGAAAGATTTCTGAACAGTTCTTCAAGGTTTCCTGTGATATCCAAGGGTCTTTTTCAACCACAGACCAAATCTAAGTAGGCCTAGAATAACTTGGTATTTTGATAATCAATTAATACTTTGTGTTGTAGCCAAATAGTTGTTCAACTTTGTCTATGGTTTTAAATGCAAACATATGCTCACTCCACATAAATTGTTGACATTTTTAATAAGACAATTTTAAAGAACACTTTTAGGTTCACAGAAAAACTAAACAGAAGATACAGACCTTTCCCATATATCCCCAGCCTCACACATGTAAAACTTCCTCATTATCAACATTCCCCACCAGAGTGGTATATTTATTACAACTGATGAACCTACATTGACACAACTATAGTCACCCAAAGTCCATAGTTTACATTATGGTTTACTCTACGTGTCGTACATTCTATGGGTATGGACAAATGTATGACAAGCACCAGCATTTTGGTTTCATACTGAGTATTTTCAAGCTCTAAAAATCCTCCATGCTGTACGTGTCCATCACTCCCCCAACTGGCAACCATTGGTAACCAATGATCTTTTTACTGTCTCCAAAGTGCATTTTCCAGACTATCAAATAGTTGAATAGTACAGTATAACATTTTCAGATTGGCTTGTTTCACTTAGTAATATTCACTTAAGGTTCCTCATGTCTTTTTATGGTTCGACAGCTCATTTCTTTTTAGTGCTGAATAATATTTCCTTGTCTGGATGTACCATAGTTTGTTTATCTGTTAGTCTATTGAAGAAGATCTTGGTTGCTTCTAAGTTTTGGGAATTGTGAATAAAGTTGTGATAAACATCCATGTGCAGGTTTCTGTATAGATATGAATTTTCAACTCCCTTGAGTAAATACCAAGGAGTGCAATTGCTAGATTGTATAATAAGTATATGTTTAGTTTTATAACAAAATGTTACACCATCTTTCAAAGTGGCTGTATCCTTCTGCATTCCTAGCAGCAATGAGTGAGAGTTTTTATTGTTCCACAAACATGCCTACATTTGGTGTTATCAGTGTTCCAGATTTTGGCCATTCTATTAGAGCAGTGTTATTGCACTGTTGTTTAATTTGCATTTCCCTGATGACACATGATGTGGGGCATCATTTCAGATGACGTGTATCTTTGTCATCTGTAAATCTTCTTTGGTCAGGTGTTTGTTAAGGTATTTGGCCAATTTTTTTAACTGACTTGTTTGTGTTCTTATTGTTGTGTGCTTTTAATCTCCCTGTATTGGGGAATTTTCCATTTATCTTTCTGTTATTGAATTTTAGCTTAATCCTATTGAGGTCTGAGAACAGACATCGTATGATTTCTATTCTTTTAAAATTTGTTAAGGTGTGCTTTATTTTTTGATACATTCTAACAATCTTTGCCTTTTTATGAGTGTATTTAGATCACTGATGTTCAAATTGATATAGTTGGGTCAATATCTACCATATTTGTTACTGTTTTCTGTTTGTTGTCCTGGTTACTTAGTCCTACTTTTTTCTTCCTCTCTTTTTCTGCCTTTTGTGGATTTAGCTGAACATTTTTAAGGATTCCTTTTTCTATCCATTCTTAGGATATCATCTGCCCTTCTTTTTAAACATTTCTTGGTAGTTTCTCTAGAGTTTACCATATACACTTACAGCTAATCCAAATTCACTTTCAAATAACACTATACCACTTTACAGGTAGTGTAAATACCTTATTATAACAAAGTTCTCCTAATTTCTCCCTCATATCCATTTTATCATTACTGTTATGCATTTCACTTATATAAGCATAAGATCTAAGATACTGTTGGCATTATTATTTTGAACTATTATGAGGCAGATCAATTAAGAATAAGAAAAATAAAAGTTTTTCTTTAACTTTCACTTTCTCTTTCTTCCCATGCTCTTCCTTATTTTATGTAGATCCTTGTTTCTGACCTTTATAATTTTCCTTCCTTTTAAAGATCATTTAACATTTCTTGTGAGGAAGGTACACTGGCGACAAATTCTGTCAATTTTTGTTTATCTGAGAAAGTCTATTTCTCTTTTATTTTTGAAGGATAATTTCACAAAGTTCAGGATTCTAGATTGGTGTTTACTTCCTCTCAACACTTCAAATATTCCATCTCTTCTTGCTCACACAGTTTCTGAGAAGTAAGATATAATTTTTTTCTTTGTTCCTCTATAGATAAGGTGTTTTCCCCTCTGGTTTCTTCCAGGATTTTTTTCTTTTTCCTCGAATGTCTGTTGTTTGAAGACCATATGCTAGTTACAAAGTTTTTGTTCGTTTGCTTTTTTTTTTTTTTTTGCTTTTATTCTGCTTAGTGTTCTCTGAGTTTCCTGGATCTGTGGTTTGGTGTCTGACATTAATTTAGGGAAATGGTCTGTCATTCTTGTTTCAAATATTTTTTTGTCCGTTCCTTTCACTTTTCTTCCCCTCTGGTTTCCTCATTTACATATATGTCACACCTTTTGCAGTTGTCCCATAGTCCTTGGATATAGTTCTGTATTTTTCAGTCTTTGTTCTCTTTGCTTTTGTTTTCAAGGATTCTACTGATACATCCTCTGTCTCAGAGATTACTTCTTCAGCTGTGTTCTTGCTAAAAAGCCCATTAAAATCATACTTCGTTTCTGTTACAGTTTTATTTTTTAATCTCTAGCATTTTTTTGTTCTTTCTTAGGATTTCCACCTCTTTGCTTACACTTTACACTGCTCATCTGTTCTTGCATGTTGTCTACTTTATCCATTAGAGCCCTTAGCATATTTATCATAGTACTTTAAGTTACCCGTCTGATAATTCTAATATCCCTGAATGTCTCGTTCTGATATTTGTTCTGTCTCTTCTAATTGTGTTTTGTGTCTTTTGGCATGACTTGTAATTTTTCCTGATAGCTGTCCCTCGTAAAAATAACTTGTAAATAATCCTTTAGTAACGTGGTGGTTATACGGGGGAGGAGGGGAGGTATTCTAGAGTTTACAGTTGGGTCTCAGTCTTTCAGTGAGCCTATGCCTCTGGACTGTAAACTTCACAAATGCTTCTCAGGTTATTTTTTTCCTCCCCCCTTAGGTGGAATGGGATGGCTGGAACAGGCTCAAATTCAATATTTCTCTCCTTCCGTGTGGGCGGCTAGAGCTGGGTGGAGTTGGGTATTTCCTTTCCCCATGTCAGTTAGGCTCTGATAACACCCAGGCAAGTTAGACTCTCACTAACTAGTCTGCTCGGAAGGCAGGCCTTGTTGTTGTTTTTCAAAGATTTTATTTATCTATTTGACAGAGAGAGAGAAAGAGAGAGAGAGAGAGCATGAGGCGGGGGGGGGGGAGGAGGGTCTGAGCGAGAAGCATACTCCCTGCTGAGCAGAAAGCCTGATGTGGGACTCAAGGGGGGACTAAGGCAGACCCTTAACCTAGTGAGCCACTGAGGTGCCCCAGAAAGCACGCCTTGTTAAGAACAACACAATGCTCTGGAGCATTTCAAAATGGATCTCTTCCTCCTCCCCCTGCCAAAAGCATCAGGGAACTTTTCTTCAATATTTACTGTGGGAAACTGGGTTGAGATTCTGGAGGCAAATCTCACAATATTGCTGGGATCTCCCTATGACTGGGTCTTCTTGGTGTTTTTAAACCTTAGTTGTGTCCACACTGAGCCTCCAGCAATTTATCAATTATATTTCAGGTTTTCCTACTCTGGCACTCGTTCCTGTGGCAGTTTCCACCATGAGTCTCTGCTTTGGTAAGCTACAATGACCTGTATTTTCCTGTCTGTCTCTCCAAGCTCTGGAGTAGCAGTTTGTTCTATGTCCTCTTCTCCTTATGGATCCAAGAAGAAGGGTTTATTTTTCCATTCGTTCAGCTTTTTATTTGTTTTTAGGGCAGAATGGTGACATTCAACTCCTTACATGCAGGACCAGAAACTGGAAGTCTCTCAAAATTGTTTTTATTCCTTCAACCACAGACATATAAACTATAAAACACAAGGTTAAGGAGGTATATGAGAGTTCAGTGTACCTTATTATATAAAAGTTGGTCACTAAAGACTATATCAGCATTAAATGGTTCGTGTAATTTACTTGTGTAAAATTGCCAAGTCTTACTATTTCAGACATTAAAGAAAGCAAAGCAGATTGACCATTTAAGCAGTTGGTGACTAATTCGATCTGTAAATGTTCAACATAGTGCTGTTATCTGTAATGGTACAACAAGTGAAGAATGTGGGTGGGAAGAAAGGTGGGAATGAATGTTATTGATGATTCCTGATTTATCTGCAATAATCTCAGCAACATAGGAGTTTGCTGTTATTACCTGATGATACATATGAGGGAATCTGACGCTTAGGCAATTTTGTAATGAGCTATACACTATTCAGTGATGAACCACTAAATTGCCTAGTTGCTGATGAATGTGATATTTATTGACAGATCATAAACGCCTCAAACTTTGTTAACCATTTAGACATATATCACCTTATTTACTTCTCCAAGTAGACTTTAAGTTTGGTGTCTTATTTTCATGTTATATTTGATGTAACAGAGTCTTAGAAAAACTCTGAAAATTAATCAGAAACTTGACCAAAATAGTAAATGGTGGGTTGGATTTGAAGTCAAATCTATCAGAATTCCCTGGGACACTACATCGCACTATATGCTACACACAAACGAATGAGAAGGAAATACTATTTCCTAAATTTTTGAGTAGTAGGACTGATGTTTTAGGTTCATAATATTAGGTATAGCTCCCTGACCAAGCGAAGAAAAAAAACATTTTTTTTTAAAGATTTTATTTATTTATTTGACAGAGAGAGAGAGCGATCAGAAGTAGGCAGAGAGGCAGGCAGAGAGAGAGGGGAAGCAGGCTCCCCGCTGAGCAGAGAGCCCGATGCGGGGCTCGATCCCAGGACCTTGAGATCATGACCTAAGCTGAAAGGCAGAGGCTTTAACCCACTGAGCCACCCAGGCACCCCAGAAAAAAAACATGATCTTTGAAAAAAAAATTGTGATCTTCAGATTTCCAAAAGAGATTATATGAGAATATAGAAATACTCATATACTGTTTTAGGGTTTATAGATCTTTTGCAGGTGAGTTATCTTGTATTGTTTGTCCTATGTTATCACATATGATGAATAAATATTTATTAACTTTTACGTTATTCCTTATAAAATATAAGTCCCCAGTGGAACAGTAAGAATACGTAGTTAATTCAGGAATGTGTTTCTGCTCAGTTTCATAGTTCTTATGGATCAGGGGCTCTTTCTATCAAGAAGGTATCAAAGCAATTAACGACTTGATAAAAAACATGACTCTGCTTCACTGACTTTCATGTCAAAGGGAGAAGTCTGTATCGCTAGCAACTCAAATACAGATACAGACAAATTTGTGTATGCCTCTATGTTTTAAGTTTTCTCTACTATTTATATTTTTTTCTCTCTGCCACCTTTTGAACAACAAGTTTCAAAAGCTGGGAACTAACTTGGTAAAATGGCACCCCATTTATTTATACTGAAAGTTCTTCAATCAAACTTCAAGTCCTCACAGGATAGAAATAGCCTTCTTTCTCTTCACTTATATGTATTTCCTGCAATTCTGTTGCCTATTTTGAAATATAGTCCTATTTTTGCGTACTAAGTTCTATTACCCTCTATTTTTCTGTGCCTCCTTCACAAATAGGGTTCCCTGTGCTTTCTCTGAAACTTCCTCGCATTTGTCATTTCATTGATGTAAACGTACTATTAGTCAATTCAACATTCAAGGTGAGTTCATAACGCTGACTTACAGAAGAGCATTACAGTATTTTCTGTATCATTCTCAATCATATCCTCATTTTTTTCCAACATTGTACATTGAAATACTCACAATGATGCATAGATTCTTTTCCTGAGAGGTTACAATGCAGAGTGAAATAAGAATACTTTCTGGTAATATATTACTTGTCACACAGTGATTTCAAAGCACTTTGTTAACAAAGAAAGATTATTACCATCAATTTAATGGGAACTGAAACACATAAGTTAAATTACTTTTTCAAAGTTGAACAGAAAGTAAGTTACTACATTATGAACATAATTCATGTTCCTGTCATTACAGTGTTTAATTCTATCTAGTGGAACACACTTCCTTTCAGGCTGTCTTCTACATAACAATTTACTGCCCACTTGGCAGAGCGGAGGCTCAAATTCATGGATATGAGAATCCACTGTATCTAGGCAGAATCTGGGTTTACCTAGTCATATAGTGTCATGACTTTGGCTAGGTGGAGCCAGAGTGGAACTGCTTCACTACACATGGAATGGCTCACACTTTCTCATGTCCATAGTTTTCAGAAAACAAACTGCATACAAGGCCATTAGAGAAATCTGGGGAGAAGAGAAGAGTCAAAAACTAAATAAGAAATAGGTAAAGAGCAAGCAATCACTCTGTTGCCTGAAAATCAACACTAAACTAATGTTGGTATTACTTTCTTCCATTATGTATATAAGCATATGCATGTGTATTTCAAACATTAGGATTATAACCTAGTCACAATATGTGTCTTTTTTATTTTCACTTGATATTGTTTTTGAACATTTAAATACTAATGAGCCCTTTCACAATGTACTTTTAAAGGGTTCTTAATTTTCCTATGTAGGTATACATGTGCATATGTATACATGCAAATATATACATAATTTACTTAGGCATTCCCCTATTATTGGTCATTTTTGTTTATTTTTTACTGTTTATAAAAAAAAAACTAAAAATCCTCATACATATGCCAAATTTTCAATCTCTTCCTTTGGATTGTTCCATTTTTTTAATATTTTTTAAAAATAAAGCTATTTTGGGGCACCTGGGTGGCTTAGTTGGTTAAGTGTCTGCCTTAGGCTCAGGTCATGATCCCAGAGTCCTGGGATTCAGCCCTGTGTCAGGCTTCCTGCTTGGCGGGGAGCTTGCTTCTCCCTCTGCCTCTGCCTACCACTCCTCAAGTAAATAAATAAAATCTTTTAAAAAATTAAAAAAAAAAATAAAGCTATTTTGAGATAATGGAGACATTTTCCTAAGTTTTTCCTAAAAAAAAAAAAAATAGAGAGAGAGAAATACAAGTTTGCATTTTTAAAATGTAATAACTTATTTTATTCGGACTTTATAGCTACATCAACCCAAACCTCTAGCACTGGAAACCAGGTATTAACATTTTTTATGTATTTTCTTTTCAGGTATTAACATTTTTAATAACTTTCTGAGTTGATTCTAGTATGTAAGCAACATTTGAGCACAAATATTTTATTTAACCATGAAGTTACATATACAAAAAAAAGTAGTTGTATAATTTATTTTCCTTTTTAAAACATTATTGATATTAGTATATGAATTTTCCTCTGTTGTTTACTTTTGGGGGCTGTATCCTGTAAATTCTAATGTGTAGTGATTTCAATATTGTTGTCATTTAAACAGGTATTCTTTTTCAGTTTTTATATCCCCATTGGCATTAGTGTTGTTTAAGAGAAGGCTCCCTTCTCCTTGGTAAATTTTTGTAATTGATTTCTGATTGTGTAATTGATTATTTTTTTATTGCATTAAAACCAGAATTGGCTTTATCTTTTAACATTTTAAATTTTATTATTTACAACTTAATATTTGGTCAATTTTGCAGAATGTTCCTTTGTCACTTGAAGCAATGGCATGTTCTCTGAGATGATGATCAGTGCTTAAATACACAGTAACCAAATATATCTTATTTGTTATATTGTTTAAGTCTTCTATATCTTTAATTACATTTTGTCTCCTGGATGTGTTTGCTTTGAAAAAAATATCTTTTTTGTTTTGTTTCCTTTGAGAAAGTTGATGCTAGGCTATTCTGTACATACTTATTTTTCAAATGGGATAAACTTGAAATTATACCTTTCCTCATCTTACTTTATGTGTTTTTGTCTGTATTCTACCCTGATTTACTTTAAGAACATAATTCTTTCTTTTATTTTCTTCACATTTACCTGATAGAAATTTTGTCATGTCTATGCTTTCATATACCTTTTAAAATTTTTGTATTTCATTTTATTTGATTTTAATTTCAGTTAGTAAACATATAGTGTAATATTAGTTTCAGGCATACAATATAGTGATTCAACACTTTCATACATCACCCAGTGCTCATCACAAGTGCGCTCCTTAATCACCATCACCGATTTCAACCATCCCCCACCTACCTCTACCTCCCTTCTGGTAACCATCAGTTTGTTCTCTATAGTTAAGAGTCTGTTTCTTGGTTTGTCTCTCTCTCTCTCTCTAACTTTTTAACATATGAGTGAAATTATATGGTATTTATCTTCTCTGACTTATTTCACTTAGTATTATATTCTCTAGTTCTATCCATACCATTGGAAATAGGAAGATTTCATTTCTTTTTATAGCTGAATAATATTCCATTGTGTATATATACCACATCTTCTCTATCCATTCATCTATCAATGGACACTTGGGCTGCTTCCATAATTTGGCTATTGCAAGTAATGCTACTATAAAATATGGGTGCATGTATCCCTTTGAATTAGTGTTTTTGTATTTTTTGGGTAAATACTTAGTAATGTTATTACTGGATCATAGGGTGGTACTGTTAAATTGTCTATATGACCTAAAGAAATCTACACATTTAATGCAACCCCTATTAAAATCCTAACAGTATTTTTCAAAGAATTAGAACAAAAAAAAATCTTAAAATTTATATGAAACCACAAAAGACCCTAAATAGACAAAGCCATTTTGAAAAAGAAAAGCAAAGCTGGAGGTATCATTATTCCAGACTTCAAGTTAGATAGTCAAAAGAGTATGGTACTGACACAAAAATGGACACATAGATCAATGGACTAGAAGAGAAAACCTAGAAGTAAACCCATAATTACATGGCAAATTAATAATTGACAAAGCAGGAAAGAATACCAATGGGAAAAAGAATGTTTTTCAACAAATAGTGTTGGGAAACTGGACAGCTACATGCAAAAGAATGAAACTGGATCACTTTCTTACACCATACACAAAAATAAATTCGATATGGGTTAAAGACCTAAATATGTGAGACCTGAAGCCATAAAATTCCTAGAAGAGAGCACAGGCAGTAATTTCTCTGACATCGGCTGTAGCAACATTTTTTTCTATATGTCTCCTGAGGCAAGGAAAATAAAAGCAAAAATAGACTCCTAGGACTATATCAAAGTAAGGACAGCAGGGGAAACAATCAACAAAACTAAAAGGCAACCTACTGAATGGGAGAAGATATTTACAAATGACATTATCTCACACAAAGTTAGTATCCAAAATACATAAAGAACTTATAAAACTTAACACCCAAGAACCAAATAGTCCAATTAAAAATAGGCAAAAGAAGTGAACAGACATTTCTACAAAGAATATGTACATCTACATCTACATGTACATCTACAAAAAAGATGGCCAACAGATAGGAAAAGATGCTCAACATCACTCATCATCAGGACAATGCAAATCAAAACTCCAATGAGATATCACTCATACCTGCTGTAATGGCTAAAATCAACAATACATGAAACCACAGGTGTTCGCGAGGAGTGGAGAAAAAGGAATCCTCTTGCACTGCTGGGGGGAATGCAAACTGGTGCAGCCACTGTGGAAAACAGTATGGAGGTTCCTCAAAAAGTTGAAAATAGAACTATGCTTTCATATTCTTTTTTTTTTTTTTAAGATTTTATTTATTTGACAGGGAGAGTTCACAAGTAGGCAGAGAGGCAGGCAGAGAGAGAGGAGGAAGCAGGCTCCCCGATGAGCAGAGAGCCCGATGTGGGGCTCGATCCCAGGACCCTGAGATCATGACCCGAGCCGAAGGCAGAGGCTTAAGGAACTGAGCCACCCAGGCGTGCTTTCATATTCTTAATTATTATGTTTATTTTCTTTATAATTTAATTTAGGAATGCCTCTTATTCTACAGTACAAACTGGCATTTTGCTTAGTGATCCAATAGAAAAATATAAGAGATGAGGTATAAGAAAAAAAAGAGATAAGGGTATATCTATTTTCATGTACTGGTAAGACAAAAGCTTTGATTTTTCCTCTCACCTTTGCTATTTGTAAATACATTTAACTCTATCATTGTGAGTCTCCCCACCTCTACCAGTTATTTTGAAATTTAGAGAGATTTGTCTAGTGGTGACTTTAATATAATTGCCCTTAGCTTTCTCTTTCTTTAGAGAAACGTTTTGATTTTTTAGAACAAATAATGTAAAGTGGACTTTATTCTCTTCTTTACACTCCTATTCTCTCCTTCCCAACTCAATTTTAGTAACTAAAATCATTTTTCTTAGTCTTTAGCTCTGTATTTTTAAATATGCTTAAGAGTCTATTACTTAATTTATCAGCTTCTAGTGCTATCTTTGACTTTCAGCTATTATAAATAAGGCAATAGAAAATCTTAATTCTGCTTTTCACCTTTCAACCCCCCTTCCATATTGTTAGCTGTGTCATTTCTAAATATTTGCAGATCACTGACATTTATTTCTATTCTGTCATCCCTTTTCCCATCTAAGATTTTGTTTCGATCTGCCAGTTCTTTCGTTTATACCTTCTGAGTTTCTAAGACTTCATCTAAGCAATATTCCATCAGGTCTTTTAGGTTCAAAACTATTTTAAGTCTTTATGTTGAAAAAGAGTTTATTGGAATATAAAAATTTAGGCCTCCATTTTGCTCCTCTGGAGTACCTGATAGGCATTCTTTGTCACCTTTCCCATTGACTATTGCTATAGAGAATTGCAATCCTATTTTCTGGGGAGGTCCTTAATCTTTGTTTTCTGCATAGCTGCACACAAGATGTGTTCTTTATTTTTGAATCTAATATTTTAAAAATATTATTAATATGTTGGTATGAATTATTCTGAGCCAAATTTCCCTAGAATATGATATCAACATTCAACTTTTAAGTCTTCTTTCATTTCAGGAAAGACTTCTCAAATTACACATTTAAGGCTTCATTCTCCTTTCTTGTTTTGGACTCACATATTCCTCTTATGCACACATTGAATGTTGTTTTCTGTCTTAAACACCTCTCATTTTTCCTTACTTTCTTCACCTTCTTCCTTCACTTCTGTTTTAGTATGTTTACCTTTCTCATGTGTAGCCTATATAGTTTATAATGTGTTATATATAGTTTATAAGTATAGGCACATAGTGGCTATATTTTCTAATTTCCCCCCATTTTTCTTATCTTAGTATGTATCTTCTGATGGTGGTTTGTTTACTCATTTGTTGTTAATGCTTACATTTCAATGAAATGCATTTTCCCCCCACAACTAAATATAGACAATCCCTATAAAAAGGACAAGGAATCAAAGAAATAGCCAAGATTTCTCCATTCAAGGTTGTCCTCCCATGTAAATACAGGGATGGCCATTCCCTTGAATTATGTTCCTATGACTAGCATCAACCCTTTTGCCCCAGGATCTAAACTGACTCAGAATACACTCTGCCACTAACATTTAGGTCCTTTCTTTCTTTCACCGGCTGCTTGTGTCAAGGGACAATGCCCCTCCTTTCTTTTGTCAGTCCTTGGACTCTGTGCATTTCTTCTAATTCCAAATCCTCCCTGAATTCACATCCTGTTCAATTCCAGTCAGCCAGCTGATGTAAGAACCTTAGTGGGGCACCTGGGTGGCTCAGTTGGTTAGGCTTCTCTTTTTTTTTTTTTTTAAGATTTTATTTATTTATTTGACAGAGAGATAGATTACAAGTAGGCAGAGAGGTAGGCAGAGAGAGGGGGAAGCAGGCTCCCCGCTGAGCAGAGAGCCTGATATGGGGATCGATCCCAGGACCCTGAGATCATGACCTGAGCCAAAGGCAGAGGCTTTAACCCACTGAGCCACCCAGGCGCCCCTAGGATTCTGACTCTTGATTTCAGCTTGGGTTTTGATTTCAGGGTCATGAGTTTGAGCCCCATGCTGGGTGTGGAGCCTACTTAAAAAAACCAACCAACTTCCCCATCCCCCACCCAAATGAACTTTACCTTTGAGTTGTAAATACTGGCTCTGTTTCTCACATGCACCACCCCAAACTAACACTTCCTTCTTTCTTCCCTCCTAGTCTCCTTATAGATGTAACTTTCTGCCTAAATTCAGCGATCTTGAGTTATTTTTGACCCCATGTACATACAATTAGTAGATATGTTTTTTTCTTTTGTTTTTGCTTTCTGTCATCTAGATTTAAACCTAGGGTAAGGGGCCCCTGGGTGGCTCAGTGGATTAAGGCCTCTGTCTTTGACTCAGGTCACGATCTCAGGGTCCTGGGATGGAGCCCCACATCAGGCTCTCTGCTCAGCAGGGAGCCTGCTTCCTCCTCTCTCTCTGCCTGCCTCTCTGCCTACTTGTGATCTCTTTCTGTCAAATACATAAATAAAATCTTAAAAAATAAATAAATAAACCTAGGTTCAAAGGTCAAATTGGCACATTTAGCACATTGTCTTGTATTAGCACAGATTATTTCTTCACTAACTCATATATACTGGCAACAGATACAGAATGAAAGTAATATACTGAAATTTCTCACACAATGAGTGTCTTTGTTGTTTTGTTTTCTTAAGTAGGATGAGATCTATTTGGCAATAAGATATTAGCAAGTCCTCAAAATATGGGAAGTAGTAGAATTTTACAAAACGTTTCTGTATTTTGACATAAAAGCGAATCATTCTAAAGATTTTATTTATTTGACAAAGACAGACACAGTGAGAGAGGGAACACAAGCAGGGGAAGTGGGAGAGGGAGAAGCAGGCTTCCCGTTGAGCAGGGAGTCTGACATAGGGCTGGATCCCAGGACCCTGAGATCACGACCTGAGCCTAGGACAGACGCTTAACGACTGAGCCACACAGGCGCCCCTGCAGTGGGGAGAATCATTCTAAAGGGAAATTAGTTATCTTCTTTCAAAGTTTATTTAGGACAAATTAAGCGTATAAAATTAAAATATGACAATAAAATGTATTTATAACATCACTAAAATTGATTGTTACGTTATACATGAAGGAGAGACTCATTTCTGGAGTAACCGTGATGTAGTGACATTAAAATGTTTGTTACATAGTCAGGCTACTTTGATAATATTACTAATAGGATATTCTGACAATATAGTTCAGAACAGAATCAAGTATGTACAGGCAACTATTTGTGAGCTAGTAGAAGGCAGTGATTATGGGAGATCTCGCCATCCTGCTTGGAGAGAGTAAAGTTAAGAATGTTTACATCTTACTTTACTTTTGTTTGGTATGCACGTTGTGGAAAATCAAGGAAAATCTATAGTTAAGAAAAAAATCTGATACCTATATCAGGAGAAAAAATGTTATGTATTTAGATTTGTTTTCATGTTATCATGAAACACATCAACAAGATGAGTTGATATTGACACTTAAAGCTGAAAGCTATGGCAGAAACACACACACACACACACACAC
>CM052889.1:30078607-30102755 GCA_028534135.1 Potos flavus
GACAGAGAAGGATATGCAAATATAAATTAAGCCAAGAAGCTAGGTAGAAAGAAAAATCAACTGGAGATACTGGATACCCATAAAATTAAAAGAAACAAACAAACAACTGAAGTAAACTCACAGAAGCTTCGAATATTGAGTGTTTACTCTTAAGAAATGAACTTGGTTTGTTTAGTGGAAGAAAGTAGAAGAAGCATAGTTAATATTTATAATAAGTAAGAAGGTAGGAATGAGTCCTGGTGTGACAGTAATGCTATTAAATAAAAATACAGTACAGGTCCCAAATAAAAGCTAGAGAACTATATTTGCATTAAGAGGAAACATCTGAAATTTTGAGAATTACTGAGAAATACTCCAAATAAAAATGCTACAAAACCCAGAAGATTATATATTGGAATAAAATATAAAAGCAAACAACAAAATGCATTAATTTGTATTTAAAATGAAAAATTCTTGATTAAGAATATAATGCTGAAAGGGTATTTTATAGTGGTAATATGAAAAATACAATCAGAAAGATATAATCATTATGAATACATAAATACCTAACAAAATAACTTAAAAATAGAAACCAAAAATCTGACAGAGTTATAGAGGAAACAGACAAATCAGCAATTCTACTTTGATATTTTGTCATAAAATTTTCAGAATCTGACAGATAAAATAGAAAAAATTAAGTTCATTGATTATTGGAATAACATGATTAAGAAACACAAATATTCTTCATAAATGTTGGCAACAAATTAATATAATTTTATCAAACTATATTTATGTAGGCATATTTATACATATAGAAAATTTTTACCTAAAAGATTGCTCACTATGCCCAAAAATACATGGATCATTTATGAACACTGATTATGCCTTCAGTAATAAATGATACAGCAAATGTGCCAAAAATTAAAGTATGTTCTCTAACCAGCTTGCAATGGGATTATCAGTTAGTAAGCATAACCTAGCATTTAATATGTACATGAATTTAAATTGAAATATTACTACTAAATAATCTTTGAATGAAAGAGGAATTTAAAATTAAATTGTGAGGGGTGCTGGGTGGCTCAGTTGACTGAGCATCAAACTCTTGATTTTTGGCTCAGGTCATGATCTTCGGGTCCTGGGATTCAAATCCTGTCACATCCCTCTTCCTCCCCAACCCCCCCCCCCCCAACAACTGTGCCCCTCAGGCTCCAGGCTCAGTGGGGAGTCTGCTTAAGGATTCTCTCCCTATGCCCCTCACACTGCTTGCATGCACTATCATGAGTTCTCTCTCTGTCAAATAAATAAATATAAAACTTTTTAAAAAATAAAACAAAACTAAATTGTGAAAATCTTAGTCAAATGACATAAAATTACTAATGGCTAAAATCTATGAAAACACAGCTAAAACAAAAAACCAGTCAAAAAATGGCAGAAGACATGAACACTTCTTCAAAGAAGACATACGAATGTCTAACAGACATATGAAAAAATGTTCAACATCATTAGCCATCAAGGAAATACAAATCAAAACCACAATGAGATAGCACCTTACACCAGTTAGAATGACAAAAATTAACAAGACAGGAAACAAAAAATGTTGGCGAAGATGTGGAGAAAGAGGAACCCTCTTATACTGTTGGTGGGAATGCAAGCTGGTACAGACACTCTGGAAAACTGGATGGAAAACATCCTCAAAGTGTTAAAAATAGAGCTATCCTATGACCCAGCAGTTGCACTACTAGGTATTTACCCCAAAGATACAGATGTAGTGAAAAGAAGGGGCACATGCACCCCAGTGTTCTTAGCAGCAATGTCCACAGTAGCCAAACTGTGGAAGGAGCCGAGATGCCCTTCAACAGATGAATGGATAAAGAAGATGTGGTTCATATATACAATAGACTATTACTCAGCCATCAGAAAGGATGAATACCCATCATTTGCATCGACATGGATAGAACTAGAGGGGATTATGCTAAGTGAAATAAGTCAAGCAGAGAAAGACAATTATATGGTTTCACTCATATGTGGAACATAAGCAATAGCACAGAGGACTACAGGGGAAGGAAGGGAAATCTGAAGGGGGAGAAATCAGGGAGGGAGATGAACCATGAGAGACTATGGACCCTGGGAAATGAACTGAGGGTCTCAGAAGGGAGGAGGGTGAGGAGAGGGAGTAACAGGGTGAGGGGTGGCATGTGTTGTGATGTGCACTGGGTGTTACACGTAACTAATGAATCATTGAACACTACATCAAAAACTAATGATGTACTATAGACTGGCTAACTGAACATAATAATAATAATAATAAAAACACAGCTAAACCAGTAGTACTTACAGGACACTTCAAATTTAGTTATAAGTAAACAAAAAAATTAAAAAGAAACTAAAATTAAAAAAGAAACTAAAATACCTAGAAAGAGAGGACCTAAATAAAACCCAATAGGATGAAAGGAGATCATAAGATAAAGGCAGAAATCAATAAAGAAGAAAACAAAAGATTGAGGATTTCAAAGCCAAACTAGTCATTAAAAATGATTTAGAAAACCTAGAGGCACTGTTACCAAGTAAAAGGGGGGGGGAAAGATGATGCAAATGAAACAAATTCAAAAGAAAATGAGAAATGACTTCACATGCCATCACAGTAACAAATAACTGAAATACTACAATGAGACCGAATACATTTTCAGACTGAGAAAAAAATAGATAAATTTGTCATAAAGTATAAAATGTTAACTTTAAAGAAAGAGGAACAATAAATTTAGATATATCAAAAATTAAAGAAATTAATATTTTATCAATTATATTTCTCCAGTAAAAGCCATGTTCCAGATGACTGAATTCTGCCAATTTAAGGAATAATAATTTTTCCCTTGTACAAGTTGTTCCTGAAGAGGCATAGGGTTGCCCATCCTTTTTGTGAGGCTAATATAACTTTGTTTACATATTAGATAAGAATAATTCAGAGAAAGATTAAAAACTTGTTTTATTCCTGATTATATATGCAAAAATTCCTTAACAATATGTTCCGTAAAGTAATATAATTTTGTAGTAAAAACTATATACCCAGATCAACTGCTTTATATCCTAACAACATGTATGTAATAAAATAATAAAAAGTCAATATATCTATCTCTATCAAGATGTATAGTATTTATTTATCTACATGTAAATGTATATATACATGCATGAACTAGATTTCTATCTGTATAAATCCATATATATGCTTATATCTCTCTTTCTCTTTATTTTTTTTTAAGATTTTATTGATTTATTTGTGTGAGAGAGAGATAGCACAAGCAGGGGGAGCATCATGCAGAGGGAGAAGCAGGCTCCCCGCTGAGCAAGGAGCTTGATGCAGGACTTGATCCCAGGACCTTGGGATCATGACCTGAGCCAAAGGCAGATGCTAAACTGACTGAGCTACCTAAGTGTCCCTCTCTTTCTCTTTAATACATAAATATTGATTCAGATACAGCTATCTACAGATATATCTCTATGTACCTATGTACTTATCTATATGCATATAAATTACATATACATAAACATATATAGAATGGATAAATTTAAGATCCTTTTAAAATAGTGAGGTATATATATATAAATAGTATATATATATATACAAATACACTATTTATATATTCATATATATATCCATAAATAAATGTAAAAGAAAAAGTATATTATTTTTAAATTATATCATTTACATATGAGATATGATGGAATAAAAAACCTATTAGAACTAAGAAAAAATTGTATTAAGGTAGTTGATTGCAAGATCGATTTGCAAAAGTGTATAGAAAGATCTACCCAAGGAATAGCTAACTAGATAGATAATATAGTAGAAAATAAAGTTGCTGAAAATTAAGTCAACAAATAATGTACAGATTTTTATAGAGAATATATGAAAGTAGTTAAAGGATATAAAAGACATGAATGAATGCAGATATATAGGTTTAGAGATGATAACTTAAGATCATAAAGATATTAAAGTATAAATTTAATACTTCTTAAAAGAAATTACAATTGACTTTTGAAGAATTTAAGAAACTTATATTAAACCTTATGTGAAAGAATAAAGGTTCATGAATAGTTAAGTCAATTTTAAAATAGATGAGAAAAATGTAGACCTCATTCTACCTTATCAATATTAAGATAATATACAAAGCCATTGTAAAAGCACACATACACACAGTGCAAACATGATTCATAGTTAATGGAATCAAAGGGAGGATGCGGTACGTGTCTATGTATGTGTATATGTATACACTGGGATGTTTAATGGATATTGTTGGAATTACTGTCATGCTGCATTGTGGAAAAAAAGATACAGATTTCTCCTTTTCTCATTTATCAAGCTCAAATTCAGCTTAATTAAGCCCTAGATGTAAAAGATAAAATTCAAAATATAATAGAAAAATGGTATAGTATCTCTATAATTTGGGGGTAAAGACATAAATCAAATCATAAACCATGAGTGAAAAATTCAATGGACTTAACTGTATCAGACATAATGGATTTAGTGGATAAAATATTCAGAGTCAACATACAACTGATAGGCTGAAAGAAGGTATTTCCAATGGATAAACTCAATAAAAAGTACATATTTGAAAAATAAAATGAACAGCTGCAAATGAAACAGAAAAAGGGAAAACAAACAAAAAAGACAAACTATTTGAATGTAATTACCACCAAACAGTCAAAAGTATTGAAAGACATAAGCATTCTCACTAATAATCAGAGAAATACACATTAAAAACAATGAGATCAAAATGGACATCACATTTTGACATCCTTCAGGTTGTTCTAGGTTGGGTTCCCAGATGTTACTAATTTGGCTATCTTATGGGGAGGGAAAGGGAATCTCATGTGCTGCTGGAAGGAGGATAACATGATGCTTCCATTTAAGTAAGCCAACCAGTCATACTTAGTGAAATATAGATTGTGCATACTTAGCACTCTGCTTTTCATTTCTTGGAAATATGCCCTAGAGAACCCCCTGCAGTGAGGCTATATGTGAATTTTTTACAGCACTATTTGTGGTTATAGAGAGTTGGTTATAACTGAAGTGACCATTATTATTAGAGCAGGGGATATAAGTAATGTTAGATATGTGTTTGGATGCATATGTGTGTAGAATCCATACATATAATGAAATATCACATGTGTCTGTTTCCCAGAGCTGCCATAACAGAACATCACAGACTGGGTGGCCTAAACAGAACCTACTGTCTCACAATTTTGGAACCTGGAAGTCCAAGGTGCCAGTTGGGTTGGTTTCTCTAAGGCCTTTCTCCTCGGATTGCAGACAGCCATGCTCTTACTGCTTCTTTAGGTAGCTCTGTGCCTACATGCCCCTGGTATTTCTCCCTCTTCTTATAAGATCACTAGTCATATTATAAGGACCCTGTCCTAAGGGTCTCATTTTAACTTAATAATCTCTTTAGAGATTTTCTTAATGACTATAAGTTAATAATTCTGTATTGTATATTTGAAAGTTACTAAGGGAATAGATCTTAAAAGTTATTATCACAAGAAGAAAAAGTATTGTAACCACGTATGGTGATGGTTTGTTACTTAGATTTATTGTGGTGATCATCTCACAACACATATCTATATTGACTTATTATATTGTACAACTGAAACTAATATAATAATGTTATATGTCAGTTATATTACAAATTAAAAAAACTCTCTCCAAATATGGTTACATTCTGAGATATTAGGGGTGGAGACTTCAAAATATAAATGTTTGTTTGGGGACACAATTTAGTCTATAACGGCATAGAACAGTTAACATTAAAACCCTAAAAATATATTTGGCAACCTGGACAGATTTTGAAAGTCTTGTATAAGAAGAAAGGTAAGAAACATAATTCTAAAGGCGCCTGGGTGGCTCAGTCGGTTAAGTGTCTTCCTTCAGCTCTTGTCATGATCCCAGGGTCCTGGGATCAAGCCCTGCATTGAGCCCTGCATCAGGCTCCCTGCTCAGTGGGGAGCCTACTTCTCCCTCTCCCTTTGCCGTTCCCCCTGCTTGTGCTCTTCCGCTCTCTCAAATAAACAAAATCTTTTTAAAAAAACAAACATAATTCTATCAATAGGTCAGTAAAATTTCTATGAATTAAATATATACATAAAGAATTACTATATATTTTAGGAGGGATATATATATATTATATAAATTTATAAATATATAAATATATATAATTATATATATATTTGTGTATATATACATATATATATGTATATATATATATAACATTTGACATGAAAGTCAGAGGCAATGAAAGTAGATAGAATAAAAATGAAGATTAGGTAAAGACAATAAAAAGTAAAACACAAAAAGAGGCTTTGTGTAGACCAATGATGACTGCATATCATAAATAAGGACTTTGATAAAATCAATTCCCAAATTGGAGATTAGAAGTTAAAAGCTGATGATCAAACGTGTACAGACAGTTCTATTATGTTGTAGAGACAGGTATTCGATTTAAAGATGCAAACACTTTTTTAAATTGAGTTGACATCATCATAAATATTGTTAATTTTATCACTGCAGGATCGTTAGACTGAACAGAAAATTATTGGCATTATGTGAGGCGACAAAACCAGAAGAACAGAAGTTTTAAAAAAGAGTACTGAATAGAAGGAATGAAATACAGCCCACATTTATGTAGGCTGTGTACTAGATTAAAAGATGGCTCCAGAAAAGCTAAGTTGACATTAAATTCTATCAATTCAGGGATGAAAACCCTTGTAGGAAGCATAGGAACAGAACTTGGAGCTGGAAAAGTTTTCATCCATGAGGGCTGGGACTGGGTGGTAAGGCAGAGCTTTATTTACAGGCAATATCAAGGAGAACAATAATATCCTCATCTGAATTGTTTTCTGATATCCTGGCCAAACTAAATGGATTAAATGGACCCAGTGGATGATCCCGAGCAATGTTAGAGATGGTTTCATAACCGTTCTCTGCTGAAAAGAGAAAATTCTGGATACCCACAGGTTTTAAATAAGGATAACTCCACACAAGCCTCTATCTCAAAGTGACTCTCTTTTTAGGCCAGATTTCTTTTCTCTTTTCTTTCTACAAATTAGGCACAACAAATATGCCCATTTAGATTCTCACCTAAACATTTGATTCTTTATGACCATGTGGTATAGCAAAACTTGTAGATAATAATATGCGCTATTTACTCACATAGGAAATAAATATTTACTGATTACTTACTGTTTACCAGGCAATATCCTAAGAACAAAGTTTAAAGACACATAAAACTGGAACCCTAACAATGTTCTGGTTCATACACTTTTAGAAACCTAAACAAACATAACATTATACAAGAAAAGTGTGACAAACAAATAATAATAAGATCATTACCTAAATATTATGGAATCACAAAAGAAGGAAACATAACTCACAGTGCACAGAAGGGATAATCAGGGAAGTCTGAATGACATGAATGCAGGGTTGCATTTTGAAAGTGAAGTAAGCATTTGTCAACAAAACAGAAAGTATCTTTAAAAAAGAAAAAAAAGGGATTTCTGGGTGGCTCAGTCAGTTAAGCCACTGCCTTCGGCTCAGGTCATGATTCCCGGGTCCTGGGATCGAGTCTTGCACTGGGCTCCTAGCCAAGCCTCTGGCCTCTGCTTGCCACTCTGCCTGCTTGTGCTCTCTCTCTCTCTCTCTCTCTGACAAATAAATAAATAAAATCTAAAAAAACAAAAAAACAAAGAAAATGCCTGTGTGTTCATTGATGGGCAGCATATGGGAGCCATAAATGCATTTAACATATATGAAATAAAAATAAATGTGTAGCACAAGCCAACAAAAAGATTTGTTTCGATTACTGAGGGAAATTTGGCTGCACTGGATTTAGGGAGAGAAAATACAGTATACATAAAATATAAATCTTGTACTTCGTGGTAATTTTCAAAGGAGATTTTGACGATGCATCAATTATTGCCAAATGTGTTGCATTTTGAGTCTCATATTTTGTGTAATGCCTATCTATAGTGTGTTTCAAAATGCCTAGAGCATGATGGGCAAGTGTACAATGGAATTTAAGGGACAAAATTCAAGTGAGCCATATTCAGAGGCTTCATGGGCCCTGCTAATAGCTTAGGTTTCTTTGCTAATATTCAGTGACAACTTCAATCAGTGTGGTGACAGAATCCTAGGCATTGAAGAGAAATAAGCATGGATATGAAAGTGGACAATAGATCACAAAGAGGGAGGCATAAAGGCACAAGGAGCAGTTAGATTTCAGTAACTCAGGAGGAAATTAGGAGGAATTGAACCAAGGAAGGAGCGAAGGGGTTAGGCAAAGGAGACAGGTTCAATGGGCTTGAAAACAAGAGTAATTACAAAACATGGTGATCCATTAATTATAAGGGGAGGGCAAGGCAGGGAAGGGAGGATGAATTTTTGGTGTCTGGCTTAGGTAACACTAAATGTGGTATCATTCACAGCACTGAGGAGGATGCATTTTATTTGGGATACTGGTGGGAATCTAATTGGGGAAGTTTCAGGATCTTAAAATTTAGCCAAAAGATAAATTTTTAAGGCTTTTCATCTACACAGAGGTTGAAGCCCTAAGAGCAGATGATATTGCCTAGAGAGAGTTTGTGGAATATTGGATTTACATTCTTGCTTGACTTGGTAATAACTTGGTTATAGATAATCAATTTTATAATATATTGTTCATGAAACAATCTTATCTGTTCATACTTAAACATCTATGAAGTGTACTTCTTGTTTGTACTTTCTTATTATTCTAACGAGAAGCAGCACTGTGCCATAGAAATAGCTCTGTCTTTCCAGACATGTAGATGGGGGTTGAAATCTAGTCTGACAGTTGATTTTTGGGTGAGTAAAATGAGGTTAACATTGTAAAACACATAGTACACAGTCTGACTTAAAGTGAACACTTTATTAAATATCAGCAGACTTTGTTCTCGGTATTTTTGCTGATTCCATGGCCATGGGCCAATAACTGATACAGAATTAGTACTTATGGGTTACTGAAGGATGCTGACTGCCTTACTAGGATGCAAGAATTTTAACGGATTCCTTACAAAGAAAAGACCAATGGGTAAAAAAAGGCAGATCAGGAAGAAAGCTCCAAATTTTTACCTACATGAGGCATTATTGTTTCTTCTTTGCCTTTGAACTTTTCGTTGTTATTGCTCAGAATCTAAGTCAAAACCCCTCTAATTTAGGCTTTTAGTGCCTCTGGAGTCCAGTAGGAAAAAATTAGGCCTGGTCTAGCAGAAAGAAAATGAATTTAGGAATCAAATCCTATTTCAGATTCTAAACTAAGGTTAACACACTATAAACTAAGGGACATAACTTCATTGGTGGGGGAGCCTCAGTTTCGCTATCTGAGAAGAGAGGTAATATACTAATATACACTTGCCCTGCATAATAATAGGGTCCTGATGAGAATAAAACGTAAAAAAGAAATAAAGTAATATGAAAATGCCGAAAAATAATATTAATAAGTATATTCATATTTAAAGGATATATTACCATGTGTTGCCTAGTATCTTAAAGTAAAAAGGAGTGAGAAGCATTGCCACTTAAATGCCAACACATCTCAGTCTTAACTTCAGAGTTCCTGAAATGTTAAGAAATATGTACATAAGGTCTATGATAAATGATAATAGTGTTTTGAACTTAGTTAATCATTATTATTTAAAATTACTCTTTTGCATACATTATCACATTTCACCACCACAAGATATTAATATTTCCCTTAATACAGGGGAGTGGAACTAGAGTTTACAAAAAAAGTAAATTTTTTGCATATTATCACAGAGTATGGGATATTTTGGGAACAGCAACCCAAGCTTCTAAGAAACTTCGTCTTTCCCTTGTACCATGCCTTATAAAGGAAAAGGGAAAAGATAAAATTTGAGGAATCACATAAACTTGGAGGTAGCAAGAACAGAAATTCTAATCTGGTCTCTCTAATAATACAGAGGTCCATTCTACTTAGTAGATTATTTGTTGGCTTAGATTCAACACTTCTATCAAAGTCTATTTGACTTGGGCAATTGATATGACCCAGTGACTAGAGAGATTTAGGATCCTATAAGCCATGATGGGATCAGAATGCTAATAGAAACACACACACACACACACACACACACACACACACACACACACGCACACATATCGTTGTCTTGTTCAGATGCCCTTAATCATACTTTCTACACCTAACCATTAAAAGAAAAAGAAGGTGAAATGATAATATGTAACTCGAGAAATTAAGACCTCAAGGCATGATATACATAAGATAAACTCAAATGATTTATATCTTACTCACAGAAGAATTTTGATCATACCCCATAGCTTCTTTAGATACCTAGCCTGACCCTTCCTTCACTTAACAGAATATTAAAATAACTTCTTTTTTTTTAATAACTTCTCATTGTCTCAATTTTAGCTAGGAATGAAGTTAATAGATACCACGTTTCGAATTTAGTTTGTGATACTAGTAGATCTTCCCTGGGTAGTCAATGATGAGCTAGAACATCAGAGAGAACCGCCCCCTCCTATAGCCTCTGTAAATATGCAGTACAGCAGGAGACCATGGTCTCTATTCTGCAGTATAACTCACAGGGTACTGTGGTGTGTCTGGCTCAAGCAAACCCTTCCAGGGGATTGCTTGGAGAGACTCACATCACACTTGTGTTGTAAGTTTAGCTTTTCGAACAGCACCATGTAGTATTTATGGTTTTATATTCACTACATGGACAATCAAAATATAGAACATAATACAGAACTTCCACAAAAAAGTGGAAGGCAATTAGATCAGTGTTTTTCAAACTTTAATGTGGGTGGTAGATTTATTACACTTGTGCATCACACTTTTGTACCTCTCAGTAGGCACATCCTTTGGTAGTACCCTTCTTTGATTCTCTGATTTGGCATAGGATTTTTTTTTTTTTTGGCCAAAGTGATAGTATAAAAATTGATGCAAATAAGAGACATCTGAATGCTTCTTCTCTCTCTATTTTCTTCGATATTTACCACTATATAAGCATCACTATCTTTTAGAGAATGAGACACCATGTAAAGCAAGGAAGCCTTCTAGATTTTTGGTTTGTGAGACTAGGTGGCACAAAGAGGCAGCATTTAAATGATAAGGAAACTGAGGGAAGAACATTTTGTAGATAACATATAAAATGTAGTAGTATCATGTTAAGTTTGAGATATTCACATTACGTCAAAGTACAGTCCTCTAAAAATTTGAGACACAGACGTCCAATTTCAGTTTAGCAATGTAAAGAGATGGAAAAAGCAGTATTTCTATTTTGTAAGCAAAAAGAAAAGAATGGCCTGAACAACTTGCACATTAATGACTTTTATTTAGTATATCAAGAACTGAGATCTCAGAATAACTAAGTAAGCTGAAACTTGGAGAAAGGTGGACTCTCGGCACCAAAGATACAGTTGGAAGGGAAGTTGAACTATTTTGCAGACTTTTCTTCCAAAAATCCAACCAAGTCTCAGAGAGAATACTAGGGAAAATGCTAAGAAGCAGCCCCCTTGCAGGGCTGCATAAGTAGGAGAACAGTATCTACTACCAACTAGAGTCATCCACTCTACTCCTAAAGAACAAATGTCTTATTAAATAATGAGTAGAGCAACAGAAACTCTTGTCTTTCTCATTGTATTTACGAAAAGAGAAGAGAAAAACAAACAAGCAAACGAACAAGCACAATCCCTGGAGGAGGTTCAAGGGCAATTGTGAAGGCCATATCTCCGTGATCCAGGACAGAGTGCCTTACTAAGACTAAAGCATACTCAGAACATCAGAGAAGGTCCTCCTCTCTCCCGCCCACTGGAAAGCTAACAGGAATACGCTTAAAAAACAGTTGAATATAGTTGAAGAACTTCAAGAGACAGATTTTTCTGAAACATAGCTGGAAGACAAAAACCAAAGGAAAAGAGGATAGATATTGAGGAAACAACTTTGGGAAAACAAACCCACAGCCGAAACACAAGTTCTCACCAATACAAGGTTTCTCAGCCTCAGCAATACTGGTATTTTGGGCTGAATAATCCTTTGTGTGTATGTGGAAGGGGAGATGTCTTGTGCATTGCAAGATGTTCAATAGCATCCCTAGCCTCCTCTTACTAGATGCCAACAGAACACTCAAACCAAGAGTAAAACCAAAAATGTCTCCACACATTGTCCAATGTTCCCTGGGTATGTGTGTGTGGGGGGCAGGATTGGGGGGGAATTCTTCCCTGGTTGAGACTCACTGTACTAGAGGACTTGGAAACATGTGATAGACTGAAGACAATCATAGCAACATTAAATATAAAATCTAATCAAGTTTCTAACTTGATTAACACAAAGATTTACACTGAAGAGCTAGCACAAGTAAAGGCATATTCACCTCCAAATACCTATGATCCTACACAAGATGTCTGGCTTTCAACAAACGAGGAGGCATAGGAATAAGGTCATAACAAATACTCTGAAAAGCAATTAGAAGAACATGATTCATGCTTGCAACTAATCTTGTTAAAACAGCAAGAGAAGAAATTTAAACTATCTATGATTAATGCCATAATAGTGATAAAGAATTTCTTCAATGCGATTATCAGTAGACTCATCTCAGTTAAGGAAAGAATAAGTGAACTTGAAGATGGGTCAATAAAAATAACCCAAATTAAATCACGAAGATATAAAAAACTAAAAATACGTAATAATAGAACTCCCAAGAGTTTTATGTATAATTAGAGCCAGAAAGTGGGGCAAGAAAGAGAATGAGGAAGAAGAATTGTTTGAAAAATAACATCCAAGGATTTACCAAAATTAATTCCAGTCAGTAAACCAGAGATCCAAGTAGCTCAGAGAATATCAAAGAAGATAAAAACCAAAACAACAACAAAAAGAAACAAAAGTAAACAAACTATTATACTGAAAAAAAATTATTAGCTGTTGTCAAATTCAAACTGCTCAAAGTCACAAAGAGAAAATCTTGAGAGCAGATAGAGAAAAAAGATCTACTGCAAAAGGAAAAGAAGATAAGAATTATAATAAATTTCTCATCAAAACCCATGAAAGCCAGGGGATGATAGAGGTACATCTTCAAAGTGTCAAAGGAAAAATAAACAAAGAAGCCAAACCAAAACGAAGGAAATATAACAACAACAAAAAACTTATTAATCCAGAATTATATAGCCAGTAAAAATATCCTTCAAAAACTAAGGAGAAATACTTTCTTTTTTATTGATATACTCTTTAGTCAAGGTTAAAGGACACAGAATATGATACTCATCAGAAATTTGGACTGCAATTAAAAACAATCAGCACTGGAAAAAGAATGAGTCTTTACATTCAATGTAAAATGAATATAAAATTTGTTTTCTTTTCTATTTCTAGTTGATTTAATAGAAAAATGGCATTCAAAAGCAAGATAGTAGGGAGGTGTTGTGTACATTTTATAACATAGATAAAAGTTAAAAAACAACAATTGCACAGAAGTAGAGAGGGAAGAATTATGAATATACACTGTAAAGCCCTTACACTACCTCTGAAGTGGTATAATGTTAAAGTATATATATTAATCAAAATGTATGCTATAATCCCTAAGTAAACAATGAAAGTTTATTTTAAATAGATGTATAATAAATAAAGAAATAGAGGAAATGAACTGCAATCATAAGAAGCATTCAATTAACCTAAGATAAAGAAAGAAAGAAAAAACAACATAAGAAATTCTCTTAGAATTTAAGATTTTAATTCAAACATATGAATAATGGCTTTGAATCTGAATTGCCTAAATATGCAAGTTGAGAGACAGTTATTGTCATCTTGAAAAATAAACCAAACCCCAAATACATACAGTGTGTGGAAACATGTATTAAATATAAAAATATGGGGAGTTAAAAAAGTTAAGAAATGGAGAATGCAGATTATGCAAAAACCAACTAAAATAACACTAGATTAGCAATACTGAAAATAAACTAAACCTTAAAACAAGGAACATCATCAGGGATAAAGAGGTATATTATATAATAATAACTGCATTGATTCTCCAAGACAACGTAAAAATTCTAAATGTGTATATAATACTAGGGCATCAAAACACATGTGACAAATACTGAAAGAAATTAAAAGAGCAATAGACAAATCCATTTCATATATTACATACGTCAATACTCCTTTCATAATTGTAAAACAATCAGTAAGGATATGGTGGTAAGAAGAATTCTAAAATGGCCACCAAGATCCCAATCTCTGGTATACAAACCCTGCATAGTCCCCAAGAATATGAACATGATAGATTTTAATTATATGGAACAGTAGACTTTAAGAAACGTAAACTGGCAGGCCTACTTAATAGCATGAGTCCTTTAAATTGGAAGTAGCAGTCAGAAACAGAAAAGATCAGACATGTGACACATGGGAATGATCTGATGCAAGAGATATTATCCACTGCTGGCTTTAAAAATGGTAGGGAGGATATGACGAGGAATGTGGGTGGCCCTGTGAGCTGAAAGTGGCCCTCAGCTGGCAACCAACAATGAAATAGGGACTTCAGTTCAACAAGCACAAGTACCTGAATTCTGCTAACAACCTGAAAGAACATGTAAGTAGATTCTTCCTCAAAGGAAACAGAAAAATTAATCTAAGGAATAATGACCAAAACTTCCCTAACTTGATGAAAAACATTAGTCTAATATGGAAGAAGTTGAATGAATTACAAGTAGGGTAAACACAAAGATATTCACACCTAGATGCATCGTTGAAAGACAAAGAGAAAATCTTACAACCGGCCATAGCAAAATGGCTCATTATATACAAGGAAAAAACATAATAAGATTAATACCTGATTTCTCATCAAAATTAGTGATCAATGAAAAGGCAAAGACCAATATTGAAAGAAAGGAAAAATAAAGTGTCAACCAGCAATTCTATTACCAGAAAAACTATACTTCAAAAATGAAGTCAAGGGGTGCCTGGGTGGTTCAGTTGGTTAAGCGTCTCACTCTTGATTTCAGCTCAGGTCATGATCTCAGGGTTGTGAGACAGAGCTCCATGTCTGTCTCTGGGATGGGTGTGGAGCCTGCTTAAGACTTTTTAACTCTCCCCTGCCCCTCCCCAACCTTCCCTCTCTTAAAAAAGGCAAAATAATATTTCCATATAAAAAAGACTTAGAGAATTTGTTACTGGAAGTCAAATACTAGATGTAGTTCTCTAAAGAAAAGTTAGACAGTAATTAATTCTTGAGGACTTGATTCTGTAAAGAATAAAAAACATTAGTAAAAATGACTAGACAATTATAAAGGCTACATACATATATTTTTTTTCTGTTTTCTTCTCTTATTTAAAAGACTTTGTATAAAACAATTTTTTTTTTTAAAGATTTTATTTATTTATTTGACAGAGAGGAGAGAGATCACAAGTAGGCAGAGAGGCAGGCAGAGGGAGAGGGGGAAGCAGGCTCCCCGCTGAGCAGAGAGCCCAATGCGGGGCTCAATCCCAGGACTCCGAGATCATGACCTGAGCCGAAGGCAGAGGCTTTAACCCACTGAGCCACCAGGTGCCCCTAAAACAGTATTTTTAAAAAAATTTTATTGCAGGATTTATATAAAGATTTAATGAACATGCATGCACTAACTTGGATGAGTTTCAAAGCCAAACTAAAAAAACTTACATAGTGTAGGATCCATTTATATATTATTTTCATAAACATAAGTAATAGTATTGGAGGACAGATCAGTCATTGCCAGGGTCTAGAGGAAGAAAGAAAGCGACTATAAAGTGACTCTATGAGGGAGTTTTCTGAGGTGATTGAAGTCCTTTGTATCTTAATTGTGGTAGTAATACATGAATCTATGCATGTGTAAATATTCTTAGAAGTAAACATCTTAAAAAGTAAATTTTATGGTATAATATAGAATATAAAATTGAAATTGACAAAAATATCCTCCAATAAGCTTTATGACAGAGATGAGGGTTATGAGTGCATATCTGAGGGCCATCATCTGACAGAAGTGTATGAAAGGATAGTAGTTTAATTCTAAGGGGTAAACAAAATCATCCAATTGAATCATCAGGGATGAGGAGGGAAAGGACAGATACTCTTGACTTAAATTAGCTTCATGTTTGTATGAAGGCATGAAATAAAGATCTTAGGACATTCATGGAATTGTAAGTAGTTAGACAGACATGACAGTGAATAGGAGAGCCAACAAGTGACAGCAAACAAAAGTCAACTCAGGTAGAACATAAAAGGTCATTCAGAAGATCCCTTTTCATCTTGAAAGCAATGTAGAAGTACCAAAAGGTTTGGAAGTCAGGGAGAAGCATGAAGAAACCAATGTTACAAAATGACCAATTTGGTAACAAATGAGATCAATGAGGCATACAATAGAGGGGGAAGGTGGCAAGAGAGAACATTTTGTGATGATGTGAGTGTTCTGTATCTTGAGTAGGGTGGGGATCACATGAAAGCATACATATGTCAAAACTCAAAACTGTCTGTTTAAAAACTAGGTGCATTTTATTGTTTGTGAATTATACCTCAATGCATTTGATTAAATAATCCCATAGGGAAATTAAAAAGAACAGGCTACTCCTACACACCATTACATGAATGGATTATATATTGAGGGGGAAAAAAAGAAATCTACAGCATGTTCAAAAACACACAAAGTTCTTTCTTGCTATCTCTTTCTCAAATAAATAATAAATAAAAAATCTTAAAAACCCATAAAGCTAGCCCATGGTTACAGAAATGGAAAAAAAAACAAAAAAAAAAACCAAAAAACTTTTTGGTAAGTAATGACTGGGAGAGTCCTGAGGGGGACTCTGTGTGTGCCAGTGATATTTTATATTTTGAACTGACTGAAATTATATCTATGTATCCATTGTAAAAAAGTCATTTAGATATATTCATAATTTTTACATTTTACATAAATATGCTATACATAAATCTTTTAAAAAATAGAAAGGATAAAACAACATGGATAGTAGGAGAACCCAAGAGGAAATATACAGATTGTGAAGAAGGAATCTAACTATATTACAGGTATATAACCTATGCACATTGAAAAGGATGGGAAGGAATAAACTAACCTTAAAAAATTTGTAAAGCAGTGTTTTGACTAAATACTGTTAGGCTAAAAAGAAAGAAAGAAAACTGTACACAAGCAATTTACTCTGATTGGAAGGTTTTTTTTTTCCCCTACAGATGTCCAAGTCAGCAATTCTGACTACTTTATATGTATACAAAATTTGGACAAGCAAATATGTTATAGATAATGAGAGCCAGGTTTCTGCTTATAAAGAAAAAAGTTAAAAATAAGCAGAGTAGAAAAGGCTAGAATGGTATGTCAGAGTGAGAGATATCAGAATGAACTCATATTTCTTTTGATTGATAGACTAGATAAATAGTAGATAGATAGATAGATAAAGTAAATAGAGATTTATGTATGTACATGGTTAGTATGAACAGATTTCTTAGCATGTTTACCAAGAGGGTCTAAAATCAGTAAAACTTTAATAGTAACGAGTACACCTCTTGGTCTCTAAAATACTATTTTCCAAGAAGAATCTAGGGCTCCTTTGAGAAATATTTGAATCTTGAACTTAAGCAAGGAAATACCAGAAGGCTCTGGAGAATCTTGTGTGGCTAGAAAGTAGAGAAAAAGAAAGGATGGTGCATGTTGAAAAGACACCAGGAACCAACAACGGAAGAGCACCCAATGGCCAATGCCGAAATAATCTGAGCAATAAAATAATGATAGCATTAAATTATTATCCAAAATATATATCTATGAGTCTACCTCAATATACATAATTGAAAAATTAATGCTTGCATGTGTGAATAAATAAATAAATAAAGTATGATAATTCTTCCTTACTGAATTACAGCTAGTTAACAAAAAAAGGATGTGGGAAATAATTTAAAAAATAACCATTACAACACTACAGTAATAATTCTTACAGGCAAGATCTACTGTGAATGCTAAAATTAGTGGGTAACACTTAAAAAACAAAACAAAACGAAACAGGATATCTTCATAGCTTTGAAGTATCTTCCCCCAAATATTTTTAATTGCTGTGGTACTTTTAAGATATATTCAAAAATTCTTTCAGAGTTTCCCTTCAAGAATTGAAGCTTAATTACCCTTCCCTTAAGTGATCTTAGGGACTCACCTCTAAAAAATGGTACATGGAAAGAGAAAAAAAGTAACTTCATAGTGGAGAAACCTGGAAGATACTCCCTTCACCAAGTGATCAAGGTGAACCTCACAAATAATAAGATATAAAATGAGATGAGAAAGGCACTTCATTTCCATGCTGTTTTTTCCAAATGTTCATAAACTATAAGAAAACACCAGATAAAAAGCAGACATTCTATACAGTAACTGATCAAAATTGTGAAGGTCATGATAAATGAAGATTGAGAAACTGTCTGGAGTGTTGTGTCCTTGATTAGATTCTTACAGAGAAAGGACATTAGTGAAAACCTACTGAAATACAAATAAAATCTGTAGTTTAATTAATAGTGTTTAATTACCAATGCTAATTTCTCAGTTGTGTTATTGAACTACAGATAAATACAATGCCAACATCAGGGAAAACTGGGTGAATGGTACCTGGGGCCTCTCTGTATTATCTTTGAAACTCATAGTCTATAAGTTAAATTCCAAAATAAAAAAAAAAAGTTAAAAAAAACCCCAAAAGATAAAAATAAAGTTGCCAACATAATTCTGGAAGACAGAACAAAGATCAGCGCTAGAAATATAAATTTGGGAGTTGTAGTTGAAGTACAGAAGTTGAAGCATGGAGGAGAAAGTAGATCATCTAGGTAGAGTACTATGGTTTTCAGAAAGGAGAATTAGAAGTATACTCTTCTGAACTATCAGGTCCTTTTAGGATTTTAGCAAATTGAAGCTCCAAAAATCTCTGTATGTTTGAGAACATCATGGTCATGGTGCAGCTTTAAAGAGCGCAGATACATTACCTAAATTTGATCTCAATTTCAAATCCAGAGAGTAACTTAAACTGTCATACTTAATTCCTTTATATTTAAAATAAGGTGATTATTTTCCTATTTTAAGGGACTCTTGCCAAGGATATTGTAAGTAAAGTGCTTAGCAGAGTGCCTACCACCTAAAAGTCACTGAATAAATGCCAAGGATATTGTAAGTAAAGTGCTTAGCAGAGTGCCTACCACCTAAAAGTCACTGAATAAATGATAGCCATTTTTAATATTCATTTTAAAAGACGTAAGTGTAGAGAAAGTGAGAGATATTAGACTGATTCCCTTGATAACTGCTCTTGATTAATTTTGATGATAAAAATTGAGTAAGTTAATTTGAAGAATTCCATGGGAATCAGAATCAGCATTCAAGGGTCATTAAAATATATGTCTGTTGAGATGCCTCCTATCTCCTAAGCCATTTCTACTTGAGTTTTGTAGATTTTGTTCTTAGAGATACAAATCCTACCAGTGTAGTTAGGATGAAGCAAAGAAATGAGGCCCTAAATATAAGGCAGTGTCTCTCGGGGGGATTTTGTTCTAGTTGGACCCATTGCCTGATCACTTCACTTACTCACCTCTGAAATTATTACTTTGAGCAAGTACAGTTAAATGCTGGAGTGTCTCCAAATCACCAATGCTTCAAGCCTCAAATAACATATTTGCCCTTCTTTAATTATAGATTTTTAAATTAAAGGTTTATAATAGCAATAGGGCCTTTGTGCAGTTGTCTTGAACCTGACAGATGTAGTATATGTAATGACAAGATTTATTGCCTAAGTAAACAGTCAAGAAAGCCTATAATGAACTGCAGCAATCCAGCCAAGATGTAATGGGGACATGAATTAGTGCCTCATTCTCCCCTTGAAGGCAGAATTGGTTTTGTGCTCCAGAGAGGAAAGGAGTGAGAACTAACTACTGTTATTTAAAATGGAGTAACAATGACTATTGGAATTAGAACTTGACATTGAAAATTATTTTGAATTTTTAATGAAAATTCTTTTTAAGTATTTATTTCAAGTTTAGTTAGTAGCTGAAAATACATTAATCTGTGTACTAAAGTTACTTAGAAGATGGGTAAAGAGAAAAAAAAATCTTTTGAAATGTCATTTTCTAATAATTTAACTGTAAGACATTTAGACACTCAAGACTGAGTGTCAATTGACTGGAAAGAGCTTCCTTTTGGTCAGGGAAAATAATGCATATATCAATGTTATCTTAAGTGATTCCTTTGAGTGATGATATGTAACCACCTGGGAACAAAGATGTGAACCCTGTCGGACTATGCCGCACATTTATAACTATTAGGAGAGCTGAGCCATGATTGCATATTGTGTGTCCTGCATAAAATATGTCCCCAAACTTTTCTGAAAGTGGCCTAATGCAGTAACATAAAGTTCCACATACCTTAAAAGTCCTCGAGAATCACAATGATAGAAAATAATACTTTTTGATTATAATTCATTCTATTCTAGATTTAGAATAGGTCCAAGTGTGAAGACCAAGCAGCATGCAGCTCTCCTACTCCCCTTTCTGAGTTCTCTACCACAGTATCTCCTGTATCAGCAAAACTGAGCAGAAATTTACTCAGATTGATTGAGTAGAAGGTAGGGCAGCAAACTCTAGAATTTTTAAGTTCCAAAGTTTCATATTTCATTCAGAGACAAACTATGTTATTGTAGAATTTTTGAATATAATCAGAAGAAAATTATTCTCTCCTCTTGCCACCATCTCCATCTTGGACATCTCCAATTCCACATTAGTTTCCACTAGCCTAATCTCTGTTTTAAGACCAATTTCCATTCTTCATTGAATCTCTCTTTTCCTGGTTTCCACAGATTCTCATGAAGAATGCATGATGGAGGCAAAGCTGGCATAGTTAAAAATACTCAAAATACTCAAAAATTTCAATTACCCATATAATATTCTTGTCCCTTGATCATGGGTTGTTAAGAATTTTTCCATTAAAAAAACCCAGAAATGGCACCCTTATTGCATAATGGAAAGTATGGTTTCTGTTGGAAGACTGTAATAGAATACTGGCTCCTCCCCTTATTAGTTGTGTGACTTTGAGCAATTGCATCTGGATTCTTTCATCTTTAATCTGGGAATAAACATAATATCTATCTCAGCTGTTTAAGAGGGTCACATTCATAAAGATATAAAAGTCTTATGAGAATGTCTAAAAATGCACAGAAACACTCAAAAGATTAGATTTTCAAAATATAATGCAAAAAATTATGTTTAGTTTCTGTATTTGAGTTATGTTGTTTGTAAATGACAGAAAACAATCAAAACTGACTTAAAGAAAGTAAGTATATTTTTTGGGTCATATAGCTGAATTGTACAGGGCAGAGAGTCACAGCTTGAAATATAATTTTATTTATTTATTTATTTTAAATATTTTATTTATTTATTTGACAGAGAGAGAGAGACAGCAAGAGAGGGAACACAAGCAGGGGGAGTGGAAGAGAGAGGGAGAAGCAGGCTTCCCGCCGAGCAGGGAACCTGATGTGGGACTCAATCCCAGGACCCTGGGATCATGACCTGAGCCGAAGGCAGATGCTTAACGACTGAGCCACCCAAATGCCCTTGACATAGAGTTTTTTTTTTTTTTTTAAAGATTTTATTTATTTATTTGACAGAGAGAGAGATCACAAGTAGGCAGAGAGGCAGGCAGAGAGAGAGGGGGAGAAGCAGGCTCCCCGCCGAGCAGAGAACCTGATGCGGGGCTCGATCCCAGGACCCTGAGATCATGACCTGAGCCGAAGGCAGAGGCCTTAACCCACTGAGCCACCCAGGCGCCCCGCCTTTGACATAGAGTTTTAAACAATCTCATCAAAATCTGCTTTTGTCTCCCATTTCTTAGGTCTGCATCTTCTGTGAAGACTTTATTCTCAAACGTACTGAATATAGTCACAAGTTGGCCCCTGGTAGTTCTCAGGGCTCTATCCTTCCCAGTTGAGATCAAGAAGAAAAGAGTAGGAGACTGTGTTCTAGCACTTCCAGCTAAACCTTTACTGAAGGCCAATCCTTGAAACGATATTGGAAGCCAAATAAATGCACAATTATACCTAATTCATGTTATCTGCCACTAAGGTAGAGTTAAGACATGTGAACTGAGATGGACACAGAGGATGAAAAGCATGGTCCTAGACAGAAATTGGAGAATGATTACCCAGAGAGGATGAATAGCTGCTAGGCTGCAGAAACAGTTGACGTTCATGACAACCTACAAGTAAGAACATAACCACCTCGATATAAGATCATAATCTCAGTATATGTGTGTAGTTCATTAGCACAAGATAACAGAAATTTAAAACACTATAGAAATGATGATGAAAATAATAACATAATAAATGTTGATGGGTACTATATTTTGCTTTTACATTTAAAGTGGTCTTTGCTTTTGAAAGAATTCCACATATGTGATCTCATTTTTTCTGTGTAATATCCTATAAAATGCCCATGGGTTCATCTTCAGCTTTGTACTTTGAAGGAAACTGATGCTCAGTTTTGTTAAGCAATTTTCCCTAAGGCCATGTAAATAGCTTGAAATGAAATTAAGACTGGAATCGGTGTCTACTAACTTTTAATCTTGTATCACTTTCATGACATCACTTTACTGTATTAGAGAGATATAACCTGTGGTTCATATTCTGGGAAAATGTCATGAGGAAGGGGTACCATCTTAGGTATCAATACCTTTACAAGATATATGAAGTGGGTAGCAACTAGTAAGCACTGCCTATTTGGTGCTTTTGAATTCTATATGATACTGCTATAAAAATCATACCACTCTCTCTAGAGTGGGCAAAAAACTTAGTTAATGGAAAAAATGATTAGAGGTAGAAGCTGCTCAGCAGCTCTAATGGTCTCAATTTTGTTCACAAAATAACTTATAAACCATTCATAGTATTCTACCAGTACCTCCTTCTCTTGATTTATAACCTCTTTTTTATGGGTTCAGAATGGAATCAATGGTCTGGAAGAGCACAGGAGGGTAATGTTTCCCAGAAGAGATGATATTAGGAAAAAAAAATGTGCTGCCCTTGCAGCTTTGATGCACTTGGTCATTGGTCTACAGGTTGTTTTCTTTCTCAACTGTGATCTGGAAATGTACAACTGGAGGATCTCAATAAATGCTTCAATGTGTGACCGGCTAATTTTATTAACATCAGTTCTCTCTGAAATGATGCTACATTTACTTGGTAACAGAAAGAAGTAGCGTGAATGAGGAAGCTGTGGGCATAACTTGATGACTGAGAGAAAAGAGCTGCCACCCGTGAGAACAGGACATCTAGGGTCCACATTTCTCTGTAAATGATAGTTTCAACAGGACTAAATATTAATTAATCTATCTTCCCCTCAAAGTACCACCTTCATGAAGAAAATGCTCTCAATATTTGGAATTTGTTTTTTGTTTGTCAGAGGCCATTATTTCCTCTGCCTTGCTAATGAGAAAATAATTTTCTCCGTCATTCATGGCCTCTGTTTCAGTCTTCCTCTGAAGTAGTAAAATGCATATTCAAAAAAGTTTGGAATTAAAAGTGGCCCTGTAGTCCTTGACAAAGTAAAACTAACCTTTACCTCATGAACATTTAATAAACTAGTATCCAGTTATCCAAAAGAGCCACCCATCCATCCACTGAGCCCATAATTAACAAGCCTTGAGGAACAGAATTATTTGGAATTTGAAAGATTATGTCCTCAATGCTCTTACCAAAGACTAGCACCTCAGATTTCACTTGCAGGTTACCGTCTCCCTTACTCAAGACAGTTATTTGTCATGAAAAAGAAGTGCAACACCACTCTATTCTGGAGAGTCCAACTGTTTGTCAAAATCCATCATATATTTATCATTTCTGATATGGGACGCAGTAATGTAAAATAGTCTAAAATGTTGTTTTAAATACGTGATTTCTATCAGCTTTTCCCTAAGGGTAATTTAAATAATTTATGGTAAAACAGCTAATTTTCTCTTTGACTTTTGTCTGGTGGTTATAAAAAAGTTTAAAAATATGAATTAACTAAAGGGTATTATGCTAAGCGAAATAAGTCAATCAGAGAAAGGCAATTATCATATGATCTCTCTGATATGCAGAATTCAAGAGGTAGGGTGGGGGGTCGTGGGGGGTGGGGGAGGGAAATG
>CM052889.1:30102855-30171671 GCA_028534135.1 Potos flavus
ATAATACATTATGTGTTAATTAAAAAAAAATTAAAAAAAAATCAAGTCTTAAAAAAATATATGAATTAACTATCAGGTAGTAAGCTATTATATTGTGCCATGATTGTGTTCTAAGGATTAAGAATTTTTATCATTTAGTGAATTCTAAATGGAAAGATAATGCTTATGAGGACATTTGAGGTAATGATATATAAGATGATCAGACTTTTGGCTGTGGTGCTGAATCATAATTAATTAAAGGAAGGTGAAAAGAAGACCTCTGATCAACTTTAAGACAGCAATGCCTTAACTGCCATAGAAGTCTAAGATGGCCAAGGGGAAGCATACTTTCTATTGATTGAAACTAATCCTTTCCATGCTTCAGGAATGACTACCGAATGTAGTCAGAGGTATGTATTGTGTTATTGCTGGAAGAAGAACAAAAATTTGCACTCGACTAAGCAAAGGCACAACAAGATCTACAAATCAATGTGAGTTGGGTCTCTGTTCTTCCAGAATATGAACATGGATTGTTGGAAACTCTTAGGTTTTTGGAAGCCATCTTTTTGCTCTACCTATTAGTGTAGGAAAACAGATTTTCATTAACTGCATGAGGACATGAACATCTCTTTCCCTGTCTTGTCCCAGGACTACCCCTATAGTCCTCTCTGTGGCATCTGAAGTAATAGACATTAAGACTGGCTGCCTTCCAGTCCAGAAGTTCTGATCCATCTGAGGCTGCATGCAAAATGATTGTGAATTTATGATTATGCATTTTTTTCCTGTAGAAAGGATCCATAGATTTCACTGCATTCTCATAATCCTCCCAAAAAAGACTGGTCTAATCCAGCACTACTGTATCACCAAAAAGAGAGAGAGATAAAGATAAAGGGTGAGAGAGAGAGGAACTAGGTCTCAACTAATACAGTAAGTGTCCACTGCTGATTACAACCCAAGTAACTGCTCCTTCTACAAGAGGGCTGGTCTCTCCTGAACAGTGTGCTAGAGGCACTCCCTCCCCCCAAAAAAAATTAAAAAGAAGAAAAGGAAAGGAAAGAGAAAGAAAGGGAAAGAAGGAGAGAAATTCTGGAAACTCAATGCTTCCAACTGTTCAAAAGTCTGTATCGTCTATTATTAATACAATTGTTATTTGCAAATATTGTGCTTAGAATCATTATTTAAATTAAAATTCTCCTTTCTTTACAGAGGCAACTATTACAAATTGACTTTTTTGAAATTGTTCTAAAGCATCTCCAAAATTAAGTTATATATAAAAATCTAATTCTATAGAAAACCTATTGATAAAATATTATCAGTATATATTGGCTGACTAGAGAGAAATAGAAGATCTTTTTTAACTTTACCTTCTAAATTTTAGAACCTATCACTGTGAAATGTGAGATGATCTGCAAAGAATCAACAGACATCCTACTGAAAAAGAGCTTAAGTAACAAAAATTGCTAAAATTTGGACTGTTTTCTCATCCCTTTTTATTACAGACATAAAGGTTTATACAATTTGGGGGAAAAGGCAAAAACTATTAATTTCCCTATTTCACTTAGCATTGGTAAGTGTTAAGTTTCCTGTTGTTTACTTCTTCCTCAATTAAAATATGGTTGCTTGGAAAGATTTATAAGGTCATCCCAGTGGTGCTAAATACATGAAACATAATTATCTGTTTAAAACCACTTTAATGGGTGGGCAGTCTCTGTATAAGTCTGTAAAATTATAACCCTTGTCATGAATATATAGAAGAAGGTAGTATAAGTCAGGTAATTCAATTATCAACCACATAAGGAACTAGCACTTAATTATTTCATGGGTAGGGTCGTGAGCAAGCACTACAGTTTAGAATCAGGAATGATTTGTTCTGTGTGTGTATGTGTGTGAGTGCATACATGTACGTCTTATATAAGCATCTACTTGCCAAGGCCAGAGGTCAGTTTTCATTCTTCTTATTTGACTTTTCAATATCATTTTACATATTTAACTACTCTTTCATGCCTACAATATTTTTCCAGGCTCTGTGAAAGCATACTTATCTGGTTCTCCTCCTATTTTATTGGTTATTCTGACTTAGTCAACTTAACTTGCTCCGTTTTCTCATTCTGACCTCTACATGCCCTTTATTTACATACATTTCCTAGGTGAACTTACCCAATCCCACATTATTTAGCCACCAAAATATGTTCTGAATACAAATTTCTATTGCTGACATTTAGCTCTCCCCTGAACTCTAATCATTTGTACTTGGCCATCCAAGAATCTCAAATTTCATATGTAAGTAAATAATAAACAAACAAAAGGTATTTTCTCCAAATACACTTTCTATTCTTCAGACTTCCATTTCAAGTAGTTGCTCAGGCCAAAATCCTAAGTGCTATCCTTAATTATTCTCTTTCCTCATGCCACTTCCCTCATTATCTTAGCCATCAGCAAATCTGGTTGATACTGGCTTCAGAATTTTCATTATATTCACAAATCTTTTCCATTTTCACCATTATCACCTCTGAATAAAACACTAGCACTGCTCGGACTGCTGTAATAGCCTTCTCTTTATCGTGTCTACATTTGCACCTGTGTGGCCCATTCTCCACCCAAAAGCCAATCTGATTTCTTTTCACTTAAAATCATGCTATTGTCAGCTTAAAATCCTTCTATGCCTTCCATTCATGCTTAGAATAAATCTAAACTTCTTGCCCTGGCCTTAACGGCCACATATGATTTTATCCTTGCCTACTTCTCCAACATAAGTTCCCACGACTATGCTCCTTATTGGCAATGTTCTAGTTTAGAGACATTCCCCCTTACCTTTGTAAATGTGTAACGTTATCATTTACATATCCTGCGCTCTCTGTCTGGAATCATCCTCCCTAGATCTCCCCCCATCAGTAGATTTTAATACAGATTGCACCTTCAGTGACCGTAGGAACAAATCATCCATTACCATCACATATCATTTACTATTATATTTTACTTTATTGTCTTCTGAATTCATTGCTCTCTAAATCCATGGTATTTATTATTGGTCAACCCCCATAACCCAACTGTAATCATGCCCACCATGAGACCAGAGACTTTAATTTTTATTCAACATTGAATCCCCATCATCCATATTAGTGCCTGTATACAACAGGTGCTCAATAAATAATTACCAAATATATGCTTTTGCATGTTGAGATACCGTGTTTACATAAATATATATTTACATATTAATCATTCAGTCACTTACTACACAAGGAATTTTCTTGGTAAACCAAATATAACAAAACTGGCTTAATCAAAACTCTGAATTAAGTAAAAATGTAGATATGATAATCTCCTGACTTAAATAAAACATTTGAATTTTAGAGAAGAAAGTGGCAAATGGCACCATATACCTATATAGTAATTTAATCAAGTATTAAGAAAATAAATTTAATTCTATGTGTTTGGTTTAGCTCAAACCAAAGTTGGTTCATCTATACGTTCTCCATCTCTTCCTGTGAAAATCTAGAAATGTTCACAATGATGATCCTGATCCTTCGTGAAATTCAGAGTGAGGAAACACTTTTGTTCTGATCCTTTGGTCTGAAGTAAGCAAAAGTATTTGGGAACTTAGATATGATTTTTGATGGTCAGAAGTAAAACAAATACACTTGCAGTAATTTTATGGTTTTACTATAGTAAGCTTGCAAATTATTAACTGTTCTCTAAACAATTTTAGCAGTTGTATAAAGTACTATAAATACCACATAAGGTCATTTTTTTTACCTTCTAAACTGAAAAAAATCCAGGGACTCTAGCAGCAATAAAAATGGACTTGAAGGAGGTGTCTCTGGCAAATCAGCACCCCACACTGATTTGGCATCAATATCAGGTTTATCAATATTAGGTTTATCTGACAGGTACGTGGTCAGAGACTTGAAAAAATCAGGATTCAGCTATGATGGACTGGAACCACTTCAAGATGCAATTCTTTTTTTTTTTTTTTTTTAAGATTTTATTTATTTATTTGACAGAGAGAGAGACAGCAAGAGAATGAACACAAACAGGAGGAGTGGGAGAGGGAGAAGCAGGCTTCCCGCCGAGCAGGGAGCCTGATGCGGGACTAGATCCCAGGACCCTGGGATCATGACCTGAGCTAAAGGCAGACGCTTAACGAATGAGCCACCCAGGCGCCCGTTGAGATCCAGTTCTTAATCAATATGTAAAGTACCTTTATTTTTATGAGGAGGGAACTAATTCAAATAAATAAAAATAGTTTATTCAACTTACTTTGCTAACCTTACTCAAAGATGATTTTCAAAATAGTAAAAAAATATGTCTTTGTTTTCTAAACAAACATTTCCAAAAACATTGGTATAAGAAGTTAAGGTTACAAGGTCACTCAAGGTCTCATTCTGAGAGGATATAAAAAGGGGGAGGAGGAGAACTTTGTAAATGATGTTGGTTATAGAAGTGAAAAGAAAATCCTTTGAAGAATAGGTCATTGGTTTTGATATTAGGGAATAAGGTATGAGATGCACTTTGAGGAACTGTAACCTAACCAAGCAGCTCACACATAGTGGTTTTCATTAAAAAAGTTGCCATTTATCTTATCATGGCAAGTTTATCTTACCATGAGCTGTCATTGAAAGGATAGGGAAATACTATGACTTACTGCGGCACAGCAGATATCAAAAAAAGACAGATGGCAACTTTTTAATGATAGACACTGTTCTCCAGGGCTTATGCACGTCTCCAGATTTAGGAGCAGCCACCATCAATACCAACCTCTGGGGCTGAGCTGAAAGGAGACATTAATAGAGTAAATTCTATGTTACTATTAAAATCTTGAAATCTTGGGGAAAATCTGATTTCTTGTGGACTTTCCTGTTCCTACTAGAAAAAAAAAAACTGTGGATGATCAAGAGACAAATTTTTATTTTAATATTTCAACCTTAGCTTTTTAAGCAGTGTATATTATTTGTAATATTTGTTAAATTTCTGAATTGAATCTAACAGTTAAGAGCCTGTGGTTTTGAGCCACACGTTCTTGGAATCTATCTGCTTTTCTCTGTTTCTCTCATCCATAGTGTGGGAAAAAGAGTGTTCTCAACTCACAGGGCTGTATTACATATTCAAGAAAATAAAGAATTGAATAATAGTGTTGTTATGGTTACTGTTATTAGTATTAACTAATGATATCCACTGTATTTGATGTTCTATTCAGTAAATCAAAATCAAACTCTCTAAATAAGGAAAGAAGCTCCACTAATTGCTCCCCAAAAGAAGACAATTTTAAAAATATTCTACATTAAAAAAAAAATATTCTACATTTAAATCAATCAGTTAAATATACCCATAAATCCCAATTCTGCAACCAAAGGCAGGTATCCTGTGTCCTTTTGTTCCATCATGTGCTGATTGACCATGCAGAAAGAACTGTCCTTACTTCCTACTGAATCATCTCTGTTGGACTATCTCTTAGCCACCCTCTCTCTATGGACCATTGAGAGCACTTCTTACTCATGCCACACATTTTGGTACTTCTTTATACAATGCATTCTACCATTTTGTATATGAACCTTTCTCTCCCAAATTACTTTAGTGAGAGTATATGCTACATATTTTTTCATAGGCTTTTTAAGCAACCTAGTCCCGTGCGAAGGAAGAAATTAAAACTCATTTGTGATATTTTACCTTAAAACAATATAAAATTAATTTACGTTGACTAAATTTACAACACCATCATTCTATTTGTCTTCCCTATACACTTAAATTGAATAGTGTGATGGAGAGGCAATATACTAAGCTCAAAAAATCTTCAAGCTTGCAGTTTAGAATTAATTTCTAGAAAAACCATTAATCCTCTCTGGGTCTCAGTTTCACTATCTGTTAAATAATGAAATTTAACAGGCGACCTTAAGATCCATTCCAGATTGAGTATTATTATTATTTTATTAAAGTTCACAATGTTTGGGGCACCTGGGTGGCTCAGTTGTTTGAGCAACTGCCTTCGGTTCAGGTCATGATCCTGGAGTCCTGGGATGGAGTCCCGCATTGGGCTCCCTGCTCAGCAGGGGGTCTGCTTCTCCCTCTGACTTTCCTCCACGCATGCTCGCTCTCTCTCGTTCTCTCTCTCAAATAAATAAATAAAATCTTAAAAAAAATAAAGTTCACAATATTTGTAATGCACTCACCAATTTCAATATACATTTCAAAATACTGGCCTAGCATATATTCTAACCATAAATAATGAAATTGGTCATAGTCTTCAAAATTTTGAACAAAGAAATCAAAATAGCAAATGAAATCTGATCATTAGGTATTTTACATTCAAACACAGAATTATGTTAAAAATATATAAAACCTGAAAGTCATTTCTTTTTAGACCGCTTTTAATTCCCTTCAGTGTTTCACTTGAAGCATTTTGCTTTATTTCGTCATTTATCAGATGCTTAAAAACTCTGAAGAATGAAGTTAACTAATTGTCCATTAGATGTCATGGATCTTTCATCTATTTAAGAATGTCTCCTTGATGCAGTTCTTCTCATTAGACAAAGCTGTGAGCTTTGCTGTGCACTCACAGATGGTATCCTGGCTTCTGCAGCAATGGGCACTTAAGCTCCAGGAAGCCCTGTTTAGACGGGGATGCTTTAATAGAGCAGTCCACATCCAACCTCTCACTCTTGTCTAAGTACCTGCTGGTGATGATCACTTTGCTTCCTGCTGCTCTAAGTGGAGTCATTAAAAGAAATGCAACTTCCAGCACTATTGGGAAAGAGTGAAAACTTCTTCATCTGAAGGTCAGCTCCACCAAACATTTTCCCTGTCTACTTTCATCAATTAATCATTATGAAGAAATCCAATAATTCTTATTGTTAAAACACCCTAAGAGACCATTACATCTTTTTTTTCCCTCCCCGCACTTGGGGGAGAGGAAAGAATAAAGTAAATTTTAGAAAATTAATGGTTGTTCCTACTTTTTTTAGATATAGATAAGATTACAATATTTTCCAGAACATATTTTGGCATTTACTATAATTAAATATTGGGGATCAGTTTCTTCAGTATCTCTCTCTCTTTTTTTTTAAAGATTTTATTTATTTATTTGACAGAGAGACAGCGAACAGCGAGTGAGAGAGGGAACACAAGCAGGGGGAGTGGGAGAGAGAGAAGCAGACCTCCCACTGAGCAAGGAGCCCGATGCGGGGCTCCATGCAGGGCTTGATGCGGGGCTGGATCCCAGGACCCTGGGATCATGACCTGAGCCAAAGGCAGTCGCTTAACAGCTGAGCTACCCAGGCGCCTCTCTTTAGTATCTCCTTAACCCTCGGTTCTTGTGGTAACAGAGTAGATAGTGATAAATTATTAGTTTGGGGTTATCTTTATTAGAACAAAAATATAAGAAAAAAACTTGGACAAAACATGCCAAAGAGGCTGAAGTGAGGATAGAAGACTGACCATTATCTATGCTACTGAACAGGTTACTGAAGAAAAAGAAACATAAATTTAATGGAGAATGAATGGCTTTTTTTTTTTTTAATATTAGGTTTATTTACTGGTTTCCTGTTAATCCCATAGGTGCTTATCAAGAAGTTACAGGAATTGAGCTCTACCACTTCCTGGGGAATGTATCAAAGAACGATCAGATATGACATCTCAGGAAATCTATTCTGAAATCCATTTGGATAAGAGGAGACAAGTACATATAAAGAATAAAATTTATAATTGAATGTGAAACAAACAGGAACTATACTAGCATAAAGGTAGGTATTACATTTAATACAATCAAGCACAAAAAAAAAGTATTAAACTTATATTTGCAATATATAGTCAAGATATTCAAGAGGTTACTACTATTTATATTAATGCCCCATATGTAATTTAGACTTGACAAAATGATTTTTGAAGAAGCAGGAGAAAGAAATTTTAGGTGAAAAAATACAATGAATGAACAAAAGCTGAGCCAACTTCTTTAACTCAGGATATCCTAGTACAAACATTCATCTGGGAAGAACCCTTCCTCTTTATCCAGCTCCTGAAGAACTTTACCACTTTATTACCCACATGGTCTCCATGCCCATCTGTTTTATTTTTCCTTATTTCAATTGTATATTTATAAAATTGCGCCCTCCACTTTCAATAGCCTCAGGGTACAAGTACCACTAAAATTCCCATTGATTAAAGTATTAAAATACATGAAAAGGAACAATAGCCAGCAGCAATAATGATTAAACACGTAAGTATCAAACAAAACAAAATTGTATTAAAAACAACAGCCTCCTCAAATCTATCCCTTAAAATGTAGCAGTCCAGCTTGGAATATAGGAAAAAATTGGGTGAGTTGTAAGCATACATAACAACCTTGCCTATGAAATATATGAAAACTTTCATATCACTGTTTGGCTCAGTTTCTGCATAGTCTCAGTATAATTTTCTTTCCTTTCTGTGTGCCTCTGTTTCTCTAGTTGTCCAATGGGAAAGATACTGCTCATCATAGACAAAAGAGCGCTGTCTCCTAGGGATATTGTGAGGAAGAATGAAATAAGAAAACTCAAATGACTTAAAATTGGATCAGTACAAATATTAGTTGTTCCTAACATTACTTAGCATTCTAACATTTTAAAAATATTTAATTCCTGATTGTGTCCTTACTCTGATAATAGAATCTACATTTTTAGAGATAAACTCTATGGTTGGAGATGCTAAATATCATAAATATTGAAATACCACATATAGTACTTCAAGCTTTATTATTTTATTAATACTTACAGCTGATGACAATGTCAGAGGTAAAATGACCCTGTCTTTCATGATACATTTCAAAAATTACTAGGCACATTTCTAAAGACCTTTACTGAAACAAGAGAGACTGAAGGATACTGATTTTGTGTTAAGACTTCAGAAGGCATAAGCATGCCATTTTTCCACATAAACCAGTAAACACAACATCACAAGACGAACTTATCCCACAAGAACAACAGTATTCCTTTCTTTTAAGCCTAATTTCCAAGTTAAACTTTAGAAAACCATTCTTTACTATAATATTCACAAGTCTGTTTCAACCACATTTAGCAGACACTCATGTGCACAAATAAACACACAGCATCTGCCATTCTGACTGCTCTGGATGCCATGTCATCCTCATTCTCATTCTCTTGGAAAGAGGGGGACACCATGGGTCCTTATCCTCACTTCAAAAACATTTTGGGGAATAATTCAATAAAAATCAGACCAACTATGCATGCTATCCAATAACAACAATAATGATAACAAGAACAATTGATAGGGATGTATCATTCTCATGCTTCATTGTGTTCTTTGGATATTACTTAAATATCTAACTTTAGGTAAAATCTTTACCTCCCTGCCTTGTTATGCCATTCAATTTAGTAATGGAGAGAGTAATCACAGTATCTCCTTCTTTCCTAAATTTGAACAAATAGTTGACTTCTCTATTTTTCCCCACATTGCAAGCTATCAAAAAGAAACTCAGTGAAATTCTTTAAGAAGTGAAAATATACACAGTGGTGTTTTTACACAAATGTTTCCAGTTCTACAGACACTATAATGCTAAACCAGACAAAGAAAGTTTAGTGATCGAACACAGAGATTAATGCTCATTTTCACCATAAGAGCAGTGGGTTGAGTTCTCTTTTTCATCTGGGCACTGGTGAGATGGTACTGGCAACCACGGAACAATATGAGAATATGATGCCATAAGAATGGCTTATTTACTGAAAGCACTATCAACTCAGACACATCTCTACTGATGCTTAGGACTCATCTTCTGGTTGAAACTAATATATAATTTGAAGATTCGCGTGAATCTGTTCACAGCTACACTATACACGGTAAATTTTTCTTAGACACTTGGCAGATTTTTTTCAAACTATGAGTTCTAGAAGGAACATAGGTATGCATTGCTACTAAAGGAAAGAGGTTGGGATGCCTGGGTGGCTCAGTTGGTTAAACATCTGTCTGTGGCTCAGGTCCTGATCCCAGGACCCGCGTCAGGTTTCCCTGCTCAGCTGGGAGCCTGCTTTCCCTCTGCCTCTGCCTGCTGCTCCCCCTGCTTGCTCAGTCTCAATCTCTCTCTCTCTCTCTCTCTGACAAATGAATGAATAAAATCTTTTTTTTTAAAGATTTTATTTATTTATTTGACAGACAGAGATCACAAGTAGGCAGAGAGGCAGGCAGAGAGAGAAAGGAGGAAGCAGACTCTCTGCTGAGCAGAGAGCCCGATGCGGGGCTCGATCCCAGGACCCTGAGATCATGACCTGAGCCGAAGGCAGAGGCTTAACCCACTGAGCCACCCAGGCGCCCTATGAATAAAATCTTTAAAAATAAATAAATAAGGAAAGAAATCAAACATCTATGGATTTAAGGCAACCCTACATGTTGCTGGAGCAAGTACTTTGATGGAGTGTTTGTAGGCTCCATTGGGCATAAAACTAGACTTTCATCCATAGTAATAAAACTGAAGTTTTCGTTTTTTGTGCTACAGTGACTCTTTTGGATTATAATTACTTTTGTTATATTACGAATATATTAGATTTTATCTAACAGACATTATTTACTAAATGTCCATTAATGAAATTCATTATTGTAGACCAGCAGTTATAGTAATAAACAAAGGAAACTCAAGTTTGAGGATAAAAAACTAAATGTAGAATCATAAATATATAATACATCAGGTGATGATAAATAGGAAGGAAGGAAATAAACAGGACAGGATAGGATAAATAGGATAGAAAGGAAACTAAAATATGACAAGGGAATGGAGTGTAGTGAAGATAGGAAAAAGGAAATAATCTTAGGTAAGTTGGGACAACTTTGTGCAGAGACCTAGAGAAAGTGAGCAGATATCTGAGAAGAGTATTTTGCAATAAACAAACAAACAACAACAAATGAACAAATAAACAACACTCTTCAGGACTCTAAAAGTGTTCTTGGGACTTTTGTAAAAAGGAAGATGGTGAATAAAGTGAGCTCAGTGAGCAAAATTCCTTATTCCAATGCAAATTCTTACAATCCATTACATGTTATGAAAAATTTTCATCTCATCTGATTTATGTTTACGATAATCTAGTTCAGTAGATATCATAGACATTGTCCTCCATTTTCAGATGTAAAAACTTGGATTTGGGTATTTAGTTCTGTTGTCGAAGCTGTTGGTGGGAAAATGGCAAAGTCCAAAGCTAAGTTTATTGACTTAGTACTCTTCCCCATACTCCACATAGTATCTATTCAGAAGGTCATACTAATAATTGGTAGATTCCGCCCAAGTTTTGAAGTCTTTAAGAATTTATTTTTAAACAGTATATATAAAATACACATATGTTCATGAAGACAGTCACACATTAATACATAGATATAAAAAAATTCTGAAATATTTAAAAGAGCTCTCAAAAGCAGGGCATTCATTGAATAATATATGGATTGGGAAGATCTCAAAGCAATGTAAGTCCTGACGGAAACAACACATAATTTTTAAGGAAAAGAGAACTTCAGATTATTTATCACTTCGAATACTAGAAAACAGAGTCCCTCAAAGGAAACTTGATGGGGTAGAGGGCCAAGAACCACTGGACACCTGAGAGGGACTGCATTACACAATGTCTAGGACTTCTAGTGAAAAAGTTTACTCCAAAGAGACCATTTGTAGCGACCTAACAGCTCTTACACAGTGAGAACCTCCACATGGAAAAGATGTCCTGAAACAGACAAAAGGACAATGCAAAAAAAAAAAAAAAAAGTACACTGAGTTACTACTACATTCTATTTGTGTTGTTAGGAAGATGGACCATTAGCAGCCCAATCAATCAGTCCACAAGTGCATCAACAGTGACAATAAATACTATCTGCACTTGCCATCATGGTCTGCCATGCCCAGTCCTTGGTAAACTGAACCAACTCATAGAAAAATGTAAAACTGCCTATATTTGTCTGCATCAACTTCAGCTGTATATTCAAAATTTTCTGAACACATATGTGGGCACACACACACTTGCACACATGTTTATCTCTGTATTGCACTTTAGATCAAGTATTATTTGCTATCTGTTTACCGGTCTTTCTCAACGTAACCTCAGAAGAGAAGTGATAATGGATAATGGGTTAAAAACACATACTTTTACATATAAATATATGTTCTGCAAACATTTCCACAAATATGAAGCTGCTTTGTCCCCAAGTAACTTAAATTTGGATCTGTCAGTGAGTAGGTGATGTGTCTGTGTCTGAGTAGTTTTTTGTTTTTAAACCCTTTAATAAATACATTGTCTACAAAGCAATGACTTGTTGCCTTTCTTGAAAGATGTAGGTTTGTTCCTTTAGGCAATCCTCTAAAAGACGGGGTGAGGGGAACTTTTCTTCCTGATGAAATATACTGCACTGAACAAATCCAAGAAACTTCGGAGAAGATTATATACTCCTGACAGCCCAAATGTGATAAGTATATCAAGATTTAGTGTCCCTTTATTAGTTTCTCTTACAAGAGAACACCACAGCTGCCAAATCTGAATCATTACCCTCATTTTTCCTGATATAATCAGTATGAAAATGGTGACTACCTGGATATTGCCTCAATGTGAGCTTTTCTAACTAAATAAGGTGAGATCAACCTTATTGTATCACTCACTGATTAGAGTTCTGATTAATGCTGCTTCTTTTATTTCTATTCCCCAGGTTGAGATAATGCATATGCTCCTGAATTACTGGGCCTGGCACCTGTTCCTGAATCAGATCCTTTCTAATATGTTTGCTGAGAGTTTGGGGAACCCGTAGGCTTCTGGGAAAGTTTAATTACTGTCAGAGTTTGCCCTTTCCTCTCTTTTTATTTTCCATAACTTCAGACTAAAAATAATGCCCCAAAGCTGTATAGTGTGTTTATTTCATCATATTGAACAATGTCCTGGTCCAAAACAGCATTGGGCCAGCAGCTCTGACTATAGATAGTTTACATTTTCTGTTGAAACACTTTTGAAGTCAGAAGGCAGAAAAGCATTAAAAACTCACCACCCCCAAAAATTCAACTGACAGAAAATCTTTTGCTATTATCTGAAAAGATCTGACGTTAAGTATAAAGACAACTGAGTTGGGTTGAGAAAATAATAGGTGGCTCTCCTTTTGTTCACTTCCTTAAGGGAGCAACCTATTCCCCTGGAAATAAAATGGGGTAAAAGTATCTCTCCCTAAAAAATAGGAAATGTAACAGTAAGAGAACAGTAAGAGAACAAAGTAACAGTAAGAGAACAAAGTAGCTTCTGTCCACTGCCAGGGCATTGCTTTTTTTAAATGGACAGATTTAAATGTTCCCTCCCCAAACCATAATATCATTTTTATCTCACGCCGATTTCTAATACTGCATTTATTTGGAGAAGAGTAGCAAGTAGGGCAGAAAAGGCAGGGTGAATGATTGGGAAGGATATGCCATGGAAGGGATACTTTCCACAAAGAAGACACTGAAAGTTTTTCTCTAAGTCAAACATCTTATGACAGCAAATGGCATATATCCAATTCTCACTAAAGAAAAAAAGAGACAGAATTTATTATTTTATAGCAAGGGTCAGCAAACTATGGCCTATAGCCACTGTCTGTTTTTATAAATAAAGTTTTCCTGGAACAAAGTCACAATCATTCCTTTAGGTATTGACTACTAGTGTCTTCACACTATAACAAACTCAGAAATTGAGACAGAGACTATCTGGCCCTCAATACCTAAAATATTTACTATCTGGTCATTTATAGAAAAAAAAATTGCCACCCAGCCCCACTCCCCACCATATATAATTAAATTATCCAGAATGGTTCCAGATTCAGGGATGTTTACTGTTTAGGGTCTTTCTCTTTCTGTCTCTGGCACACTTCCCTCTCTCAGAACTATATTCCAATATATTCATTTCATTCCCATGCAGGCTCTCTCTAAATGGTTACATAGAATGTCACTGATAGTTTCAAATTCATACTATCATGTTAGCAACATCTGAAAAAGCAAAATATTTTTCAAGTAGGTGGAGCACAAGACTGTGGAGGCTTCTGTCCTAAATGGCTAATGTTCTCATCCTTGAAACTACTGAGATTGGGCAGGCCTGTGTCACAGATTCTCTGGTAGGGACTTGGGCAAGATGAGGCTAACTCAAACCCTATGTAGTGAACACAGCTGCTATTCATTTATGGAAGCCTGGAAGATTAAGAAGTGGGCAGATATAAAATGTGTCTACTTCAACGGCAATGGAGAGGGAAGGAAGAGTGCTGGTAGCCCAGCATAATTAGGTTTGTAGTTTTTGCTTGCTATACAAAGGGTTAAAACACTAGGCCATGTCTTTAAGTCCCTCAAACCATCAGATACAGTAGTTGAATGGACATTTCATACAAGCAAGTGGACCTGCTATAACTAAGAGAAAGTTTAAGCCTGAATCAAAATGGACAATGTGAGATTAAAAAGAAAAAAAAAAAAAAAAAAGGTTCACACATTCTATATACTGACAGACACAAAATCTGTTTTTTTTTAATTTCCTGTATTTATTAAAAAAATATTGAGTCCTAATCATGATAGTGGCATGCTGTTTTTAGCTATTGGGTATAAGGTAAGAAGACACTAAGAAACAAATTCTTAGACTATAGATAAATTCCTAGAGAATTTATCATGACTTATACTTCTTTAAAGTTCCCTATAAACTCTGTTAAGAAGTAAAATATCCATCTGAAATCTCAAAATAAAAGCCTATCTCTTATTTATTAAAATTATCAAAGAAAATTTTGGAGCTCTCTGTATGTCTGCATAATAGCACATACTGTAACGATATTAAATATAGGAAAAAACCTCATGGACAGAATGGATTAAGGCACAGTAACCTGATATGGAAAGAAAATGGGATGAATGCAAAGATGATAAATAGAAATGAGACAGGAGACCATTGACAAAAAAGTTTAATATACTGCTTAAGAGAATGGGCTTTGGGTTTAATAAACCTCATGTCATTTCCAGGCTTTTGTGTTATTTAAATTCATAAAGCTTCAATAAATTAAATGTAAATAGTACCTACTTTATAATTTTTAATGGCTAAGAATTTTATTTTAAAAATACATATATAGAGAATGTAAAAACTGGCCAAGTACCACGAAAGAGTAATAGATCGTAAATAAACAGAATATTTAAGAATACAATCACAAATAAGATCAAATGACTAATTATCTAAGTAAATGTGAATTAATTAAAATCTACTTATAAAAATATCAAATATGAAATTGGAGGAAAAATTAAGGCTAAGAAGAAACATATTTAAAGAGATGAAAGAATGAATAAAAATAAATTAAATGAATAATATTCATTGGGCAGTATTGAAGAAGACTGTAAGATTAAAGTGAGAATATTATTTTTTTAGACAAAGTAAAATTAATGCAAATTTCTTCAAAAAGCAATAAAGTTTACTTAAACATATATAGGTTTCATACAGAATAGTCACACAATTTTCCATACCAATTCATTTATTAACTATATCTGTATATTTAACTGTCTAAAATAGAAGCTACTGAGAAACTCACATTGTTTATGAAGCCTCAAAAATATATCAGCATTAGCATATAAAGTAAATGCAACAAATACTCAGTGTGGAAATAATTTAATATAGTAATTAAAAAAGATAGAAAAGATTTCTAGACATGACACAGTAAAAAGTACTGGCCTTGACTACCCAACTATAAAACAGCTGGAGAACTGGACAAAATGTATGGAATTATTTTTAAGTATTAGATGACAGGCATCATGGCACTGAGATCATGGGTGGAGGAAAACAAATAAGATGAGTTCAGTAGTTACCTCAGCTTTCTCTGTGGAGAAAATTTCCAAACCATGGAGGAATCCACCTTTCCAAAAGAAGGAAGGACTCACACTGAACCTAGTGACTCTGCTGAGTTGAAGAGATGGAGATTGAAGTTCAGGGAGGCTAAGGCAGTTGCAAATTGTAGAGAAGAAATACAGAAAGGATGGACTACTCAGAGAAAGGCCTTCAGAAATCACGAGGAGATACCGTTGAGTCTTTGCTAAGAAAAAGGAAATGAGTAAATAGAGTAAAACTCCACAAAGCTGGTCAAAAAATATCCAAGGGTAACATACTTGGCAAAAGAATGAACATTTTCCATTTAAGACTGAAGGAGGTGAGGATGTCTGACAGAATTTCTACACAACATTGACTTTGAGTCCTATTCAGGGAAATAAGGTAAAAATAATATATATATATTATATATATACACATTATGCAAAATAAGGGGAGATTATTTTTTTGTTTTTGTTTTTGGGAGGGAGATTATTTTATAACAGAAAATATTGACAGAACTAAAGGCATAAGAAGGCATATTATAATTTTGGTTTTTAATACTTTATATACCTCTGTCAGTAATTGATAACACAAACATCCAATAAGGTTAAAGAATATATGAACAGCAATATGAAAAAAAATTTTACCCAACTGACATTTATGCAACACTAACTGCAAACACATAACTTTTTTAAGTGCCGAAAAAAAGAGTAACTGACACAGAACATATACTGGTCCATAAAAGAAATCTCGACAATTTCAAAATAATGAAGTCATATGCAGTATGGTTTGTGTTAACAAATATTTAAAAATATAGCAACAATAACTATGGGTCAGAGAAGAAATTACTATGAAAATTTTAAAAAAATAGTTCAATATGAATAATAATAAAACATAGCATAGTATCATTTGAGGGATGCAGTTAAAGCAGGTATTAGAAATTTATATTTTAAAATGCTTTTACTATAATAGAAGGAGATTTTACAATTAATAATCTAAGCTTCCAACCTGAAAAACTAGAAAATTTTGCAAAAATAAACCCAAAGTAAGTAGAAGATGGTAATAAAAATAAGAGGAAAAAATCAGCATAACAGAATATGGAAAGACAAGAAGAAAAAGCAACAAAAGCCAAATAATTTTCATATATATTAAGAAAATTAAAAAAACCAGAAAGAATGATAAAGAATAGAAGAGAGAAAATAAAGACTTCCAAGATTAGAAATGAAAGTGGAAATATTACTAAAAATCTGTATAAGAAAAATTATATTTAACGCCAATAAACCTCATGAATACAATTAATCTCAACAAAAGATTTGCAAACTAATCTATGTCTTTATTTGTCCAAACTTTGTTAATTTTTGAAAAAGGTATCAAGGCAAGTACCCGTAAAGAAAAAATAGTTTCAACACAGGATGCTGGAAAAACTGAGTATTTGATTGAAAGAAAGAAAAAAAAAAAAAAACCCTTCAGCCTTCTACCTGACATCATACACAAAAGTTAGAGTATAAGAAATAAAGTATAGGAAAATATTATGTAACCCTGTGATAAACAGATTTTTTTGAATAAGAAAAAAATGACTAAGATTAAAAGGACAAAATAATAGGCTAGATTATAACTAAATACATCTGCTCTTCCAAATAAATCATTGAAAAAAGAACAAAACTATAAACCAGATTGAGAAAAAATATTTCCCTAAATATATCTGATGGACTCTATCAGAATACCCTTGATCACTTCTACAGATCAATAAAAAGATAATAATCCAAAAATGTAAAACACTTACAACTTCACAAAAGTAGGACAAGATAATAATCAACAAGCACATTTAAAAGAGATTGCCCTTGCTAGATATTGGAAAATAGCAAATTCAAACTATAAAATACCACTTCATAACCACTAGTATTGATAAATACTGAAATCTCATAACCAAACATTCTTGAAGAAACAGAACAACTAAAACCTCGTGATTTTTCGGCGTAAGTTACGAATGCAGCAACCACTTTGGTAATCAGGTATTTTTATAAAGTTAAAAATAGATCTGTAATGCAACAATTCTGCTCTTAGACAGTTACCCAAGAAAAATGAAACTTATGTCCTGAAAGAGAATGCTTTTAGCTGAAGTTCAGAAGTTAAAAAAAAAAAAAAAGAACTGGAGCTAAATGCAACCAAATGTACGAATATCAATTTTTGAGTTCAACTAAGGAAGCCAAACACACAAAAAAATACGGTTATATAAAGTCTGAGAAAAGATAAAATTCTATGCTGATATAAGTCAGCATAGTTTTTGAGGGATGTGAATTGCCCAAAAAGTGTTCAAGTGTTCTATCTGGGTTGAAAGAAATTTCTATATTTCCATCATGATTGATTGAGTTGGTGGTTACACTTGTTTATCCATTTGTCAAAATTCATCAAACAGCATGCTTAATATGCCTTCATTTTAAATTCTGCATAATTTGCAATAAATAAACAAACGAATAATGAACAGACAAAAAGCAAACAAAGTAACAATTACTCCTGGGTGATTGGCCTTTTTCTAAAAGAGAGGATTCTGGTACATGTAAACTGCTTAGCTTAAAATTCCAGGCATATCAATTATAGTTATAACCTTGAAGAGTTATGTAACTTTTCCTCATCTAAAGTCTCTTATCTCTAACATGGAATTATTGACTGATTAAAATACATTGAGCACACACAACAAAACCCAGAACATAGTCCAAATAAAGTACATAATAAATACTACTAATTTTTAAATGTCAAACCAAACCGAAAATAAACATAGATCAAAATGCATAGGGTTTTGCCAAAGTATATTTACAGCTTCACATATTTTCATTATTAAAAACTGAAAAAGTACTGAAATATATTTTTATACCAGGCAGTTTGGAAAATAATAGCTACATAAGGACAACCCAATACACGGGAAAAATGAAATAAAATAATGAATGAATATGTAAAGTTAAAACAGAGACCATGTAAACTAAATTCAAAAACCTCTTATTTAAAATTTAAAAAATACACAAAATTATACTTTAATGTGAGACAAAAGAAAAATATTTAAGACATGGAATTTATTTTTTTTTAAAGATTTATTTATTTGAAAGAGAGAAAGCATGAGCAGGGGGGAGGGGCAGAAGGAGAGGGGCAGAGGGAGTAGAGAAGCAGACTCCCCATTGAGGAGGGAGCTCAAAACAGAACTCCATCCCAGCACCCTGGGATCATGACCTCAGCCAAGGCAGATGCTTAACCGACTGAGCCACCCAGGCACCCCATAAGACATGGAGTTTAAAAGGGTTCTATAAAACTATACACATACACACACATACACACACACTTCAGAATGCACTTGCTAAAAATTTGATGTTTTTTTAAATACACGATTTTCTGGAAAAATATAAAAATAAATTACCACAGGAATAGAAAAGTTGAATAGTAGATAATGTGCACAAGCTATAATTTGTTAGAGAAGAAAAGAAAATCTCAAACTTTCCAAAAAATTTTTGAAATTTATATTACAAATGTTCATTTGTCTTGTTTTTTTGTGTATATGTGTATTAAAAATCTTAAATAAAATAGTTTAATTTTAACACTATATCAGTTGAATCATTCTAAAGAAAGGATCCTTATCCTAGAATTGTGATTTAATATTAGAAAATGTATACTTTAATCATAAGAAATTCTATAAGCATATTGCACAAAAAGGGTCAATAGGAGAAATATGATACAACAGATTTCAAAAAGACAGTATTATTCTAAATAGTATATAAATACTTGTAAATAAAAATAGAAGTGTGTTCCACAATGCAATAAAATATATATAAATTTGTTACAGACTAAAAAGTAATCATACAATACTAGAATTCTCAATAAATTTGTGATCCCTATTTATCGTAAAATCTCTTTCAAGAAATCTTGGTCAATTCAATAAGACATAAAATATTTGTTAAATGTAATAATTAGTGAAAAACAGGAGATAGATTATTATTGCATATATTTCTAAATTAGATATATAAAAATAAAATATAGTATACAGAAATAAGTATAAAATTAATAATCTAATTTAGTGTCTCAGCCAGTGGGCATGTCTATGTATCATAAACAAACAACTAAAACATTTAACAATGCTGTGAAACAAATGTTTTGCAAAATACTTAGTATAATTTATATTGTAATTAAGGCCTTCTTCCGAAATAAATGTATAGCTCATCACAATAGTTATAGGTTTAATATGTTTATTTATTTAGTTAAAGGAAATATAACAAGAATGGCAGTGATAAATGTTGATTTTGACGGACTGATTTTGAAATTTTCTAAAAATAAGTATAAAATAATTATCTTTAAGGACTAATAATGTGAATATTTGGGACACCAAATGGGTCATAATTATTGAAATAAAATAAAATGAAAATCAAGTTTGAAGATCCCCTGAGCAGACAAAATCAGTGAAACCAAAGAAGCAAAACTTCTTTGAGTTTATTTCATGAACATGAGCAAAACTGAACCTCGTATGTCTTGTAAATGGTTCTGATAATCATAAAAGAAATTTAAATAGTTTTCCTATGGCATAAGAAAACCACTTTTAGGAAATATCTTCCACCTGGAAACACCCCTGCATTAAGCAATCATTGTAAAGGTTAAACACGTCCTTATTTTCACTTTATAAGCCATATTGTGACCTCATGCCTCTTAGCTTCTTATCTGTTTCAAGTGTGAAGTATCCCTGTTTGTGAAGTTTCTTTCCCACTCAATAATACTCACATCAGGGACGCCTGGGTGGCTCAGTTGGTTAAGCAGCTGCCTTCGGCTCAGGTCATGATCCCAGGGTCTTGGGATCGAGTCCCACATCGGGCTCCTTGCTTGGCGGGGAGCCTGCTTCTCCCTCTGCCTCTGCCTGCTTGTGCTCTCTCTCTCTCTCTGACAAATAAATAAAATAAAATATTTAAAAAAAAAATAATATTCATATCAAGTAAAGCCCTCTGAATTTTCTATTGACATAATAAATGAAATAAAAATAATAAAAAAATTAATGTAGAATAAAATTTTTTATCTGAAACAGACATGTGTGTATTTATGTGTGTATACCATAATATACAATAAAGGTAACATTCCCTACAACTGAGAAACAGCATTTAAAAATCAAGAAAGTGTTCAATTAAAAAGTCAAGTTAGAGTCTTAGCTCATAGTACATGAGAAAAATTTGTGGCAGATTAACGAGTTAAAAACATCACAAAATTATATGAAAAATAAACAGTTTAATTTACAGGTAAAAACTGATTTTAAGATTGACAAATGTTAAGAACAAAAAGAGGCTTATAGGAAAATATTATGTTTTACCACCTCAAATTTTGTTTGTACTTTAAAATCTGACAACAGAATTAAAGCATAAAGGAAAAAAGTTAGAAATATTTTAATATAATTGAGAAAAGTAATATCTTTCATAAGTTAAGAGATTTTAAGAATTAGTGAGAAAACTCTTAAGTTTACAAAAGAAAAAAATAGTAAATGGTGTAGATATTTCAGGAACAAATGGAAATGCCTAATACAATATGAAAAATGCCTCCCAAGGCTATTTCATCCCCTTCCAATGGAAGAGTAAATTAATACACTATTTTAAGATGTCTGTTTGTCAGGATGAATCAAGAAATGTATAGGAGATGATATCCTTCAAACTAGTGATTCCTTATCAGGATTATATAAAAGTAACAGAAGCACATATAGGCAAGGATTAATGTACAAAAATCGCAAATTTTGTATTTATTAAGAATAAAAAAGGGGAAAAATAATGAGCAATATTGAAGTACTGAATAAATTGATATTTAAATCAGGGATCGCTGCACAGTCAAAAATCATACATGAGGACCATTTATAAACATAAAACATGCTCACAATATATCATGGGCAATCAATACATGAAAATTTAAATAGATTAGATTAAGCCATTTGAAATTGTCAGTATCTGGCTGGTTTTGATCTAAAAATGGTGATATAAGATTCAATTTAATAATAGCATGATTTACAGATCCAAGCAGAAATTCCAAAATATTTAGAGCTATTTAAAAGATAATTATTATGATATTTCTATGGTTTCAAATTGTTCAAAAATAATTTATTACTAAATTACATACCCTGTTTCAAAAATGAACTCATTAATATTTTGACATCTGCCCTCTCACTCTCTCCCTCCCTCACACATACACACTAACACACATTCATGCACAAACAACATATGCAGAAAACAATTCATTGAACAACTACAATGTGTTCTAAGCTAGGCTAGATTTTTTAAGGAAATTCAAAGAACCTAAAACAGAAGTTAGAATTTTAATACTTTACTAGAAAAGATGAAGCATATATATGCAAAACTTTAAATTAATAATTTAAATTTTACATATTTTCATACCAAATGGGATATAAAGATATCATCATGGAGAGGTTTCACTGAAGTTTAGACTTGAGTTTGTCTCTGAAAAATAGGATTTGGATTAAGTAAAGATTTTAAAGACTTCCTAACACATGTACTTGGTTAGTTCCTTAATAACTAAGCAAGATAATTTTGGGGCACTTGCATGGCTCAGTCAGTTAAGTGTCCCTGACTCTTGATTTTGGCTCAGGTTGTGATCCCAGGGTCATGAGAACAAGCCTTGAGTGGGGCTCCATGCTGAGCATGGAGTCTGCTTGTCCACCTTCCTCTGCTCCTCCGCCCACTTGCGCTTGTTTGCTCTCCGTCTAAAAATAAATAAAATCTTAACTTTAAAAAAAAAAAAAAGAAACTAAGCAAGATAATTTGGATACCTACATAAAACTCATTCTCTGGTTTCACATGCTTTTGCCAATGGAGGGTCAACAGAATCATGGTTTGCTGTGAAAGATGGCATAGTAATAGTGGGCCCTTCAATAAGTAACATAAAATGCAATCATGAAGCAGCCTCTACAACCACTCAGCCAGGAAATGTTGATATGCATTCTGTACCAGAAAATAGCAGCTGTCTTAAAAACAGTTTCTTATTGATTGGAGAGTAAGGCAGGCCATTTTTAAGGCTCACTCCCTTGGAAACTTTACCGTGTTGTCACCATGAAAATGTGTATAGTTTGTTCCAGAAAAACATATGTAGCAATGGAAGAAAAGTTAAGATTAAGAATCCAGACACTTGCTTTCTTTCTAGGCTCACATCAACAATAAACCTATTACATAACATCCATCAGGTCTCCCTAGGTAAATTCCTGCCTATGGCTGAAAAATCCTATCTATATGCTGAAGACTCCAAAATCTATACGTCCATTCTCAGTGACTTCCTGAATCATCAGGAAGAGCATCTATCTGATATATCCTTAATGACCTCTAATATAACTATCATACATACTCAAAAGACAGCTTTAGATTTATGCTGTAAACTTGTACCCTACATGTATCTTCCCCTTATCTCAGTAGACAGGCGTTGTGTCATGGCTCAAGACAAAAATCTAAACATTATCCTTCTCTCCATAACCAGTCCATCAGGAGATTCTGTTAACTTTACCTCCAAAACATATTTTAAATGAATCCACTTCGTTCACTCTTTACTATTAACTTTGAAATCAACCCATTTCCTAAAAGATTTCAATTGCTTCCTACTGGCTTCCTCCTTTCTTGTCCTAATACTCATTTTCCATATACCAACCATACGGATCTTTTAAAGATGAAAATCAGATCATGTGACCATTTTAAAGCATGCAATAGCTTCCAACTGCACTTTGTATAAAGTCCAAACAACTTATTCTTGGCTTAGAAAATCCTTTAAAAAGCCTGACCTCTATTTCTAATCTCACCTCACAGGACTTTCTCTTTATTTCTGTGTTCTAGCACTGTCCATTTTATTGTATTCTGTAAACTTTACCAGCTGTTTCCTACTTGGAGAGATAGAACAGTCTCTCCATATCCATGAGGGATATGTTCCAAGATCCCCAGTGGATGCCTGAAACTGTGGATAGTACCAAACCCTATATATACTGTATTTTTTTTCTATACATATTATACCTATGATGAAGTTTAATTTACAAATTAGGCACAGTAAGAGTTAACAACAATAATAAAATGGAATGACTAAAACAATATACTGTTATAAAAGTTATATAAATATGACACCTCTCTCTTTTTCAAAACAGTATGCACCCTTTTTCTTGTGGTGATAAAATGCCCCAGTGATGAAATGAAGTGAGGTGAATGATGTAAGCATTCAAAGTAGCATTAGGCTACTATGGACCTTCTGACAATTTATTAGAAGGAGGATCATCTGCTACCAGACAGCAAATGACCTTGAGTAAACTGAAACCACAGAAAGTGAAGCTGTGGATAAGGGGAAATCAGATTCTTTTATTTATCTGCTTACTGTAGTAGCAGGTTCACCAATATCTAGTTCTTCTCTGACCCTACTCATGTCAAGTTTCACTTCTATGCCCCCCCCTTTCAATTGAGCAGGATGTTTGATAACATCTGGCCAATAAAATGCAAGCACGAAAGGCATGTCATTTCCAGGCTAAGTTAGTGAAAAGTCTATATATGAATCTTTACTCTAGTCTTTCTTTCCTTGCCTTAACAACCATAAAAGTCTTGTGTTGCACATGACACGGCCAAAATATGGTGGGATCTCACTCAGGTGAAGTCTAAGCTTGAGATCCTAACAGGCTTGATGAAGTAGAAAACTTGCCATCCCCTGCTGAATAAGCACCTTGAAAAGTAATCTTTTATATATTAAATAATGGTAAAAGTAGTCTTTCGTAACTAATAAATCACCTTAGGGTCTTTGAATGAACTATTATCTTCACATAAAAAAACTCTTCTTTTATCATTCCATATTTCACTTTTGGTCATTCAGTTTTTAGTTTAAATAACATCTCATCAGAAATACATATGATAATAACACAATTGAAATCAGACCCATCTACATGGCATTCTATATAATGCCACTCTTTCAAAAATTCTCTCAATATCTTTGTCTGATATTTTTCAGGTTCATTTATTTATTTATCTGCTTACTCTATGTCTCCCATGAGTTCTAATAAAATGATCTCAAGTTTTGTTGGCTGCTTTATCCCTCGGATTTTTATTACGGCCTGGGTCATAGCAAGAGATAAAAAATATTTCCTAGAATATCTCTCAAATTAGCAACTGTTATTTCTCCTATATTATATTGAAGATTCTAACTTTAGGACTTTATTTTTATGGTACCAAAATAACAAAGTCAAAAGGTCAGCAATTACCTGCAGGGTCAGGTCAACTAGTTTCTGAAAATCCTGTAAAAGTGTATCAAGGCAATTGGAAGAGTTACTATAGTATTTTTCATGTGGATGACTTCAACTTTATTTTTCATAGAAGAAACGTGTATTCTCCCAGAGGTGCTTACATAAGTAACACAGTATAATCATTTTGATATTTGAATAATAATATGAAAAATAGCTACTTACAAGCCCCAGCAAGTGTCCCCATAAATAAAGCCATATTATGCATGTAGCTTATATGCATGATGCCTGAAGGTACCTTAAAGGGGTACTACAAAAAGCATGAAATTGTTGAAAGCTTTCTATTCCTGAAAGCATCCAAGGCAAACATCAGAGATAAAGATCACTTGAGCTATGTTTGTCTGCCTTATGGTGTTAATTAAATGCCAGTATTTTTTTCTCTTGAGAAGCTCAGAATTAGATTCATATTCTCCTCTGAGAAAGACAAGATCATAAAGTATGCCTGTCACGTGGTACAAGGCCTCCCATCCTTATGTGAAATCCCCAGGAGACATTTTTCATTTACATATTCCTGAACTATTATTTAAGGTTGTAATTTTTTTAAGTATTGTATATTTTTTATCAGAGTAGTAAGTCTTCCAATTTCAAGAATTTTAAATTAAAGCAGTATGAATCAGATATCATTTAATGTCATTTGGTCTAATGATAAATCTTAATCTATAGTTTTCATTGGCAGTAAAACTACCTGTTTATTTACAGAGCATATACTACACATATAACATGAGCTAGGTGCTGTGAATGGTAGAAAGAAGTATAATACATAATGTTAATACTAAAGAAACTTTAAGACCATAAAATCAAATTTATTATATGAAGTCATAGGGTCCCCATATAAACCAGAATATATCCAAGGATCCGGGGACAGTTTCAGGGAGGTCTTTAACAATTATCAGGATTTAAAGGAATGAGAATGGAGATGTGTATATATATACACACACACACATATATATATATATATAATATATATATAATATATATATATTATATATATATATGGAACTCTAAGTGGTAAGACAAAAGCATCCTAAGTACATAAAAAACAAAAGCCACTTTCCTAAAAGATGACTTTAAAAATGTCCCAAAATAAGCTAAATATTGTATTGATGTTCCATCAGAATTATGTCAGTTAAAAACTATTAAAATAGCCCAGTTATCTGCACTTTTGCTTCTGGCCAACATGGAGAAACAATAGCTAGATTACTCTGCCACCGGAGCTCTCCTTTTCCTCTCCCCACCAACAAAACAAAACAAAACAAAAACAAAAATTTAGGAAAAAAAGTTTTTAAGACACTAGACTTCAAGAAATTGAGAACAGTGATTCCTCAGAGACAAGAAGAAAAACAAAGTGAGACCTGTGATTACCCCAGATTACTGCTTTAAGAGAATGTCTAGGCTGCAGCACAGCAAGGTGGAATCTAGACAAAGCTAGATAGACATTCTGAGTGAAAGTCCAGGAAGATCAAAGCAGCTAGATTTTGCAGCATAGAGTACCTGAGAACTGAATCTGCTCAGTGAAAGAATTTCAACATCTTCAGATGTGAGTATTCAGCATGATACAGAATGATGTATGCATGTGAGGCAATTATCTGAGTCCCAGGAAAGACAAAAAGAACTAGAAGACCGTAAGTAACATTAACACACAGCTTGGCATAGTGTCTATTCTCACCAGCTTGACCAGAAAACTTCTAATTCATATGACACTGGAATAATTCGTGTTATGTGGAGTAATCAGAATGGTCTGGCCTCAGTAGCAGGAATTCATTAACTATGAATCAAACACAACTCTGGCCCACTTAACATTTTAAAAGTAAGGAAGGGTGAATTGGGAGAAATCAGAGGGGGAGACGAAACGTGAGAGACTGTGGACTCTGAGAAATAAACTGAGGGTTTTGGAGGGGAGAGGGATGGGGGGTTGGGTGAGCCTGGTGGTGGGTATTGAGGAGGGCATGTATTGCATGGAGCACTGGGTGTGTTGCATGAACAATGAATCTTGTAACACTGAAAAAATAAAATTTAAAAATAAATAAATAAGTAAATAAATAAATAAAAGTAAGCCTGAAATAACTAACCTGTGTACAACTAACTTAACTGTATGCTAAAAGAAAGCTTCAAAATATAAGGAATCAAAAATATCCACCATCCAAAAAGGTCAAATAGTAGTTAGCATCCAATAAAAAAATTACTAGGCATATGAGAAAACAGGAAATTATGGCCCGTGGTGAGAAGAAATATCAATCAAAATTCACCTGAATTAAAATTGGCAGAAACACTGAAACAGCTAATATAATTGTACTGTGTATGTTTAAAAGTTAAGCAGAGATAGGTAAGATATCTTCTTGTAAAATATGCAAATCAGGCTGCTAGAAATAAAGGCTGAGACAAAAAAAAATACTGGAAGAGATTAACAGAAGACTAAATACTGTAGATAAAAGGATAAGTGAACTTGAAGACACTACAATAGAAACTATCAAAAATGGAAAATGGAAAAGAAGAATAAAAATAAATAAATCAAGTATTGGTGAGATGGGAAAGAACTTCAAATGTATGCATAACTGGAGTCCACAAAGGAGAGGAGAAGGGTAAGGGAGAAAAAAATACTTGTATATTTCAAAATGTATCCAGATATAATTAAAATGATAAATCTGCATATTACCAGTCTCAATGAAACCAAGCACAAAATTACCCACATACACAAAAAAACTATACTGATAACCAAATTTCTCAGAATCAGTAACAAGGAGAAAATCTTAAAAGATTAAGAAGAAAAAAGAAATAGTACATACAAAGAAACAAAGTACAGGATGTTAGTGAATATCTCAGATACAATGCAAGCCACAAGATCATAGTGTAACATCTTTAAAGTGCTAAAGGGACTAAAACAAAAAAGCTATCAATCTGGAGGTTCCACATCCAGTAAAATTTTTCCTTAAAAGTGAAAGCTAATGAATACTCATTCACAAAAACAAAAACTGAAAGAATTTATAAATAGCAGAACCTCACAATTTTAGAAATATTAAAGGGAGACCTTTAGGAAGAAGGGAAATTTTATCAGATGCAGAATTAAGTCTGTACAAAGGAAATTTTATCAGATGCAGAATTAAGTTTGTACAAAGGATCCACTGTGTGGATCCACTATGCGGATTATCATACAGAAATTATTTCAAATGCAGAAGTTAATTGTAGCTATTATAGACTTTATAGATATATAAAATAAAATGTCTGGTAACACAAAGGATAGAGAGTAAGAAGTAGATGTTTATAATTATAAAGTTTTTAGACTTTATGAGAAATGATATATCACCACAAGGCAGACTGTGATAAGTTAAAAATGCACACTATAAATATTAAAGGAACTGTCAAATAAAAGTGGCATAACTAAGCCAAAAAAATAAGATACAATGTAAAATTAAAAAATAATAATAACTGATTCAAAAAAAGGAAGAAAATGGGAATAATAAATGTAGTAAATAACCAATAACAAGATGAGACATTTAAACCTAACCATATAATCACATTAATTATAAATAATTTAAAGGAATGACCGATTTAAGACCCAACTATATGCTGCCTGATTGAAATATACTCTAAATGTAAAACATTGCTAGATAAAAACAAAATAAAAGTAAAGAATGGGAAAAACATGACATTAATGAAAATAAAGCTAGAGTACTTATGTTAATACCAAATAAAAACAAAAGTTACCAGGGTTAAAGGAGGTCATTTCATAATGACCACAAGGTTTCACATTAGGAGGATACAATAGTCCTAAATGCTTATATGTCTAATAATAAAATGTCAAAATTTCAAAACAAAGCTAAAAGAACATCAAGAAGAAATAGATACATCTACAATTATACTTGGATATTTTAATATTCCTCTCTCAATAACTGATAGAATATATAGAAAATCTGTAAAGATTTTGAAATGTGAATATTAGTCAAGTTGTTTTAATTGACATTTATAGAACATGCTGACCAACATCAGAATGCACATATTCTTTTTAAGCACATGCAGAGCATTTTCCAAGATAGACCACATCCTGGGGCAATAAAAATAAATAAACCTCTCAATGGATTTTAAAAATCTGAAGTCATTCTCTAATCACAATGGACTTAAGTTAGGAATTAATAGAAATATTCCTGGAAAATTCATAAATATTTGGAAACTAAATAATATACTTATAGCATAACTCGTGGGTAAAAGAAAAAATTAAAGAAGAAAAATTGATTACTTACATCTGATTTAAAAGGAAAACACAATATGGGGGCACCTGGGTGGCTCAGTGGGTTAAAGCCTCTGCCTTCGGCTCAGGTCATGATCTTAGGGTCCTGGGATCAAGCCCCACATTGGGCTCTCTACTCAGCAGGGAGCCTGCCACTCCCTCTCTCTCTGCCTGCCTCTCTGCCTACTTGTGATCTCTCTCTGTCAAATAAATAAATAAAATCTTTAAAAAAATTAAAAAAAATAAAAGGAAAATACAACATGTAAATATTTGTGACACACTGCCAAAGCAATTATTTAGGGGACAATTCATAAAGGTTAGAGTGAGTCCAGTAGGAATATATCACAATGCTAAATTTCCATGTCCCAGTAGCAGTGTCAAAATACATAAAGCAAATTAAAATGTACAAAAAACAAATGAAATAAATCCATGATTATAATAGGATATTTTAACATACTTCTTTCAATACTCAATAGAAAAACCAAACAAACAAATAAAAATCAGTGAAGTACATAGATTTGAACAATACCAAATAACAAGTGTGTCCGAACTGACATATATAGACATTGCACCAAACAATGACAGAATGCGTCTTTGCTTCAAATGTGCTTGCAGTATCCAGAAAAATTTACCATACATTTTTTCGTAAAGCAAACCTTAATATATATATTTTTAAAATTGAACATAGTCACCATTTGATATCTTACTACTATGGATTTAGGCTAGAAATCAATAAAAAAAAAGATAACTGCCATTGATCTATCGCTTAGAAAGTAAGCAACACACTTCTAAAATACCTATGCCTCAAAGAAAAAAAGGAAAATATTTTATATTATTTATATGTAAATGTATAATAAATATATATATACTTTGTATGTTATAAATAGAAATATTTATAAATATATGAATAGTATGAACACATTTTACTTTTTTAACTTATTTTTAGAAAAAAATTAAAGCAAATTTTTTCCCAAAATTTATTAGATCAGCTCTTTTCTTATGTACTTCCCTGTACTGTTATTTTACTAATTTGTAGTACTATTAGGGTTGTCGCAATCTGCTTTTCATCTTGAGTTCTTCCAAAATCTTTGTTCATCTTTTCTTTTGACTTTCATACTATAAAATTTATCATTTGTTGGGGTGCCTGGGTGGCACAGTTGGTTAAGCATCCAGCTCTTGATTTTGGCTCAAGTCATGATCTCAGGGTCATGAGATAGAGGCCCCCATTGGGAGCTCAGCGCAGAGTCTGCTTAAGTTTCTCTCTCCCTCTCTGCCCTCCCCCACACAAAAGAAGTAAATCTTAAAAAATATGTAAAATTTATCATTTGTGGTGTACAGTTCTATAGGTTTGGAAAAATGCATATAGACATTCACATATCATCACGGTGCTATAGAGATTAACTCCTTTACCCCCAAATGGTCCTCATGCTATCCCTTATAGACAATAAATTCTACTGCAAACCTTGGCAACCACTGATAAATTTCTTATAGTTTCACTCTTTACATAACGCTACTTAAGCTAAAAACAAAAACACATGATACATAGCTTTTTTTAAAAATTCGACTTCTTTCAATTAGCAAAATATGCTTAAGATTCATGCCTGTCATGTGAGTCATTAGTACATTTTTTTTTTTTTTAAATCACTGAGTGGTATTCCACTGCAATGACGTATACAAAACGTTTATGGATTTACCTGTTGAAGGACATTCGGGTTGCTTCCAGTTTTTGGTGATGATAAAGTTTCTGTAAACTTCAAAGTGCATACTTTTTCAATTCACTTAGATAAATATCTAAGAGTGGATTGCTGAGTTATGTGATAAATGCGTATTTAACATTAAACAGATTTTTAATGTGTCTGTAACATTTTGTTCCAACAGGAGCATATGAGAGTTAGAGTTGCTCTACATACTCATCCCCATTTGAAATTGACAATTTTTTAAAGACATTTTTTAAGACATTATATTTTAGACTAGTTAATAGGTTCACGGCAAAATTGAGATGAAGGTACTGAGATTTCCCATATAACCTATGCTACCAAACATGGACAGCCTTCCTCACTATCGACATCCCGCAGCATGGTGGTACATCTACTATAGCTAATGAATCTACACTGGCACATCATAATCACCCAAAGTTCATAGTTTACTTTAGGGTTCACTCTCGGTGTTGCACATTCTGTGGGTTTGCACAAATGTATGATGACATGTATCCACCATTATAATATCTACAAAGTAGAGTATTCTAAAAGACAGATATTTTTGTTCGAATTTTACAGATGAGTAAACTGAAAAGTGATGGAAGGAGAGGCAAAGCAAATATTTATCAAAGTTATATGTATGTGGATAGGGTCATTAACTGTATGTGATACAATGTTAGGGACAGCACTGAAGACATCCAGACCTATAGATGTCTTTCACTCACAGTGTGGGCCCTGAAATTTCACTTTCAGAGTGCGATATACTTCCACTTAAAACCTGATGATAAGGAAAATTAAAACCTTCCCAAAATGAGTGATGTTCCAGCTAAGATGAATATGTATAAGATACTTTTTATAAGACAATTTTGAAAACAACAACAAAAACCACGATGGATCAAAATATCAGAATTAGTTGTATAGAGGTGAAGTAATGAAAACAACAAACTTCTAGACTTCATTTTTGCCTGTAGCCAAAAATAATCATAGTGTTATTATTAATTTTCTTGTATGCAAAGAATAAATCTGATTCATTCCAGAAGTCAGGGACTTGAATTAATTGTTTATATAAGTTTATATAAGTTTATATAATTACTGGGTAAACACAAAAATAGAAAAATAAGGCTCACTCTATGTGAACATGAGTTACCAATAAAGAGAAGGCTTTGGTTCAATATTCTGCTTCACATTTTAAATTATTCATCAGACATAAAAATAGTAGAAACCTTATTAAGTAGATTGGGAAATAAAATTTAATTATATACAAAATAAGAATGTAAATTTCATGAGGGAAGGGATTATGATTGACTTGCTCACCTCTGTTTATTCCAGTATTTCCTGTGTTTAGAGCAGTATCAAGTATATGTAACCATGAGATGAACTGTATTAATATGGCCCTAGATACTGTGATTATGCTCTAACCTGCTGCCACTTGCAAGCTATGTGGTCTTTGTTGAGTCTGATGATAATACTGATCTCATTGGATTGTGATAAAGACTGAGGGATGTATATTAGATAATCACTATAGATCTGACACATTATAAGCACAATTATTTTTAATTTAAGAATTTTTTTTAAATTAAAATTTTATTATTAGGAGCATGTAATTTAATCCCCAAATGCTTTGATTTTTTGCATTACTGCTTCAGGTTGTTGAGAAGAGTTCTCAATATTATTAGTTTGCTTTTACATAGAAGATGATTAAGTAAATATTTATTAAATCTCTACATGCAAGGAATGATCCTTAGCCAATACGGTCTTGATAAACTCTTTCCTAGTCAAAATCAAGTATATAAATTCTAAATCAAAATAGTTAAAAAAAAATTAATACAGGGGATTGAGGACTCTCCTAGCCCATGAGAATTTTGTCATTGCTGGCCTAATTCAATGAAATCATATGTACAGAAAAACTTGTTAAAAAAACAACAACAACATGCTATGACATACTATAATCATTAAGAACAATCTCAAGAAATCAGACAAAATAATTCAGTCTAATTTTCGGTGGTTACAGATCTCAAAATGTCTGATGTTGTGCTAGGAGTTAGAAATTTTCCATATTCCTTGCTGCATTTGACATCCTGTAGCCCAAGCCTTTTGGCCTTCTACTTATGGTCCTATAAGGAAGTAAGGCTTTATAGTATGCCCTAATAAAGTTCCATTTCAAATCCAGGCAGCAGACAGGATGGAGTTGCTACATGACTCTCTTCTCCTTAAAAACATATTATCCCCTAATGGGTATATCCTCACCTTCCAACTCTTCCCTAGGAGAGAACAGTCCATGGCATTTTAGAAATATGTGCTGCAAATTGGCAGGCACAAGCACCCTAAAAGACTATAAAATAAACATGAATCCCCTTTGAAAAAAACTTTATATTTTCATCACATCCCCTGTAAGCTAACACACTGCACTGTTTACAGTCTTCCACTACAATATATTTTGAAACGATTACCTTCTTCTGAGTCATTTGTGTCATAATGCTCTCCATAGGTACCCATAAAATGAAAATGTAAGCCATTTTTATTGGCCACACTACATCTTAATTGAAAATATTAAAGGGGATTGCTCTCCTACTGATTTTTTTTCCTCCATTTAATTGGCTAATCATATGATATTTTTAATGGAATAATCGTGAAGGAAAATATGAATCTAATTTAAATTCAAACTGGATTTGGGATATTTAAGAGATTATCCCAGAGTAGCAGAGGGTGCATGAGGCAATAAACATCTGTTCATTCCTGACCACTAGCCTTGGTGTTTATGAGCTTGGGGGATATTTATTTTCAGGAGACATTGATTCTCTCTACATTTGAGCTTCAGCTGTTTTACTGCTGTGTTTTTAGTGAAATATTTTAAATTTATCAGCAGATTTTTGTCCATTTTTTTTTTACCTCTCTCTTTGTGCTTTTATCAAATGCAATTCTGACAAATAAGAAATTGTCCCAGGGAATCACTACATCCTACTGAGAGGAAGAATTCAACCATTTATTTATTATTGGCTACAATATAGTGTAAATAGATGAACCAAACCATGTAACAGCAACTGGGCATGTCCTTCTATAAGACTATCATAGCCTTAGTGATGGAAAATTAAACATTTCATTCATGCATTCATTCAAGTGCTTTTGAGTATCTACCACTGCTACAACACAGCAGAAACTACTCTAAGCTAAATAAAGACCAGTCCCAACAATCTCAGTGTTTGCAGTCCAGAATGGGAGATAGAGTGCACTCCTGTGAAAACTAAAAGAATATTTCTGCAGTTTTAGGCATTCAAGATAATATAGGAATGACACAAATGAATCCATAGTGGTATTCGCAAATATCAACTATACTTCAGTTAAAAAATTAATTGATTTTTAAAAATCATCACTAAATGAATAGTACGGGCAACAACTAACATGCAAATTCAGAGAAGAATCAGATCATAGTGGACTCAGGTAGCCAAAAAATTGTTCACTTTAGAATTTGGCTTTGACTTTCAGGGATTTAAAATCTTCTGGAATTTTGATAAAAAGTAACTCAAACAGAAACTACCGGATGTATAAGTACCCATGGCTGGCTAGTGAATAGTAAGAGACAAAGCTTACAAGTATGTCACCTGAAGTTTTTCTGGTCCTATCAACCTTTGAGTATAAAAGAGCTCTCATCAACAGCAATGATGCCTATACACTAGGTTTCTTTCTTCTGTCTAATTCAAGTTGAAGTGCCCTGCAAATTTTCCTAGAGTACATCTAAGAATCTATAGGTGGCATTTCACCAATGTTTATAATCACCACAGTGTCAGGCATTAAAGAACATCCCTTTAGCAAAACTGTTGCTTCTCAAAGTCTTGCTACTCTCTCTCCAGGTTCCAAGGTCTCATTATTGGCATTCTCATTGCAACACTGGGTGATGTGGTTTTAGCCACACCTCTGGGGGACAACACCATCTCCTGGAATGTTTCAATGTACAATGCTGGTGAGAATCTAAACTCATAGAAGCCTAAGATGTTCAACTTCTACCTATTTCCAAGGTAAAGTGGGGTCTACCTCTCTCAACTTTGCATTACATTCATTTAGAGGAATCCCAAGAATGTAACACTTTTACTTCAAAACGACTAAAAGTTTTTGGTGAAACCACTCTTCCTTGTTTCTTAGGGCTCCTGCCAGAAGGCTCCTGAGGTTTTGGACTTTAAGCCTTTGGGTCCTAGCCCATCAGCTTATTTGAAGCCAAACCTTTGTTGTTCCTGGGTCAGTTAATCAGGTTGGACTTCTTCCCTTCAGATGATCTCCAACTAGGTATATTTTTCAATTATTCTATAAAAAATATGTTTCTGTGGAATCTTCCAACAACAGGTCACCAATCCTATGTACTCAGGCTTTAGGCCTTAGAACAGTAATTAGTACCTGGACTTGAGGTAAGGTACAAAATTTAATATCTCTCAGGGGACTTAAGACATTAAAACATACAAGCCATTATCATTCTGCTTATATTATGCTAACTGAAATATTCTCACGAAATGTCTTTAATATAGGAATTCAGTTAAAACCTAAGGAATCCGCTTGGGGCCCCTTTGGGCACTTCCAAGTAACTTGTGAGATTACAAAACAGCTTCAGAAACTGGTCTACAGATTACATTTGGTTTAAGAATAGTTACAAAGAAATGCATGGGATTTTAAATGGTTTTAGAGAGCTGCAAGGAGTAATAGAAATGGCAGTTTTTGAAATTGTACATTACTCTGTTAAATAACATATACTCCATCTTTGAGTTAGATCTTTTACTGCAAAAAATAAATACATGGGACAGGGATTTAAGCAACCAAACTGTTATTGATTGTCAGTGGTGTAAGTGGTGATCTTAATTCACTGTAGTTCAGAGCAAAATTTCTTCCCAAGGCGAATGCCTCATCAAATGACCATTCGTCTTAATTTGGAGCCAAAATTTCAGTGTATCCTTGCTCAGAAAACAGAGAGAACCTTTAGAAATAAATAATATATTCGGTGAGGGATCAAAGTTAGGTTAAGTGAATCATGAGGCAGAAATGCGTAAGCAAATGTGGTCTATGACCTCATAATATTGCTCCTGTTCTTGTATGTCTAAGGTCTGTAATTTAATGTCTTCTGTACAATCAAGGTCTTGACAAGGGTAAATAGTATAAACCTCCTAAAATGGGTTTATACATATATGCACATGTAATACTAGCTCTTTGGATTTTATCACCACTAAACTCAGATGACAGACAACTGGGGCTGGAAATTAGATGGTGTGGTTTTGTTCTAGCTATGACTTTAACATTTTACGTTTTTCTAGGCATATGTTTTTCCTTATCTGGGACTCAGGCTCACCTTGTATAAAATAAAGATTGTTGACCCTGGCATTCTCGGAAGTCTTCTATTCTAGTATTCTGTGTTGCTTTGATTCTCTTTGTCTATTCCCACGTGTTGGCTGAGACCTAGTTCTATCTAGGAGGGTTGGTTTCTGCTCCATAAAAACTATGTAAAAGATTAGGGGAGGAACTTTCTGGAACAATCAGGGAATACCCTTGATCCTATTCCTTTATGTTGCATATCTATATTCTTCTTGGCCTGCAATTACTTATGTAAGTGTTTGGGTTGACTTTGTAATTAAACCACCTCAAACAAGTGTCTTCCTGTTTTCTTAGTTTTCCTTTCAATATTCTGACTCTTCTTGCAAACTTAGGCCTCTCCTGACTTCCTGGTAAACATGTTAGTCCTTCAGATTTTTATGTAGTCCATTCCTGATATTTGATACATATTGGAGACTAGATAATTTTTGGAATTCAAGTCTCAATGATGATGTACATTTTCCTGCTTTGTATCTGGCTTATCTAAAGATTGTCTAAATATAAGATCCATATTGCAAAAACTTGTGGCATCAAAATCATAACCAAAAGGGGTAGATTATTTATTTATTCTTGTGAATTTTAAGATTTTATCTTCAGATAATTGGGAAGATAATATGAAATGTTACTTATAAAGCTCCTGGTGACCCTTAAACCTCAAAAACTTGAGATCCTGAGACTGTCATTTTTTTTCAGCCCATGTAATTAAAGCAGTCCACTATTTTTACTATGGAATACATTTATACATTGAGGAAAGTGAATATCCTTCCTTCTTTGAAGCACACTGAACTTGGAAAGAGAAGACATAAACAGTCTTCTAGACCGCAGACAGGGTAAAAATTCAGAGAAATAGGTTCCTATACCAACAAGTAGGCATTCTAGTGCAGAAACTCAAAGTATGCATTTCCAAATAGCTTCATGTTCTGCTAATTCATAACTTCACATGTGGCTGGGCATGATGCAGGATATAAAAGAGTAGAATTATTTATTTTTATTACTTTTATTTTATTGCTATCTTATTAAACATGAGTGCAGAGGTAGTTGTTACCTTACATTAAACACTGCTGTTACCCTATTAAACACTAGAGCAGAGGCAGTTTTGCTCAAATATAACATGGGGTTGGGATGGAATATTATACATCCTGCCTATTTTAGCCACACATTTCATTCTCTGTCTCTCCAATATACTTTTTAAAAATCTATTCTGCTTGCAGTGATAGTTCAAGTTGTGTAAATACATGAGATAACCAAAGAAACAGTAAAGAAGAGGCAGAGAAGAAGGTAAAGATCATAACCCAGGGGGTTCCTTATACCGAAGTGTTAATATTAATAAGGAACAAAGGATAAGAGTAATGTCAGGGTTATAGATGGAGGACAAAAACACTTTAATAACATTACATACTGTCAAGAAGAAAAATTTGAGAAGAGACAGTCAACAGTCTGAAATGTTACAGATGGTAAGTAGGATATAAAGGCAGGAAAAGGACAGTAAATCTAGAAACATGGAGGAAATTGTTTCTGTATGTAATGTAGGAAGAAACGGTATACATCCTTGACTTATCCCCACCCCGCAACTCTACCACACCCAGCATGTTTAAGGCAGTATCTTATACATAGAGTTTACAACCACCTGTTTAAAGGAAAAATTGATGAACGGTATAACGAGTTAACACATTGTTTTTTTTCCTCAATGGAGACATGGTACAAATAAATGAAAGTTAATTCTCAGAATTTAGCTCTGAGACGCATATCCATCAATACTAAAACTTAGTATACATCATATGTCTTTCTCAGCCAATATCTTTGCATAACCTCTTTTTAATGGTAGACACTGCCTTTAAGCTTCTCACTTAAATTCTCACATGCAAATGACTCATCTACTATTGAAACTCATTACTTTATTGAAACTTTATAGGACATGAAGTGACATGGAAAATTTAGAGTCCACCGCTGTCATTATGATCACATTAATTAAGCAATAAGACCCAGCAGTGCAGGAACTACATTGTACTAATTCATATCTTGGGATGAATGTTCAAAGTGGTGCTTGGGAATGAAGCCACAGGAATCCCATTAATGTCATGAGGCTATGTGGATTAATGCTGGACACCTGCTCCCCAACTCTGCCATTGCTGTGAGTCCTGACTTAATCCTTGTGGAAATGTGATTATGCCTCACTTCTCTTCTTCATATCTCTGTTCAAAACCATTTTATTTGCCAATATTTTTCTTCGTATCAAATGTATGATTCAAAAATTTTAGGTAAGTCAGATGAATAATTAGAAAATCGGGGATATTTGGAAGGACACTTTACTGATTTCAAGATAATTTAATAATGTCATGTTAACAGGTGGGTGGAAACAAAATAGTGCTGGAGTAAAAGGCCATTGAGGACATATCTGGAAGATACTATAGTTTCACCACTAAAACTGGGAGGTGTAGCAGGTATCCTAGATATGGACAAGGAAGGTTCAGAATCTGAGAATTCATGAATCTAGTAAAGTTTTAGACTTTTCAAATCCCATGAAGGAATCTCATATTTTAATAAGTCTGGTTTGGTTTTTTGTTTTGTTTTGTTTTTTCATCAGTTCTTATTAGTGACAGTTCAGAAAAGTTTTACTCTGATTCAGGGGTTCTCAAATTGTGATCTCTGACCTACATCATCAGTGTCACATGGAAATTTGTTAGAAATGCCAATTATCAGGCCTCCCCATAGGTATACTGAATTGGAAACTCTGGAGGTGGGGCTAGAACCTGTGCTTTAACAAGCTCCCTGGGTAATTCTGAGAAATGTCAAAGTTTGAAAAACAAAGCTATAATTGAAATACTAATAGAAATGCTGTCATTATTTCTGTATAGTCTGTCTTTTGCTATCTGTCAGAGATAGAATCTTGGTTATGGGCTTGTTAGAAAACTATTTTAGGTATTTACATTAAATTTTAATACAGCTTTAATTTCAATAGGATTCAACAAGTCGATTTGGCTCTTGCTAGAAAATATGCCCATCAGGATCTACTCAGTTATTTTCCCTCAAAAGTCTACAGTGGTATAGACATATTGAACATAATTTCAGCTCTACGAAAAGCTTGGCTTTACAATGCAGATAGTTCAATTGGTTCAGCTTCATATCAACAGTGGTTCTAGTTTGTTTCTGACCTTGTACCTCTTTTTAGCACACAAGATTTCTGTCTTGATCCTGAGATGAAATCAGCAACTTCTTTCCTTTTGTGGTTACTAGATCCCTGCCTTATATTCTCAACCTCTGTCCCTGTATTGATATATAGTTCCTCCAGGACCAGAAATGTACCTTCCTTTAAGAAGTTCCTCTGAGAGAAAAAGCCATAGATCAGCCACAGAACTGAACTTCATATATGATCTTACCAGATTTCTGCATATGGTTCTATGTGTGAAACATGTTCATGCTTCATCTGCCAGTTAAGATACTCCCCTTTCTCCTTGGTGGATCTGCCTGATAGTGGCTGCTTGTCTGGACACAGTATCTGAAACTCTTCTTTCTGGATTGTGTCCAATCTTCCTTCCTGCCTATCTCCTACAGTGAAGCCTGTCTCCACCAAGGCCTCCACAGTGTTTATGTCTGGACCTAGTCTTTTCCAGCTGACACTGCTCTGTTTTGGCTAGATTTTTTGTCAGTAACCCCCCAATGTGAAAATGCTATGCTAACTTCCATTTAGGACTCTCCATCGTCTAGTTAAGATAAGTAGGTTTATTACGACAGAAATAGCAAAATGAATCTCCACTGCCAAAGGCTAGATTCAGGTCAAGACTACTACATTTAAAGACAAAGGTTAAGAGATGAGTTCTGGAATTAGACAATCTTGTTTCAAAACCTAGCTCAACTTCTCAGTTCACTATGTGATTTCAGCCAGTTGCTGAACCTGGCTAAACATCAGGACTTCTTGTTTTTGTTTGTCCTATAAACTAGTAATAATACTACAACCTTTGACATAGGATGATTGGGAAGAGTAAAAGATCCAAAGAGAGATTACTTGACACAAATCAGTCCTCAATAACTGTGCATTATTGTTATTACCCTATTCATTTCCTGAGGATACACAGATGAATTGCATTGTGGTCCCTGTTCTCAAGAAGTTGACAATGAAGCAGAGGAAATTAAATACATGTTTAGATAGTGATAAATATTAACAGAGTGGTACAAATACAATTATGCATTACATTTAGGAAGCAAAACTTTCAACTAGGGGAATCAGGAAAAGGATCTTGGAGGTGTTAGCATTTAACTGTATCTTGGCATTTGGGAGTGATTATCTTTTCTAGTGAAGCTAGTAACAATTGGTGACATGTGGGGTGGGGATTACAATGGATTCCAGATACTGAACTAAGTATTGTAAAGACACTATGTAATTTAATCCTCACAGCAAAAGAATGAGATAGGTTTGATTATGTCCATCTTTAAGATGAGAAAACTGAAAGTCTAAAAGTCAGTGGGAGTAGTGAGAGGCTAGGGCAGTATGGCTGAGAACAGGAGTCTTGAAGTGTCCAAACCCTGGTCTAAATCACAATTTCTCTTCGAGCAGCCTGAGAAGAACAAACAAGTCACCCCATCTCTCTTTGAATGTCTTTACTAACAGGGCACTCATGAGGTAATATATTCTATAACTGAAGAGTTGTAGTTTTTTAAAATACTAGTTTTAGAAATAATATTTCTCCAATTATTTTAGGTCCTTTCTCTGATCTTTTCAATATTATGTTAGCAAAAAGCCCTGACAGTTCAGGGGTGAAGTCTTGTTACTGGACTAGTAGAGGCTATCATGTGACTCATATGGAGCAGGACATGTTGATGGTTTTTAAAGTGAAATAAATTTATTTGGATAATGTGGATAGCATTTATTTTTGAGTGAACACAGATACTGAGTGTGGTATTATAGGATGGAATAAATGGAGCCAAAATACTTATTTTCAAAAAGAATGATCATAACAACACTGCCTATATGAAGTAAGAGAGAAAAGCAGAACGGCAACTTTTGGGTTTACATGAAGAAATATGCTTAGACATTTTATGTATTAGACTATCAGATGAACTGTATATGCTATGAAAGATGTTAAGATAAAGTAGATAAAAGAGCTAGAATGTAGTTAAACTGTGTTTTTATCCAAGACATAAGTTGCTTCTGACAGAATCTTAAAATAGCATTAATATACACCATGCCCACTTTCATTATCCAGTCTAACTGTGTGTTTTATCCGTGCCAAGGATGTTTTCCTGCCTTTTTACCTCTTCCAGGTATCCCGCAAGGTTCATTTCATGCCCCAATCTCTCCTTTGTTAAATATTCCACACCCTGACTCTCCTCTTTATGACAGTTATTCTCTCTTCCACAAAATTTAGCATTGGATTAAACAGAGTTGAATTTCTCTCCACTATTTGTGTTTGATTTTCTTCCCTAGATGATTATAAAATAATCTCAAGCAAAAGTTATATCTTATGCTTTTTCACTTGTTTCAGTAAATATTTGAATGATAGAACGGATAGACTGAAATTATGCATATGTGTGTGCTTAATTTCTCAGTATATATGCTAAAAATATAGGGCAAAGTAGAAATCCACTAAAACCCATTACAGGAGAGAGATAGGGTCGGTATAGTATACACTATACACTACGTTAGTATACACTAGGTATACTACGTGTACGTATACACTATGTAATAATGTTAATATACACTATGTAAAAATGTGCATATTGCTAGATTTTATTTTTAAAATAATTTTATCTTGAAGTAGTTAAAAATCTCTCCTATAATGTTGTTTTATTAATATTTCTGGGTTTTGTTTAAATTTTTTCTCGTAAGAATGCCATTAGCATTTCTTTCAACCTATGTACACATGACAATAATAGAGGGAGTAGTGAGAGCATGGAGTTCCAGCTCTGTGGTGATACCATTTTTCCTTTTGCAGAGGAATGCTGTGTGATGGTTAATTTTATATGTTAACTTGACTATGCCATGGGTGTCCCTAGAGGATAGTGGTGAAGAGAAATCCTCCCAGTGGGCAGAACTTTGAGCAGCAGACCTGGTTGTTTACCTGACAGGAGAAATGACCACCCATGTAACTGTATATTGATTTATAAGCTGTGACCAATGGATGGTCAGGGTCTTGGAAGGAACAGGATTGGAAAATCAGTGACAAGGAAATTTGGAGAAGCGGTATGTGGAGAGACATCTCTGAATAGGCAAAAAATATAAAGATATTTGTGTCCCATGTGGATGCTCCCCAAAGAAGAGGATTTTCATAATCAAGTGGATAGGATGACCCATTCTGTGGATGTCAGCCTCTCCCCAGCCACCTCTGCCATTGCCCAACAGGCTCAAAAAAAGAGGCCATGGTGACAGGATGGATATTATGTGTGGACCTCAACAACACAGACTTCCATTCGCCAAAATCAACCTGGATACAACCACTTCTGAGTGCCCAATTTGCTTGTACCAGAAACGAACACTGTGTCTCTAATATGGCATCATTACTTGAGGTGATCAACCGGCTCTCTGGTAGCAAATGGATGACACTGGACACTTCCATTACAGAAGAGGCAGTGGTTTGTTCTTACTATGAGGTTTCTGGATGAAATTAATACTTAAATCAGCAGACTGAAAAAGCAGATTGCCCTCTCCCAAGATGGGGCTTATTCAATCTGTGGAAGGCCTGAATAGGAAAAAAACGCTAAGTAAGAAAGAATTCTCTCTCTGTGTGATTGTCTTTTAGCAGAGATACTGCTCTTCTCCTGCCTTTGAATTTGGACTGGAACTTGTATCATTGGCTCTCCTGGTTCTTGGGCCTTTGGATTTGGACTGAAATCACACTATCAGCTCTCCTGGGTCTATACCACGCCAAACGCAGATCTTGGAACTTCTTAACCTCCATAATTGTGTCGGCCAATTTCTTATAATAAAACTATCTCTCCATCTCTTTCTCTCTCTCACTAGATATAGATACAGATATAGATAGATATCTCTCTCTGTTTTTTATTGGCTCTGTTTCTTGGAGAACCCAGACTAATACCTAATACATACTGATTCTAACTAAATCTGAGTAAGTCCAACCTAACTTCCCTGGGGCTAGAGGCTAACTGCCCTAGGGGTTGGTACTTACCAGCATGTACGTCTGTCTGTGGATCAAGAGAGAAAGCGTTGAGCTCTTCCGCCTCCTTAGCAGTACTTCTATCAGAAAAAGTCATTTTCTAACCCAAAATCTTGAATAAATTTCCTTTATTTCCTTCTTTGTGTCTTAACTTTTCACTGGTCTTTAATTTCCATTATTTCCTTAGCTGATGATTAATGTTTTCCTCAATAAAATTTATTGTATTACATTTTTAAATTAGAATAGAATATTATAGAGATATCTTGCTTCAAGTAACTTAAAAGTTTTGAAAGTTTTCATGTGGAAGAGAGAGAGAGAGAGAGAGAGAGAGAGAGAGAGTGTGTGTGTGTGTGTGTGTGTGTGTGTGTGTTAGACCATACATGGAAGCTGGACCAGCTGATGATGGGCATCCAGAAACATGATATATGTATATGTATTAATATATAAATCCATATATACACACGCTGACATTAAATATTGTTGAATTTCACTTTATAAAGTAAATTTCTGTATTTCACTATTTAGTTTTAAATGAAGTCTTATAAATGCTTTTAAATATACTTTTTATTTATATATTAGATTAGATAGACCCAGAAAAATAAATGTCTTTTCCAAGAGTGTACTGTTAGATCTGGTATTGAACTAAAAGCTTTTAAAACCTAATCAGTTTTCTATCTAAAATATGTTGTACCTAGCAAGAAATAACTGAACACCTAATATGTATTAGATGTTAGTCTATGCAAAGATAAAAGACTGACCATTGTTTTTCGGGTTCTTACAATCTGGTTGAGTGGATAATATAACTGATATTTTGTCATCCTTATTACCTGTCCACTAACATACCTGTATTTTGCAATGTAATCCTTCAGTTAAACTACAAAGAAGATCCCATATACACAGGAAGACACTGAAGTTCAGTCAGTCAGGTAAACCATGGATTTAAGGCAAAGGATTTAAGACTGAACCCAGGTCCTTTTCTTCTCACTACATCAAGGTCTCTCAACGACTAAGAGTCAATTCTAAATAAGGGAGCTATCTTTAGCATTCAGAGAAAACAGTCACCAAGTTTTTGTTCTTGAGCTGGGATTTTTGAAATCAGTAGAGAAAGAACAAATGCAGACTTCTTTATACAAAGGAAAGAGCCCTGTCGCCTGTCCATCTAAATCAAAGCCACACTGATTCTCAAAGCTAGACATCATCCCAAGCACCTTGCAAGAAGTACATTATTGTTTAGCATCTTGTACCTCCCAAAGGCCAAGTAACATGTGCTCATATAACTCACAAACTCTCAATGGGGTATAGTCACTTTGCTGTTAATTTGGAACAAACCATATTATCTCAGCACTGGGTAATGCCAATTGACCTATTACAAAGCAGAAACACTTGATTGCAAACATGCTGTTTCCCATATATAAATGCATACAATACTTTTCATTTCTGCAAATGTAATGAAACCAAACCTTCCAGGAATTTTCTCAAGACAAAAATTATCCCGGGGTTGGAGATAATCAATTTATAATTTGAAGAGCAATTATTTGGGCCTCTAGACTTCCAAAAGAGTGAAGTGGAACAAACATTCACAGCAAGAAAAATCAAGCATTTCACCTCTCCTCACATCTAAGCTTGAACCTCAGCTCTGGGGCATAACTCAAGATACGATATTAAAGTGTTTCATTTGCAGCCAATTAGGCCTAGGATTAGATTTTGCAGCCTCCTTGCATATGAGGACAATAGTGCGATTTCCAGCAACCTTATTTCCACTCCCTTACCCCCTCACACATCCCTTCAGAACCATCAGAGCCTTCATCAAAACAATTTCATTTGTACTTATGAAAGCGTTACAGCCGGTAAGCGGAAGGTATGGAACAAGCTTAGCCACTGTAACTTTTTTCCCATCTGAATATCACGAATCTTGTATCTCACTGTGGTGTAAGGTCTCTGATTACATCAACCTCTCCAAATTATGCTGAAATGAAGGCCATTCAATTTGCTACAATCAGTAACTTTCGAAAGAGCCCACATAATTGATTTCACAGTAATATAGGCATAGGTGACTGAGAGCCTCAGCTTCATTTAGACAATGTTTTCTTTCATTCCAAAGTGCAGTATTCAATAGAAATCAAATTTTTTTCCCAACAGTTGGCAGCTAAGCTTTGGCACATATGAAGTTTTTTTTTCTTCCTTTATGGTACAGAAACATGAAAATTGAAATTAATGCCCAGGGTGATCTAATAGAAGTCGACAAGCGTTAGGTGAAATAACTTCTTGGAGCTTGCCCTGATGAGGATTTCAGCCAGCAGGCAAAGAGCCATTCTGAATGCCATTCAGACCTCCAGCGACATTTGTTACTGAGGTAGTTTCTCAGCACCCAGCTGATGGAGAGCTGCGATGTGAATGTGGCTATTATTTCAAATGTTGCTCTCCCATTGTTTGCTTATTTATAGTGTGATCTGATTTTGACTCCATTTTTGACCTATAACTGCTGATGATCTCCACTATTTCCAGATGCATACATGACTTTGAATCAGCTGAGCTTCCTCCCTTGACCTTCAGATGGATAAAATGCACAAGGAATGCTTACTTTTAATGCCCAAATTGGAAACTATCTGGAAGTCGTGAAGAAGAAGCAAGTTCTGAACCTAGAAAGTATATAGTCAAATAATCTTGAAGTTTTCATTGAGGAATTAGGCAGATAATGAACTGTTAAATTCATGAATTTATTAGGCAGACATTTGGTTGGGGGTGGGAGAAAGCATGACTTAACTCAAGAGCCTGGCAGCCTTGGATTCAATTATCAGCTGTAACTTTGGCACCTACGTGATCATCTTCGCTGAATTTAGTTTACTCATTAATGAGATACTTCTTTTATAAAATTGTTGTGAAAATTATGTCCTTAATAATGGGTATACATTATGACTATAGAATATATATTGGGTACTAGCTGGGTGATCTTGGGTAATTTGCAGGATCCTATGAACCTCAGTTTCCTTAGTTGTAAAATTAAAATAATAATGCCCCTTAGAGTTTTTTAAAGAATCAAATTAAGTAAAGTCCGTTAATTGTTAATCATAGTATCAGCAATAATTATGAAAGATTTAATGATGATTATTATTATAAAATTGTATTTTATCACTCCAAATCTCCTTGCTTGATAACTATCAGTGAACATAAGTAAGCACTGAATAAAGTTTCATGTTTATCTACATTTCCAAATCAAAGCATATACTATGTTTTTAAGGTAACCATAACAGGAAAGAAAGCACATTCATTTAACTTATTTACAGAGTAATAATGTACAACTTTCAAAGGTAATTTCCACTGGAAGATAAGGTACTGAACCAACAGTTTCAATATTTGGGGCACTTTTAGAAGTCATGATTGACTCTGATCCATTGGGACTGGGAGGGTGATAGCACTAGAATGAGCAAGGTGGTAAAAGTGCAATGAGATTTAGAGTATAAGCAGTGCTGCTATCTAGCTGTGGTGTCTTTCATGGAAGAGGGACATACGTGACAGCATAGATACCATGCCTTTTCTATCTCTGGTTTGACCTGGTTTTATCTGTGTAGGCTTTCACCATACACACTACCTAAAAATATATCATGGTTTCTCATTTTATTTGTTCTTTATCTTTAGCTCCTCTTCTTTAGTGGCTCTTAATATCTACTGCATTAAGAAGACATTGGTTTCTGTAAGTGACAAAAGTAATTTTTATCATTAAAAATCTTTATATGATTATGTGGTATCAATAAAATCAGAACTATATTCTAAAAGAGAGATTTTAGAGAATAAATTAGATAAATAGTATTAGGAAACAAATGCAGAAGGAGTGATTTTTAAAAAAATAATATTTAATATGATCAACAAAAAAAGTTTATGCTATTACACGTTTAATGTCAATCTGTTGACTGAAAAAAAGGAGTGTTAATTTTCTCTGCAATAAGTGACCATGGCACATATATTTAATAAGTTACCAAGGCACACAGTAGTTCTAAATAAAAATCAGCTACGCCACATCATCAGAAAATACTTCTTCTACCCAGTAGCCTTAATGTAAAACTTAGCATGAGCTTTAACACACATTTTTTCAGGGGAAAACAAGACTGGTCTTCTCAGATGTTGAAAGTGGTGAAGACAGTAAGGTTATGAGCCAAAAACACAGCAAAACCCAGTCAAGGATGTCACCGATGATCGATAATTTTCCTAGAGAATTCCACCATTCATTCTCTCATTCATATATCCATATAACAAAACTGTTCAAATGCTTTATTAGTGAGGCAACTCAGATCTCAAAAAACTGGTCAAAATAGATTTGACTAAACTAAATGATTCATATGGTTCAAAAATGCATTTAACTTCAAAGTGAAATCAAAGAGATAGTTCACAATAAAGATTCATACCATATTTTCAACATCATAATTTTTAAATTTAATGACAAAATTTGTCATTTGGAAATATATAATTTCCTAGACTGAAAAATTTGTTAATCTTTCTAAAGTTGTTCCATGGTCTCAGTTACTCACTGAGTTGTGTTGGCTATTTCTTACTTGTCTCTCTGGACCTACTCCTCAACCTTTTCCATCATGCTTTATGCCCCAAGAGACCAATCTTCATAAACTAAAAGATACTTTCTTCTGGCTTCCTATTTTGGCCAATGGAGGGTGCCTGTAGAAGACTAAAGGACAGGAATGTTGAGTTGGGGTATTCATTCTTCTTGCTCTTATCTAAGCAAGATGCCACAGGTTGGTTGTGTGCCTCCACCAAAGGCCACAATTTCTGTTTGATATTCCTCTCCTACGGCTCCCCTTTCTACCTACTCCTCTTGACCTTTCAGGGGTGGTGAAGACTCTTTACTGTCACTAGCCTTGGAATACACCGTCATTCTTTATTGGTTTCTCTTAATCCTGCCTGTATTTTTTCTAAACAGTCTCCTTATTAATTTCTCCTCAATTACTCCATTTGAGTGCACCACCTATTTCTTGATGGGACTCTGAGTGGTACCTTGAAATAGAAGATCCTGGTTCTTCCCTTAGGTATAGGCTCCTCCACCCAGGTTGTTCTATTGACTGGCCTACATTAACATTCTCAGGTACAAAGTGAGGGACAGATTAGAAGAAACTTCCAATAGCAACGTGAATTAATCTAGGCTGTAGAAGGTCCCAGGCTACGAAGTATGGCCAGGAGGAAAAGGAGTGACAGATTGTTATTCCATATGCTCATACCAGGCACATTAGAATAGCAATTTTATAAGTTACTTTTTTATTTAATGTATGATTTAATCATTTTGTCATATTCTTATGAGTTCATTGTAAACATCATTTTGGCTACATATTATTCCAAATTAAAGGCTGGGGGTTTCTAGGATTCATAAATTATGGAAGTATAAGAAACATTTTCAATTTTATTTGCTCTTCTTCTCCCATTCCTTTGATGCAGTGTCCAGTTGCACATGTTGTAGAACTCCCCAAAGGAACTCAATGGCTGAATGAATGTATAAACTCAGGTTTTTTTCCAAAGATGCCTATATTCATCCTAGCCCCTCTACTTAAGGATGTAAGTATCTTCTTCACTTGGTTTCATACAGTTCAGTCAATAGCTTTGTGAGGGATCCAATCTAGATTAAGTCCTCTATTTTAAAAGAGGCTCCTGTGCTTACCTTATAGGAGTGAGCAGTGTAAGCAGTTACACACATACGGAAGTTAGAAGTGAATAGATACTTCGGGAGCTTTTATAGCATACTGGACGGTTGTCAGATCCAATGAAAAATAGTTTCTGGGTAAAATGTGACTGACTTCATTAAACCTGCACCTAACACACAGAGGAACTCTATATTCCACTGCATCAGAGTCTGGTGAGAGATAGCGGTTGCAGGCAGTACAACATTGACATTAAACCATAAAAAAGATACGAGCAATCAACAGAGTAAAAAATTCTAAGGGATAATTTGGTTCTGTTAGTCAGAAAACCTAGAACTCCCCTACTTCCTTTGAAAATTTTTAAAAAAGGTTGTAAAGAAGAGAAAATAGTACTCCACAATCTTATAAGGGACCAAAATTGCATCTGAATATCCATAATGGCTCATATAGCACTGGGTGCAAAGTGTGGCTCCTCTCTACTTGTTCTCTCTTCCTAGACCTAGGTCAGGCATATACTGGTGTGAAATTCTGGTAATCACTGGTCTTTGGGTGCCTGGATCAGAAATGCAGAGACATCACCACATTGCATTCTGCCACACTGCCATTCTCCCAACAGGGGATCTTTCAGAGTCTGCAAAGCTAGTTAGACCAATCAACCTTTTCTCACATCAACCACACTTTCAGATACATTTGAGAGCTGTTTAAATAAAGAGGTTACCCTCTATTCTAGAGGCTTTGACTTTAGGAGAGTCAATTAAAAAAAATATCCTTCTGCAGAAAGTACTTCCTCATCCCACTTGGGTACAGAAAATCTGGCCTTTCTGTAAATTAGTCCATATATATATATATATATATGTATATATATATATATATATACACACACACACACACACACATACACACACACATACACACACACGTCTGTATATATGTATGTATATATGTATGTATGTATATAATATATATTAGTCTATATATATTACATATATTATATATTATAAATATAATTAAGAGTTGTTTGTGATTTTGTGTGTATACATATCTTGCACATATTTGTTTGTTTGAACATGGAGCTCAATTATAAAGTAGCCAGGAAATATATTGCTACACAGCAAATTTAAGCAGCATTAAAGTTTATGCTGCTTAAATCACTTCAGATTGTGGGATATTCAGATCTCTGAATTTTATGATAATGTCAAGAGAGCTTCTGGTGAGTTCCATTAATTTTTTTGGTATTGTTTAATTTTACATGAGTAAATATAATTACTCCTTTTGTCATGAAGAGCAAGTTCTAATACCAATTTATAATTCATGGAGCTAATTATGTTAACGAGAAGGCAATCTTTCCTCAGCTATCTCCCCTGTAATTTTAAAGGATTTTGATTTTTTCCCTTCTTCTACAATTTCTCTTCTAGCTATGAAAAGGAAGTGTACACAATTCATCTGTGATATAATTATTTACCATGGCAACAGTTTGTGAATGGGATTGGGAAGTTGCACAGAAGGAGAAAGCAGCTTAAGGGAAACAGCCGAAAAAATCCTTTCAAGACAAGTGAAGAGGCCTTTCAGGTGGGGATGGTTTTTGTTTTCCTGACATTTTAAGGAGGGGCTCAGGTTTGCCAAACATTGTAAAAACTGTTGCCGATCCTAAAATAAAAGAGTCTATTTTCTACAGTTGCATTTCAGAAAATCACTTTGATTAAGAGAGTAGCACAAAAGGCAAACCCACATTTCCCTCTGCATTTGAATTAACAGCCCCCAGGAAGGTGAAGGGAAAGTGTTTGCTGCTAAATTATCAGATGGCATTGCCAGGGAACATTTGGGAAAAAAAAAAGAGACTTAGTTCCTCGCATTCCTAAAATGAGTAATAAGCTCCAACCCTACTCAGCAACAAAAATCTTCCTTCTTGGGTGACATACAGATTCTGAGGAAAGTAAAGAAAATCTATCTGAATCCACTGGTCCAATCTCTGGGCTTCACCTGAGGCTCTACAAATTCTCTCTTCAACTCCCCTGTTCAATGGGCTAGTGATGATTTTATCCTCAATTGTGTATGCCAATGAATGTAATCAATATTCTTCAAAAGAACACTAGCATGCATGTTAAAATAATCATAATAACAAAATATAAGCCACCTTTTCCTGGTTGTATGCAGGTTTATGTTCTTTTTACCTGCAAGCAATGTTACTTCTCATATTCTTCCTGTCTTTCAGTGTTCAGCAATAACTAACATCTAGCTTTAGCTGAAGTATTCTTGATTGCATGATAAAATTACTTCTGTTCAATATTCTAGGATGCTAATTGCATCAAGAGCTGTGGAAAAAGCTCACAACTGGGAGCTGTATGAGTAGTAGAAAGCTCCAGAGAGCTTCATTTTCTCAGAAACATACATAAACAGGATGAGGCTGGAAAGAGTCTGGTCATACAACATTTTAAAATGAAAACATTAAAAAAAAAATACAACTTGATTCACAGAACATAGAGCTCCTATGTTCTAGCTGCAAAACATGCAGAGCCGCTTGATGAGATGACTGTACTGTTTTGAGCTCTTGCTGGCACTGCTGCATTTGGAAGGCCAACATTTGCACGTGCTTGTGGCATGCCTGGAGTCTAGTACTAAGCATTGCTCTTCTGGTGTTCTGCTTAAACCGGATTGAACAAAGCGTTGTGCAAACTAAACAAAGAAAAATGTATTTTCCTTCAGGTAGTAGGACAAGGGAAGCACAACATAGTTTCACAGGATAATAGAACTGGAACTGACCTTTGAGATCCATATTCCCATTTCTTCATCTTAAAAGATAAGAAAATTGAGTTTCTAGGAGGTTAAAAGACTAACTTTAGGTCTCTGAAACTTCTTACCTCCAGGCTATAATTGTTTATTCAAGCAAGATGTATAAATAGAAAACACAGAAAAAAACTTTAAAATCAAGTACAGGCAATACACTTATACAAGAAGGACAAACTCCACGAGATTTAGAGAAGGAAAGATTAACTGTGCTGGTTAATCAGGGCAGACTTCATGGACGAGGGGCCCTGACATGAACCACACTTGATATGTGAGATTACATTTGGGAGAAAAAAGGAGGTCCCTTCCCAAGCATCAGAACATGAAGCCTGCCCTTGAGTTTGCCATGAGCAATACTGATGATGAAAACCCTTAATAACTACAGCTTTACCTTTTTGCCTTGTGGCCTAGACAAGGAATAATAGAGGTTATTTTTTCGAAGTAAAGGTGAGTGAGGCCCATAAGAAAAGGGAAACTATCCTTAATTCAGTCTCTACAATTAGGATTAGCTGAAGTGTGATATCACTAAAAAGTTAGTTGAATCCTTTAACCACACCCCATCTAACCAAACCAGATAACTCTTTTTCATTACTGATAAGATCATCATTTCAGCAACCACAGCCTTCAAGTGACTCCTCACTCTCTCCACTATGAGGTTTATACATAACTTCAGCCCTCTTGCTATATCTGGATTGTTGTTTTTTTCTTTCTTCTTCCTTTTTTCTTTTTTTTCCTTCAGATGCTCATGTCCTTCCCCCATGTATTCTCATTCTGTTACTTTACTGCCAAGTTTCTCAAAACTCACCTACTTTTCTAGACTTTTCCCTGTTTAGAAATTCCCGCTTTGGACAAAACCCCCTCTTGTAAAGGTGCCCCGTTCTATCAGTGTATTTTCTAGTGGAATGAAAGCAAATGGTGAATTTATTCACATGAAGTTGTTTATGTCTAAAAGTGATTTAAAACTGGAAAATAGGAGACTGCCCTCAGAAAGCCGAGGTCTGAGAGCAACAGGATCTGTCTGTTATGAAGGGGAAAGCAGATGAAGAGGGTAGTGTTTACTATTGAAGACTGAACAAAAGAAAAGAGAAGAAGCAATGGTTGACTGTGCCAATCCCAGCACTATTCAAGAGAAAAGAAGCTTTACTCTGAGGATGCTGGCTATCTCAGCTCCTTAAGGCAGTCCCGGATTTGGTGAAGATAGTCTTGGCTATACCTACTCTATCACTAAGAGGGTGAAGAGTTGAATTCATCTTTACTTCCCTAGTGATTCCTTGATCACGAGCACAAGCTTTGGTTTAGGATTTTGCTGTTTTACCTATAATGTCTGCATTAGCCATGTGACCTCTGTATGTTCCAAATCCTTTTGTATTATTATTTCTCACTGCGAATTACATAAATCAGCACTCTGGTCCAGTAAAACAATCCCACAAACTTAGTGTATGTGCAAGTGACAGTATGTCTCTGTGAGTGATGGGACCACAATCAACTAACAGAAATTAGGTTTCAGCACCAACAGGGCTGAGAGTCCACACCAGGTCCAGCATGAATGCCCCAGAACAATGAGGCCAATCCTTGAAGCCTTTCAGACCAGACCTCACTGGCCTTTCCCAACAAAAATTCCATGTTTTATATCTTTGGTTGTGTTTGAGAGCATATATTCTTTTCTCCAAGAAATAATGATGACTTATTATTTTGGAACCCTTGGAAATATAATGTTTTCATTTAAATTGATGATTTCCTAATAATGGACTTTTAGACATTGAGGGAGATTAGTGTGGTAAAGATACTTTGACTGGGCCAGTGCACCTCCTTCCCTGGGGCCCAGTTAAACCCTAGTGCAGTCTTATGGGCAATACTTAAACAGGCAATACTTATTCTGTGTATAAAGTTATCTCTTTATAGATCATTTCTATGATCTATTTCTATGATCATTTCTATGATCTATGAAGTGATCATTTCACCCTTCTATGTACATGTAGCTTGTGACTCCTCAAAATGTTACATTGAGCTTGTCAAGCCAGACATAGGGGATCCTTCTGCACTTAAGGGGGTAAATATATAGTCTGCACTCCTGCAACAACTAGATGCTTCTGTGCCGTGGGGTAGGAGTGAGGGGAAGGAATATTCTGATTGGAATCACAGCATGCCTGTATGCAAATCAACGGTTAAAGGCTATGCTATAATTATGCTAAAATGACCCACTGTTAAACACTTCTCTTGTCCTTTTCCTGACCCCCAGGTAAAGAAGTGGTTGTTAAGTGGCATTGACCATCTATGTCCTCATCCATGAGGCAGCTCATGCTATTGCTATTGCAAAATGGTATGTCCCAGCCCTGTCTTTGTCCAGATGGCTGGTTTAAAGCATCATGAAGTGAAATGAAAAAAAGAGGAAAACATTAGCAGACAGAATTGTAGCTTGCTCGTGGAAAATTAGAAGACGCACCCTTTGATTCCTTTTGTGGCTCCCCACCCCCACCCCAAGTGGTTTAGAATTAAAATGGGGACAAAAAACATCTCTAGATTTATTTGGCTCTGCCATATTAACCATAAAAAAGATCTAGCCTGTTCCAATCTTAACCCAGCAGTAAACTATAAATCCAACTTCCCCTCTCTGCTGGGGAAATAAAATCCAAATACAGTAGCATCCAAATAATTATCAAGAGTTGAGCTGTGCTGGCAGGGTGCAATGTACAAGATTCAATTTTAACTAGTGATTACAGACCGGCAACCTTCTAGCCCTGAATGTCAAACGGCCATGTCACTTTCTTCTGTCACGGAGTATGTCAGGACTCACCGCAGCCTGGTGACTTTTCATCAGAGGTAATGAATCTTGTACTCCTGAGATGGGAAATGTCACTGTGCCTCCCCGCCCCTCCTTCTCCCCCCACCTCACCCCTCATTCCCTTCCTGCCACCTGTCCAGGTCCCAATAATTAGGAAAAGAATGTTGTGTGTGACATTGCTTCTCACATCCCCACCAGGGCCCTGCTACTGTCGATTTAAATTGTGTGGTCAGTACTCAACCCGCAACCATATGTGATGAAATGGCTACCTCAGTAGATGGTTTACAGGGCTGGAGTCTCGTGTATCAAGTTCCCTTGTCCTTGAGCAATAAAATGGAAAAACGGTTAAGCTCTGACCTTACAGCCTGTATGGTTTGAGGCTCCAGTCCAACTCCTGATAACTTGGCTTTAAATCTTTCAAACTTCGGAGAGTTTTTGTTTTTGACCTTTCTGCAGCTCACTGCCATTTGGGACATCAATGAGGGTGAAGCCCTCTGTGTGGGTGGTGACAGAAAAGGAGAGGACACGGTTTGTGATGTCATCTTTTAGCTCCAGAGTTCAGTGTCCAACATAAAAAGAAACTGGACAAGCACTTTATGCTTTTTTTCACCCAATGGAAACACACATGACATACACATATACATACACATGTAGCCACTGGTTTTTGCTATTTCTTGAATTTCTTAAATTCATAATATATATCTCAGAATCTTAGAGGTTTAAAAGAAGTACATAGGAATTGAATTAGAAAGAAATATTTCTATTAGTGATGAGAAAATTCCTCTTATCTATTATGCATTTCATCTTTTTAAAAATGTTGAATACTTATTGCATTCAACATAATATTGCTACTTATTAAGAGATATAATAAAGCAATATATGGCATGATCCCAGCCTCAGTTAATATCAGCAATAAGACACATGTATGATAGGTATAAAATTGGGAAATATGTAGTAAGTGAAAGGAGAGAGTATTCCTAGTATAGATAACAATGCTCACAAGACATAAGTGAGTTAAAGTCATCTCAGAGGATAGAAAAGACATAAAACCAAATATGGTCTGGAGTCAACCAAGGAAAAGGTATCAAGGTAAAAGTGCATGCAAACACAGGATCACACTGTTTGTTAGTGCTAGGAACACTTCCATATCTGGCTATAGTGACTCGGTATCCCATGGAACACAGCAGTAAATTATAGCTGGAGGTCAGTTAATTCACTGACATCCAATATAAGTCAGACAGATGGGAAGGCAAAATCAAGGCTAATCATAGTGTCAAAGATGGTTCCAAAGGAACTGTGGGCCTGCTAGTTACCCTTGCTAAGTAGAGATTTTGTTTTTCTTGAAAAGTTCGGGGCTTTTTTATGAGTCAAGATTCTAGGAGAAACACTTAAACCTTAAGGTACCAGGACTTGTTAGATAAAGTTTATTTCTAGATATGAGACTTGTCTTCCTTCTTTTCTTTTTTTCACTCTCTCCATTCCTCCCTTCCTCCCTTCCTCTCTTCCATATTATGTTTCAGACATTGAGCCAGGCATAAGCAATGAAAAGCTAAGCAAGGCTAACAGGCTTCTTGTCATAATGTAGCCTAAAGCCTGGTGGAGAAAATGGGCAAGTATCCAGGCAATTACAATCCAATATGAGAAGAAAATGAGAGAGGCTGCAACATGCTAATAGGGCCCTAATAGGGGCACCTGGTCCAGACATAGGAAGGTAACAGGAAGAGCTTTCCGGAGAAGGCCCAAAGGTAAACAGGAAGTCTTTACCATTGATCCTCTAGGGAGCCATGAACCTCTGGGTAGATTTCAAGCCCTCTGAGGAGTCTGAAATCTCCTTTATCAGCCACTAGAATGGGTCTCCTCACTGCGGGGGGAGGGGGGGGGCAGAGGGGAGGGGGAAATGGAAAATTACCTTTACTGTCATCAGTGTCTTTTTCCTTTTATTTAAACGTGGCATTTAGAGGAGTTCTTTGAGGACAGAAAGGGGCTGAATTTGAGGTATATATAATAGTCTGATCAAGGCTTTGTGTCATGATATTGCAAGGCATAAGCATACCTTCTGCTTCATCTTCTCTGCCATTACAGATTCGTTACAACTAAAGACTGGGTAGTAAAGTCAGAAATTTTTCCAAACCATCTCCCCCAAGCATTACAGAAAGGTGATTTTCTAGTATTTATTCTCCCCATATCTATTTTTTTACGTTTGTTTTTATTTTTGTTTTAAATACATTAAAAATTTGAGACTCTATCATAATGTAGCAGGCCATGATCAAATTACTGAGGGACCCAAGAATAAATAGAAACAAGAGTTTCTTTCCATTATGTAACTTGCGGTCTAGAAGGGAAGAGAGATGTAGACAAATAATCACAAAGCAATGTGATACCTATGATGATATGGGAAGATTGACCCTGTATACTAAGTGGAAAGTTGTGGTTCAGCAAAAATTCACGGACCTTTAAAAAAACAGGCATAGGTCAGTATTTGTTTTTGTTAAATAAGCTGTAAGCTGCCTTTCCAAAATATAGAGGTAATTCTTCACTGATACTTAACAGAACCATTTGTAGTTTCACACATAGGGTAGGTGCTACTGTGAATCCTGTGATGATCCTGAACGGTGCAAAAGTGAGGGAGGTGATAGGTGTGGCAAATGAAAAGAAGGTACCAGAATGTTTCCTAACTAGACAAGATGCAGGACAGACATCAGGAGGATTCTTATAAATAAGTCAAACAGAATTAAATTGCAAATTTCCTCCTTTTATCACCAACTCCTAGGCCCTGCTCTTTCTTATCTCAAGTCAGGATGAATGAAACGCATTTCTTTGGGGGCAAACAGGCTCCCTGCTCAGTGGAGCTAAGAAAACTGATGTCTCAGTGTTTGCACAAGCAGTCACCAAAACAGTGTGTCAGGGACAAAAGTGAGTGGTCATAGAGAAGTCAAACTCTTATTAACGGCACATAAGAACATGTAACAAGTGAAACTATTTGTATGATACTGTAAGGGTGGATACATGTCATTATACATTTGTCAAAACCCATGGAATATACAGCGTAAAGATTGAAACCTAATGGAAACTAAGGACTTTAGTTAATAATAATCTATCAATACTGGCTCATCAATTCTAACAAATGTACCACATTAATGCAAGAGGTTAATAATAGAGGAAATGGGGTGGGTGTTGAGGGAGTACATGAGAACTCTCTATACATTTCCCTCAATTTGTTGTAAACATAAAATTGCTTAAAAAGGGTATGTTTTAAAAATACTTGTTATACTGTATAGTGGTTATTCATATAATCTTGGTCTTGTTAGTCTGTAAGCTATGAGATGTTCGTATTTTTAAAATTTTCTATTTGGTAACTTAATTAAAAAATGTTGCATGATATAAAGAAATCTAGGGTTTAGGAAATGCTTCTTTGATATAAAATATAAAACTGAGATGCTTAGGAATTAACAGGCAAAAGAAGAATGGCAGCAGCTTGAGTGGCAGTTGCAGGCAGAGATGATACACTGAATAGAGGTCTGGGTGCAAAAGCAGGTTCATTTGACAATCTGAAAGTACCTCTACTTGTGGAAGGCCTTTGGGCCACCCGAACCATGACTTTGGTCCATTGCTGTGGGAATATGTAAATGCAGCTCCTCAAGACTCCATACTCAATGTCCTGAGATAATCTTTCCTGGAATGTCTATTTAGCTACATTCACCCTGCTGTCTTTGAGTCTGGAAAAAATTAAAATTCTGATAATTGAAAAAAAAATGCTCTTTTACTTCAAGCCAAAAAACAGCATCATGAATATCTTATTTAAATACAAACTTCAGAAATTATATTTCAAATAGTCCTAAGAGGTCTAATTAATAATTGTAAAGTGCTTTGAAGATGGAAAGTGCTCAATTAACGTCAATATTTATTTATTAATAATCAGAGGAGGTGATGCTGCCATCTTGAAGTTGCCTCTTTTACAATCAAGTACTGACTACTATCACGATTTCACCCTCTTAATTGCCTTCTCCAGCCACTATTGCCATGTGGGAATTCTAGACTTTATGCTTGTGTTTAGTATCTTATTATTTAAAAATACTGCCAGTTCCATATACATGACTGGAAAGAATTTCTACACTTAGTGTGCAGTGAAGCTATGCATTACAATCAAAATTCAGGCATCAGATAAAAAGAAACTACACTTAATAGTTAACACCAAGCACAGTATCCATAGACTAGGAGCTCAGTAACAAAGTTTTGAATGAATAAATGAATGAAAAACAAATTAACCCAGTTTCTTTTTATATAAAGTGTAAATGTTGCCTTTAGCCTCCACATCATATCTATTTGTATCACTTGGGAACCTACTTCACATATTAACTGGAACTCAAAAATATGCTTCTTTATTTCTTGAATGCTAGGTTGCAATCTTCACTATCATATGTATTTTTTTTAGCAGTCCATACGCATGGTGTGTTACTTCCAATTATGTTTGAAGGTATGCCAGTGGAAAGAGAAGTTTAAAAAAAACTCAACAAATAATTAAAATACTTAAAATGCCCCAATAGCTGGCATCACTGAGATCAAACCTCAAGAGGGCTTTTTGGTTTTCTAATTTTAGAGTTAGCTATTTTGCACAGTCCACAGTCAATAGTGTTGTGAGAACTGTTGACACAGGCTGGAGTCCATGGCTCAGTTTCTACCTTACAATTTCCCACTAACTATAAACCAGAAACAGTCAGGACTCTGGTGTGAGATACCCATCTGGAGTAATGCTGGTTACTATCCAGAAATCACGACTCTTTCTTAGGAGGAGCACGTATCTTTAGTTAACTAGACACAGGGACAAGAAGAAGGGAACTGGCAAAAGAACAGTAGATAGTAAAAATTCACTTACAGTTTCAAGTAGTGGTCTTCAAAACTAAGGTTCAGATGCATAAAGAAAGGGAAGATTATGAGGGGACTATGTGGACCAGGAGAGAAATACCAGTGTGAATATGGCATATCAAGTCCTCTCTGATTTGGAAGGCTGAGTCTCTTGGTCTATTTTTCGACTAAATAAACGTACTTTATTTATTTTACCTTCTAAAAAAAGATTTATTTATTTATTTAAGGGGGTTGCAGAGGGAGAGAATCTTAAGCAGACTCTCCACTGAGCATGGAGCCTGACATGGGGCTCAATCTCCATGACCCTAAATGAAATCAGGCATTAGACACTCAAACGACTGAGCCACCCAAGTGCCCCCTAAATAAATGTATTTTTAAACACCATGCACCTGAAGACTTAAATTAGGCTTTATGGCAGATACATTTATATGGCACTTTGAAGATTCAAAATTCTGATTATTCTTAAGGAAACTCCACAAAGAATACTTAGGCTGGAACACTCAGCAAATGAGCGGTAACTCAACCGCTCGTTGAGCATTGCCATCTCCATGGGGCTTTGCTCCATTTTTTACCATATACTCAATTATTTCCAGACAATAAACTATATATATATATATATAAAAATATTAAATATTTATATATTATATATGATTTTATATATAATACAATATATTATATTTATATGTTAAATATACAAATAATAAAAAAATATATATGTATATTATATATTTAGTAATAAAACTTTCACACCTAAGAGAAAAAAAAGTAGCTAAAAGTTTTAAAGGTAGTTATATAGACAGAGCACATGCCCCTTGATAGAAAACGGATTCTGAAGGAAGCAGGAAACCTGTATAGTCATTTCCACACAGGCAATTTAGAGAGTTTGCCAAGACTAAGTATGCCTCCTTTGTGACCAACAATATTTTGTGGCCTAAGATACCATTCATTTATTACCATGTGACAGGTAAATGCAAATTCTATGTGTTGGGAATACAACTGAAACAAGATAATCATTTATTTTTTTTTTTCATATTTATAAATTTTATCTCATCTACCAGATAACAAGTTGCTTAAATAAGTGGCCGGTTCTTGATTAATACTTGTGCATATTGCCAGATAATACACTCAGAATGGACTATGCTTGACTGATCAATATAAAGCAGACAGAAAACAATACAAGGCAGTCTACAGCTAAATTCTAACATAAGTGCAACAGATGCATGGGAAGCCAGAAGGAGAATTTCAAACTTTAATATTTTGAAGGATCTTAATGCCCCAATACTTAGTACAGAATTATGGAATGAAGTTTATTTATATAAGACAAGTTAAGTCCTAAGGCCAACTCAAATAACTGTACATGATGAAAACAATACTATTAAGCTTATTTTCCGGTCTTTACCTATTCTGTTATAATGTTCGGTGCAAATTCCCATACCAGCTGGGTGGTTTCAATGGCTACCTTCCCACTCCTTCAAACATTCATTGCAAACACCCTTTGGGAAATGCTTGGCATCTCTTCACCGTCTACCACTTCTTCAATCTCCTTGCTTTTCTTTGGTTTCCCACACACTCATCCTGTTGATTAAAAAGTGAATTCCTCTAAAAGAAGCATTTAAATAAATATTCATTTCTTTTTGGTTTGGTGTCTCCCTTTGACGGCTTTTAGACACCCTCTTCCTCCACATATTCACAAGCTATATGCTATGGCCATCCAGCAGGGCCTGACATCACAGTGCAGCCACCTCAGGGAACACATCTGTGGGGTGACGAGGGGCAGTTGAAGAGGATGGGGGAAGTTACCTCAAAATGTCATCCAAGAAATTACCTGTAAATGATAAAATTATATCTCAACTACTACTGAGAAATTATTTTGAAAAAAAGTTATGAGGTTCTCTGGAATTTTATTTTTGAGGTAAACACTGTTCTAGTTTGAGGTGAATTTTTGACCTTAATAGGCACCTTTTGCTCTACGTTTTTTCTCTTCCTCCTCAATTCATTATAACCACACTTCTGTTTCCTACTAAATAAGATCTTTCACCCATATTCTGACATCCATTTTGCAATTTTGTAGTGAGGATGCCTCCTTCCAGAGGAATCAGCTATATTGAACTGCTGGATATTTTACTTCTCACATCTTTTATGTAGTCTCCTCACTTATATCCTCTTTTTTAAATTCCTGAAGCACTCCTGGTCATTCTTACAATGTCTTTTTAAAGATATGTGTCCTAGTAAATACTTTGGATTTTCCAAGAAAGTAAATGCCAATCTTGGAAAACTTTCTTGAGGACAGGAACCACGTTGTATGCTTTCATATCTTCTGCCATTACTGGGACAAAACTAGGTATACTAGAGATGATCAGATTTTATTTGATATTTGATTGACAGATTTATTGCCTGGCTGAATCTTTATGGTGGAGACCTTAGCAGAGACAAATGTTCTTTCAATTTGTTATTGTTGTGTGCTTGGTAGATAGATGGTCTAAACATAATTATAATAGAATTCTGAGAGAAATACTTCTAAGGTAAAGAATTCTGAGGGAAAGACTTCTAAGGAATAATACTGGATGTTATATGACGTAATTTATAATTACAATGAAAACAGTTTCTATCATTTTATAACTTCATATAGGTTAATATAAATTTGTGTTTTTCTCTTACTTTTACAATAAAACAATAAAAAAAAACCTTTCATTGCAAAGACACAAGAAGACTGTACAGTCTCCTATACACACACCTTTGGACACATACATACACACACACCTCTATATATCAAACAGATACCACAAGAAACACTAAGCCTCTTTGTTGGGTCTTTGACAGCTAAATTAGATTAATTTAAGTTAAATCGAATACCTTGCTCTGTATATTTAAGTTGCCATTCAAATAGTACAGATTTTTCTGCCTGTCATTTAGAATGAATTCAGTACCACAAGTTTTCCATTGAATGAACAGAGCTAACTGAGGGCATCCAAGAAGAAACCTTCATAGATAATTGGCTCGCTCGGGGAGCTAGTGTAGCGGAACATGATTCCAGACTGAATCAAATTCTGGAGCTCTCCTGAAGAGAGGACTAAAGAATGGGGGGAAAACAAGGTTATATGCCAATTAAAGAATGATTTGTACTTTTATTTATATCAATATGTATTTCTTCACCTATATTACAAATGTCTTTATGAAAATATTTAAGAAAACTTGGTCTCTATTTTTTATATATTATGAAGTAGAGTAAGAGCAAATTTCTATTAACTGAAAGAATGATGAGCACACAAATTAATCAGGATTCTATTTTCCCTTTTTTTTTTCAATTTTGGAAAAAAGTTGGTTAAATGGAGACTTTGGTAGAATTGTCACCATGACATTCACTAGGCGCATGAAGGTTCTACAAGGAAATTTACCTCTAAAATGAAATTTAACACATCACTGACAACATTCGAGATGAAAATGGGCTTTTGGTCCAAACAAATATTATCATCCTTGATGTGAAAGGTGAAATAAAATTACATTTACTCAATCAATTTTGTTTCATATTTGTGAATATAACCCTAAGATTAAAATTGGTCCTGTATCATTTATTACCTCAGCTAACTCTCTATTGTCTATCTACCTACCTATCCATCCATCCATCCATCCATCCATCCATCCTTTCTTTTTCATCATGATTTATTCACATTTCTAACAACATACTGTTTTACTATTCATATTTACAGATTTTTAAAATACATTTTGGTGTCTATTGTCTTTCTAAAGCCACACAATATCATCTCTAAAGATATAAAGACTTATCCATGCAAAGATATATGAATACTCATTGAATACAAGGATATTTGTCATCAGTTGTGTTGCTGGTCTATATCGGTCTATATCGTAATCATAAAAACTGTATTTCTGTTTTATAATCCTAAGGCCAGATACCTCTGTGATCAACTCACAAGGCCCCTTTTCTTTCTCATCACTCCGTCAAATGTGTATTTTTCTTACTCTTCTGCCAGATCCTTGGTTCCTCTGAGGGCACTGCTTTATTTATCACTGAATTTTCTATAACATTAGCAGAATGAATTGTATATAACATGTGCCTATTGTATCTTTGACAAATTAATGAATCATACCTGTCTGATTTCATGGATAGGAAGAGACTGAAATTTCAACCTGAAACATTCTTTTCCATTTTTCCTATAGGCATACTAATATAATATACTAATGTTACTAATATGGTACAGCCTGAATATCAGATGCTACTCTCTGTCTTATCTAACAATGGGATGTTACCTGTCTCTGAACAAACTGAACATTTAGTTTTACTATTTTAGACCGAAGAATAGATACCGTAAGGCCTCTACCAGATTGCAAAGTCCTATTCGCTCCTGACTTTGCAAGTGGCACCCCTAAAAGTTGTGCAGTGCTCAGGCTGACAGCCCTGGCTGCAGTGTCTTCCCTTTCCTCACAATTCAAAGACCAAGAAGGTTCCAGTGGACCTAATCTGTGTTCTGGGCATTGCAACCTACGTTGCATGCTATTACAGGAATACAGTTCCTTCTCTCACTCTGTGTCCTTGGAAGCTAGAATTTAACAGATTCTTAGAACACTGAAGGTGATGACAATGAAAAGCAAGAACAACAAAACAAACAACAACAACAACAACAAAACAAAAAAACCCACAGCTCTGCTGAGTAGAATAACTAAGCCATTCTCAGTAATAATAACATGAGTGACTTTAACCACAGAATGACCTCTCCTTTGGCAAAATGGCTAAATGGGAGACTTTACTGTAAATGAAATATAGTGTAGGTGTATAAACAGACACATTAGTGAACAAAATGCTTTAAAAGGTATAGTTATCTAAAGAAACATCCAGAGCTGAACTGAAAGATCAGTGGTGATTCATGTTTTTTGTTACTTTTGAAAGAGGATTGGAAGAATAATATCTTCAAGTCTCCTGTAAGAAATTCAATGGAAAGATCTGGAATTGTAATTAGGCAAGATGACTTGCCAGATGGCATAATTTAATGTTTTTATTAAGGAAGTATTCACATTTTATAGGCAAAAAAAAAGTGATTAACAGAAACTTCCAGCCACCTTGAGCACATTTTCAATAAATGGAAACTATGCCCTGCCACGGCCACGATAGAACTGGCTGGCAAGGTATCCTTATTTCTCATTCTAACATGTGCTCCCCAGTGTTGCCTTGATTTTGTGGGTCCAAGGGCTAGGATGGATAAAAACAAGTAAACCACAGCAATAAATACATTGTATACTTTCAGTTCTAAACAATTGATACTGCCACTTATAAAATACTGTCATTTCTTTCTTCTTTCCCATCAGTCCATGAAATGTGTACTTATCTCTCTCCTGCCATATAAGAGGTTTCTTTGAGGGTAATGCCTTAGTCACTATCAAATTTTCCATAATTTTTACTATAATGCATTGCACGGTTTATGTCTGTCTATTGGATCTTTGATAAGCACGTAAATCATTCATGTTTGGTTTTTAATGGATAAAATGTAGGCTGAGACTCAGATTTTAATTTCATATATTTTATAAAGTATCATTGTGCACAAAAGTACAGCTGAGAAGTCTAGGCTTTAACTCTGATAATCACGTAGGCCACTTTCAGTTGACTTTTTCCAATCTATTTCTCCCTGCTCCAGTATTCTCCAGCACTTCACACACCTTGCACTACAAGTACTTTAGCTCTGACCAACAGTTTTTCTCAGCAGATGCAATGTAGTATTTTACTCCAGCTTGATGCACAGGACAGAGCTCAAATTGGAGAAGCCCGTTTTCCTTTTCTTCTCCCCATCTACACTGGACGGTAACCACCAGTCTACTCTTTTAAAACAAACAAACAAAAAATGCATTAAGAAATATGGAGTCAGAATAGGTTTGGACATGTGATTGTGAACAAGACAGACAAGGTTAGAATAAATGAGAAGAAGATACAAATTAATTATCAGGGAGGAGGATGCTGAGGCATATAACAGACACTAGGCTACAGCTTGGAAGTTTAGGGAGGGCAAAAGCAGGGTGAGTTAATAAAAGCAGGTGGACAGAAGGGAGGTTTGGATGGATTATGAAAACCATGCTGCTGTTGACACTGGACATTTGGAATAGGCACGATTTTATAAACCCAACATAGGATGGATGTAAGCACCAATAAACCACCCAAGAGCACTTGTGAAAATATTTTTCAAAGTACCACATGTATTCTTACAAAAACTGAGGAAAATGACTTGGGGGATAATTATAGATGCAGGAAACTACAAGAATAAAGCCTGAATTCAGGATTCCTTGAGATATAACATTTTCTAAAATGCAAACAAAGAACCTACTAAAATGTTTTAGCTTTTCTGATAATTACCACTTTTATTATTTTTTAGTCTCTTTTTAATAAAGTCACCGTAACTGGGTAACTCAAAAACAGAACTGCTAGTTTAACAATGGAATTTTGCATTGGTCACATCCAACTTTTTTCTAGACCCAGTTAAAAAAAGAAATAAACAGATACGGCAAGAGAAAGGGATATTGACTCAAATCCTGAGTTTCACCTGCCTTCTATTTTCCTATAATTTTCTTTTCAAACAGCTTAAGAACCGTGAAAAGATGTCAATGTGCCTTGTATCCAGGAAACAATAAAAATATCCACCTGTGTTTGAGCTACCCAAACTAATCACATATGGCCCTGAACAAGTACATACTGCATGGCGCTGCAGAAGCACAAAGTGCAAGGCACTCCCTGGTTTTCTGCAAGTGCACAGGGTGATCTCTCGTTTGATATGGTGATCAAGTGCCTGCATTTGCCTCTACTTCTCATTAAAATAAGTGAGAATAAAAACAGAATTAAATCCATAAAGCCTAATAGGAAAGAGAATGGGAGAAGGGCCATCATTCAACATTAGATGTCAAAGCATTTCTGGGAGATGAAAAATGGATGAGAACAAGGAAGACTGAGGAATCTGCAACCCAAAATTAACACAGGAAAGGATGGTAGGGAAAGAGGGAGTTAATTTTCCAGGCAGAACCCCCAAAACTTCTGGAATAAAATTAAAAAGAACAGTGGGTAGGATTATGAAAGTGAGCCAAAACTGGTAGAGAGAAATAGAAAGTCTGACCGAAATTCTGTTTCCAGAACAAGAAGCCAATCACTTCCCTACTCCTCTTCTCTCTCTCCCACATTTCCATCTGGATATAACAACAGTACAAGAAACCTCCCAGGGCTTCAAGGCAAAAGAAAACAAAGGAAATAATAATTACCATAACTAAAACAATGACCCCTACATTAAGATATGTAATGAATTTAGTGGGGAGAATTAGGACTACTAGCTGGGTGCTAGAACCATGGAGTAAATTTCTTCCCATTTTAGTAATCCCTTATCAAAAGCCTGGCTCCTCAGTGATTTATGTGCAGACCTGGCCAGGTCAGCCTCCTGACTAAAGGAAAAATCTTGTAAGGAAAACGACCCTGCAAATAGAGCAGCGGAGAAGATCTAGTCCACTCCCTGGAAAAGCCAACTCAGTATTTCCTGTTTTAAAAATGCACAAATAACTTATAATCACTCACGCATATAAAGAAAATTAGCAGCATTAAAATGGCAAAATAAACAAAACAATCCCAGTGGAAACAGAAATAACTCATTGAAGAGAAGAAACTTGAAAAAATCTAATTAGTATTCTCAGAGAGATTCGAAAGACTATACCAAAAAACAAAAACAAAACACAATAACACAGTAAGATAAAGTCAAAGAACTCTACATAAGTATAGAGCAAAAGGACAAAGAGACAGAAAATATGTGACAAAATATAAAAGGCATAAGAGGATAATCACTGATACCAGACATCCAACAAATATGAGCTCTAGAAGGAGAAAACAGAAGAGGAAAGGGAAGAAATAAGCAAAATAAAACACAGGAAAATTTTGCACGACATGAATCTATTTAGAAGGTACCCTGCTTACATAACAAGAAGGGGTAAAAGAAAAATATCTACTCTAAAAATAACATTAGGAAATCTGAGAACATAAGAAGAAACAACAACAACAACAACAACAACAACAAAACAGCCATCTCAAATTTTGCTAGTTGCTGTGGCAGAGGACTGACAGCTGTATAGTTAGGTGCCCAGATCTGAGTACGATTTGCTTCCCTGCTGCTCAATTAATTGGCCAAAGCTAGTCCTTGGCTTCACCAGCCATAAGGGGTACAAAATTCACTAATTCCATGTGCAAAGAAGGCAGACAGGAGGAAAAATTATTTACGAACAGCACCAATGTCTGCAACAATTGCTTCTACAAACCTTTATGAATAGTTTGCATATAAAATTATTCTAGTACAATGAGGGTGAAAATTGAGATGTGCAGAAACATATTAATTTATAGAAGGTCAAAAGATAAAAGTTGAATAGGAGATATTTTGCATTTTTTATTGTGGCAAAACATACATAAGAAAATTTACCATTTTGAGAATGAATTTTTAACTATATACAGTTCTGTGGTATTAAGTATATTTACACTGTCATAGACATCATCATCATTAATCTCCAGAACTTTTTCATCTTCCCAAACTAAAACTCCATACCCATAAAACAACAACCCCTATTGTCCTACTTCCTGGCCCCTGGGAACCACCATTCTATTTTCTGTCTCTATGATTTCATTACCATAGGTATCTTATACAAGTAGAATCACAGAATATTTGTCCTTTTGTCTCTGGCTTATTTCACTTAGCCTAATGTCTTCAAGGTGCAATCTTGAAGTGCAATCTTTTTTAAGGCTGAACAATATTCCATAAAAATAGGCAATGCTTCATTAATTTGCATGTCATCCTTGAGCAGGGGCCATGCTAATCTCTATCATTCCAATTTTAGCATATGTGCTGCTGAAGCAAGTACGAAAGATTTAACCAACTGGAAAACTAAAATATGAACTAAGAGTTGAGTAAAGGAAGGGAAGTTGAGGTCAGATAAACGAACTAAATCTTCATCTTTAATAGACAGGAAATGATAACGTCTATGTTTCGTAAATCAAGAAAAAGTCATACCAACATGTTGCTTACAGCTATGGATGTAACCTCCACAAGAAGCAAAATTTTTAAAACTACCAAGAATAAGGACTAGGTAATTGGAGAGATAGAGCAAGGGGGAGATGTTATTTTAAGCATCACTGCATTACTATTGTTGGCTGTTGTTGTCTTTAAGGTTTTACATATAGTAATCTAATAATAAAAAGTACCTCCAATGATAGTTCTACTTAATGACCAGAACTGTAGCCCAGAACTCCTGACATTGACAGTATCTACTTTTCAATGCAATAGGTTACCTCTCCCATGACACTTTCTTGAAGACCCT
>CM052889.1:30172171-30210842 GCA_028534135.1 Potos flavus
GAGTCCCACATCGGGCTCCTTGCTCGGCGGGGAGCCTGCTTCTCCCTCTGCCTCTGCCTGCCTCTCTGCCTACTTGTGATCTCTCTCTCACTCTCTCTCTGACAAATAAATAAAAAGAAAAAAAAAAAAGAAATATGGACCTTTAGGTCTCAATACAAACAAGAGTGAAACTACATTTTATTGAGCAGTTATAACTTACACTAACCACCTGCTCTTTCAGGATTTTATTTTGCTCCTTCATCTTCGATGACTCTGTAGGATGCAGTCAGTGCTCTTCCGATGTTTCTCACTCCTACTCTCATCCTGGCCTCAACCTGAAGCCCCCAGTAGCCTTGGTAGTTGGACCAAGAGTAACATAAAGTGGCAAGAGCAAGCCAGCGTGGCAGGAGCAAGCTAGCATGCCAGGTGGTTCTGAATTATTCACCTTGGCACAGACCTGCCTGAAGATGGCCTTTTAAGACTCATGGTATACAGGATGCAGGAGAGAAAGAACCAATGCATCTGAGCATCTACAGTGTACCAAGTACTATCCAGGCACTTTATAAGGATAAAAATAAAATAAAATTTCTAATCACTGTGTTTTTTTTTACATTATTGCTGCATTTTCCTTCTTCTAAAAGGAGATGCTCAGAAAAGTTCAGTAATACTGACAGAACCCAAATACTACCACCTAAGTGTATTATGCAAATATTTCAATTTCACAGCTTGCTTCCTTTATGATCACCAGATGTTTGTGTAATGGGGACATCCTAACCTACTGCCCTGGCTGAGGGTATCAGTTCCCAAACCCTGGTATTATATTGTAGGGATTTCTCTTTCTTCTATCTACATTTTCTCATGTGTTCAGGGTTATGTTTTCTTTGGCCTGTGTTAATAGAGACATCTGCCAAAAAATTAGCAAGGTCTGGGGTTGTTTTCATAAGGGGGGGAAAAAAAAGGATGGGCATCAACAAGGATCTTGAGGCACAAATGGCACTCCTAAAGCTGACCAAATGGCACAATCCTGGATACCCTTGAAAGGAATTCCAAAAGAGAAACCATAGGAAGGAAATCACTGGTAATCACTTAAGTAAAAGCAGGTGATCTGTGGATAAGGATAGAGCCACCCCACTTGGCTTCTGAGTACTTCAGTAATGTTCTTCATCCATAGAGCTTTGTGTCTAGCTCTTTCCTTCTGGATTTTATAAAACTCCTCTATCTCTCTTCTATCTACATTTCTTTCCACAGAACCATCTCTTTAAAGTCTACTCAGTCTATAAGTAAATATGTACTCTGTGCCAAAACCCATTCTAGATGGGCCAAGAAAAGCCAAAGAAATGACTTCATTTTCAACATATTTCAGTGTCACTTGGTTAAGAAAGGCATAAACCCATGAAGTTAGAAGATGCTAAAGAAGATAGTGTGAACTCAAGAGCAGGTCATGAATGATTTTCTCAAGATTCTAAGAAAACTAACCTACTGATTCTGCCAATGCTATCCAAGTTTATGCCCTCGGGGGTCCTGAGTTCAAAGTTTGTTAGTAATATCTGTATTTATATCTGTGGTGTAGTTTTATGAAAGCTGACCAGCATCTAGTGGATATAAACTTATTTTAATTGTATATATGTATACATATAAATATAAATAATGTTTTGCTATTAGCAGAGATATAGCAGTGATCTGAATTATTAATGCTTTTATTTCTGCCATGGCATTTCATAACAGATGATCATTTATACATTTCTAAAAATAATATCTAAAACAGATAGCCATAATGGTCAGAGAAAGAAAAGGTTTAGGATCAGGCTATTTTGCCAAGGTATAAAACATTGTGTTTCTGGCCTTGACTTTTTTGAGGGTAGTTTTTACTAAGTACCTTTCCCAACTGATATGAGTGTACACAGCACAGAGAACAGGGATAGTGTCCAATAAATCCAAATTTATGGAATGACTGAATAAATGAGTATCAGTCATGAAAACTGTCCATTTCCCTATAACCAGGTCATTCCATTACATCACATCACCACAAATATATTCTTACATCTCTTTATATCCAGTACCTCTAGATACTTCTAGACATTGACCAATCCCCCTTTACTTTCTCTCAAAAGGACACATTCCTCACGATGCTTGCTTATGCATTTATGTATTGATTGGCTGATTCCTTTATGTTTATATTGATATTTAGTGTATATTAACCTGTGATGTGAAAGGTCTACATTTTCATTGCATATTTAAGCTGTAGAGTCAAGTCATACCTCCTGCACCAAACTTATTCATACACTTATTCCCCTGGAGCTTCTTTTCAGTCCCTCATACTTCCTTCTTTCAGTCTCTCAACATACTCTTTTTCTTCATTACCTCTATTGTTCTAGACTCCAAGACAAATAGAAAAATGCTTCTTCCTTGCTCAATTCAGTTTATTTCAACAGATATTTTTGAGTATCTAGTATTGCTGCGTACTGTGGTAGGCATTGGGGATGTAAGAGTACCTATGACACTGAACATAAGCATTTCAGTTTGATAAACAGATTATTTCAATACAGCCACTCTGGAAAACAGAATGGAGGTTCCTCAAAAAATTAAAAATAGGGACACCTGGGTGGCTCAGTCGGTTAAGCATCTGCCTTTGGCCCAGGTCATGATTCCAGGGCCCCGGGATCGAGTTCTGCATCGGGTTCCTTGCTCGGTGAGGAGCCTGCATCTTCCTCTGGCTGCTACTCTCTCTGCTTGTGCTCTCTCCCTCTCTCTCTGATGACTAAATAAAATCTTAAAAAAAATGGTAAAAATAGAACTACCCTACAACCCAGCAATTGCACTACTAGATATTTATCCAAAGGATACTAAAATATTGATTCAAAGAGACACACACATCCCAATGTTTAGAGCAGCAATGCACAATAGCTAAACTCTGGAAAGAGTCTAGATGTCCATCGACAGATGAATGGATAAGAAAGAGGTGGTATATATGCACAATGGAATATTACTCAGCCATCAAAAAGAATGAAATCTTGCCACTTGTAATTCTGTGGAGAGAACCAGAGTGTATCATGCTAAGCAAATTTAGTCAGCAAAAGACAAGTACTGTATGATTTCACTCATATGTAGAATTTAAGAAACAAAACAGATGAATACAGGGGAAGGGAAGGAAAATAGAATAAGATGAACACAGAGAGGGAGGCAAACCATAAGAGATGCTGAACTGTAGGAAACAAACTGAGGATTGCTGGATGGGAGGTGGGTGGGGGATGGGGTAACTGGGTGATGGGCATTATGTTGGGCACTTAATGCAATGAGCACCAGGTATTATATACAACTGATTAATCACTAAATTCGATTCCCAAATTAATAATACACTATACATTAACTTGAATTTAACTAAAACCAATAAGTAAGTAGGTAAATATATAAATAATTTGGAACATGGAATTATCCAGAAATATGATTAAAATAAGCATCAGAGTTTAAGAGAGCTATATAAAGCAGTCCTGTAGAAGCTCCTAGAAGGGTTGCACTCAAAACTATATTTTGGAGAATGAGGAAGAGTTAACTAGGTAAAGAGGCAAGAGAGGAGGGGAAACAGCTATTTCAGATAAAGGGAACAATAAGGAAAATAGCATGTTGTTGTGAGGCCACATGTGAAGAGAGAAGCATATTGGAAAAGAAGTACGAAGAAATTAATTTGGTTCTATCTATACACCTTCTCGACAAAGGGGTTCACTGTTTCTCCTCTCACAGCCCTAAGCAAGTGGAGGATAATCATAACAGGCTAACACTTTATAGCATAGAATAAAGGTTAGATACTATTTTACATGTTTTACATTCATGTTGTCTATATTAACTCATATAAACTTCACAATAACCCTAGGAAATTAGGCGCTAGTATTACTCCAACTTCACAGATGAGAAAGCTGAGGAAATAGACACCTTATATAACTTGCTGGAACTGTGATTTGAACCAGCAACCTAGCCGGGAATCTGTGCTTTAAACCTGTACAGGATACACACACAAAATGATCACTTAAAAGTCATAGTTTTATCTCTTCTCTTTTATACTGAATAGTAAAGACATCCTTTCAGAGGTTCCAAAAGAGCTTAGAGTTTCCCGAATATCTTTCGTTGAATCATGGGGAGAAACAAAGTGTATGCATTGTGAGGGTATAATTATACATTCATGGTGATCTATCTATAACAATTCTACTAAAAACAATCCTCTGCAATGTGAATTTAATCAGCAGAAGTATGTGGATACCTAGTCTAGTCAATTTCTTTAGCAGTTTTATGACTGAGGGAACAATTACTTATGTATCCGTTTTTTCATTTACAAAATAAGGAATTTGGTATAGAAGATGCCAAGGTCCTTCCAAACAGAACATTCCATATTAGCTCTCATGCGGCTTTCATAGTTAGGTTCCTACAAACAATTTTCATATTTTGAGAGTTGACAATATCCTCAGTTAGGAAACTCAATAAAACAAAAAAAGAGTCTAAACAGTAAAGAAGGTCAGACCACAAAGTTAAATATATTTCATTCTTGAGATAAAAGTCAATCTAGGTATGTCATAAACACTTATTCAAAGAGTATATGTCAATACGTTTTATATATATTTAAGTATATATATACAAAAATATTTATATTCCTCAAATCCAAGGATCATAATAATAGAGAATTGGTAACCATAAATAATCTTAAGTCAAGGACTCTTTACATTCTCAGTATCATAGTGACTATATCTCATCTGCCCACAGCTCTTTCAGAATAATAGCTGCAATAGAAAAGATGGGGCACTTTCTTTCCAAAGAGATGTAAACTAAAGATAAAGAGACCTAGACCAATAATTTCACCAATCTCAATAGTCCAATAGTGTCATGCTACTTGTAAGCCCTTTTCTCCTCTTTTGCATACAAAGCAGGCTGCACAGGCAGAATGTGTGTATTTGGAGAGCTCCTCCCCATATGGTGCAGCTGAAGAGGATTTCTCCTATGGTTGCTCCTCAACCCAATCATAAATAAATACTCTCATGAGGCAGAAGCCATCTCTCAACAGACTTACCCAATGTATCTTCTAGAAATTTGAAAAAGATACTATCAAGAATGGCCCCTCTCAGCAAAGAATCAGAAAAAGACAGTAATGCTTACATGGAACCATAAGATATAGTGCGATTTTCATTTAAATCTTTTTGTTAAAATATACTACAGAAATAATACAGTATTGTACTCTGATGTTTTTGCAAAAAAACTCCCTTCACAGGGCCATGTTTGAAACATCCCAAATCTATCTTTCTAACCATGTCCAGAATGTGTCATGTCTGCCAACCTGGCATCTAACGGTGATTCATTGAAATGTGTTGGAAATGTGATTTGTGTGGGAGTCAAATAGAAATCAGATTGGCCCCATCCCTTATATCTATATCTCTCTATATACATTTGGCTTTGACATTCATCAAATTACTCTGTCCTAACAAAGCTTTCTTGCACAAAGTAATCTCAAGCGACAGTGCATAGCAATGTGTATAATATGAAAGGAGTTGAATGGCTAAGTAGTCAGCTTGACAGTATCGCTGAAATCTTTTATTGCATATATTAGAGAGTTAAACATTGCAATCTGCTTTTCCTGTGAGACCCAATAAGTAAGGAAAAAGCCAGGTTTACTCAGGATTAGGCTGGTTTTCCTTTGTTTTCTTTCCAAAATAGAAAAAGTCTTGATTAGCTTATAGAAGGCAAAATTTGCATCTCTATGCTTAGAGGGGTGAGATTTTCCTGCTAGAAATCCATTTTCAGAAGGAGCCTCTTGAGCTAGATATTTCATCCCACTCTTCGGTCTCCTAAATTAAAAACAACTTTATTTTCATTTCTGACTTTGTAAATGGGAATTTTATCCACTTCATGAGAATGACTCATATATGAATCACACACTTCAGGGAACTGCTGAATCGAAAGTCTTTTTGTTTGTTGTTTGTTTATCTCACTCCAAAAGCAGCTCTTGTGCTCAACCCAGCTCTCCTGGACATGTTGGCCTCGACACACTCTGATAATCAGATGAATATAAATTATAACAATGCCAATAACAATGACAATGGAGAATGAAGAGGAGAAAAGAGCTGCCAGTTCTCTAATGGCCACTGACAGTCTCTGACCAGAACATCAGTGCACTGGAAAAAAAATGTGTGTATATATACACATATACATACATACTCATACATACATACAAACGAAATCTTCCATGACTTATGCCACTTCCTCATATTTGGGTGGAGTTTTTTCTTTGGGGAAGCTACATTAACTCTTCTAGCATTTCTATAATGGTCTAGAAACTTATTTCCTAAAAGTAACACACTTTTAAGCAAATCCTGATTTAAGGTATTCTGATTTCTCCTTTGTTGCTGTTTTTCTTTTCTAAGAATAAAAATAAATGGCATTCTTACATTATCGTATGAACCATTGTAACCAGATGAATCAATGTATTTTAGTTAACAAACCTTGTTCAGTACTTACGAGATACCAGGACACCATGTATTCTAAGCCTTTTTTCAACTATGACTAATTTGATCCTCATGAAGCCACTATAGAAGTGATTACTATCCTCCTGTGAGGAAACTAAGGTACGAAGTCGTTAAATAGCTTGCCCAAATCCACATGGGTAGGGAGTCACAGAGTCTCACTTGAACACAGACACTTGGCTCTAGAATACATTTTAACCACTTCTGCTATGCTTGGAAACTAAGAAACCATAGTAAAAATTAAATATAAAGAATAAGCATAGATTGGCCAAAAATATGATCTCAGAGATTGATAAACGAGCCTCCACCCATCTTTCCCATTATTTGAAATTATACTTGTTAAACATTATTGTGGAATTACAACACTCTAGCATTAGAACACAGGTGAGAATTTACCCATTTTATTGGTAGATAAATTGAGAATTATAGTAGTTATTGATGACATGGCAAATCAATTGTAGAACTGGAACCCTATTCTTATGCTTTCCATTCTTAGGAAAATGCTCCAAAGGAATCAGGAGGGGCTAAATTAAATCTTAAAAATCATATATTTAAGTGGAACAGTTCTAGAAACTTTATACGTGCGAAGATTGTCTACCTAAATCATTCATAAATAGTGCATACTGCCAAAGCTAATCACATATTTTAAGTTAACAATAAAAAATTATTAAGACATATTTGATATGCTCTAGAATAAATGGTTCATAAGCAGAATAAAGAAATACTTCAAAAGACAATTCTACTTCTAGATAGGAGCTCTGGGAATTTATGGAAAACTTCCTAATCTTATTTCATGCATTTTGTGATTTTTGTAAACATTTAACTCTTATAATTAAAACAAAGCACTGTAAATGACAAGATAGTATGAAAAATATTCTGAGGAGGTAAAAAAAAAAGTGACAAGTTGATAAATCAAAAAATGTGACCCAGAGGTGAAAATAATTAGTTTTTTCCTTTTCATTTTAAACTGACTTTAGATATGTAGGAAATTTGCAAAAATAATAAAACAGTGCTTGTATATACCTCACCTAGCTTCCTCTAATGTTAACATCCTAGGTAAATATAGAAGTATCAAAACCAAGAATTAACACTGGCACAATACTAGCAATAAAATTATTCCCCTTATTCGAATTTCATAATTCTTTCATGTTTATGTTTGTGTTCTTTGCATTTAGAAATTTTTTCTTATTGCCACCTCTAATCTATAACATTTTCTCAGCATTTCCTTTTCTTTCTTGTTATTGACACTTGAAGAATATTTGTCAATTGTTGTGTAGACTATCCCTAAGTTAGGGTCTAACATTTTATCATGACTAGACTGAAGTTATGCATTTTTCACAAGAAAATCACAGAAATGATACTGTGTTCTTCTCAGTTCATCATATCAAGGGGTTCACAATAGCATTTGTCTTACTTTTGGTGACATTAACTTTAATCACTTGATATCTCCTGAGTTTTTACACCATAAAGATACAAACTTTTCCTTTCTAGTTAATAAATATTTGGAGGTAGATACTTTGAGAATATATGAGTGCTTTGAGAATACACAAGAAATATATGAATTTTTCCTCAAGCTTTCACCCACTAATATGAGCATCCATCAAGGGACCTTGTCTGCAAACAATCATTGCTCTGCTATTTACTTAATGCTGATTTTTTTTTCTACATTTATTAACAGAAAAATTTAGATTAACAGAATTAAAAGATTAACAGGAAGTCTATAAGAAGGAATGCTCTCTTCTCTCCCACTTATTTAATTATTTATATCAAAACAGATATATGACTATTTATTTTATTCTATGGGTTAAAGTTCAGTTCTTATTTGTTGTCCAAATTGTTCCAGCTTTGGCCATTAGCAGCTCCTTCAAGTTGGTTCCTATATTGTTTAAACAAGTGCCTATTCTTTCTTGAGAACTTCCTTATTTTCTAGTACTACAAAATACTCCAGGCTCACCTTGTATTGCTCTGTCCAACAGCTGGAATCAACCACTTCTCCAAAGAAAAACTGTTCCTTTTTATTTGGAGACTGGTGTTTAGCAAGCAAGATGTATGCTAGGTGTGCTCATTGCTACTAGGTATAATTGACTCTAAGCATCGTCAGGAGACAAATGTAAAAAAAAAAATCTATCTATCTATCTATCTATTAACTCCATGCATATGAACACATTTCTCTCTCTCTGTGTACACACACGCGCACACACACACACACACACACACACACCCCAAAGGCAGATATATCTGTAACCCTATACATATATACATAGATATATCTGTATTTATATGCAAGTCTATCTACAGATATATCTATATTGAAAGACATGAATACAGATATATTCTATGTCTATATCTATATTGGTATCTGTATCTGTACCTATATCTATCACTATGCATTCATGCTTACACCTTGGATTCTAATCCAATATCACAGGGTTACTTTTAATACTTTTGGTCCTTTTTTGTAACTTCTTTCTCAAACAGAAAAAAACTAATTCTTATTAGCTTTGATATATTTATTTGTTCAATTCTACTGCACACATTAGTGTCATGATTGTTAATCTATATTCCCATAAGAAACACAGATAGTGACTAAATACCGGCCTTTATGTACAGTTCATCTTGCCTTTATTCTCACAGCATCCTATCAGGAATTTATACTGCCTTTGCCTGCAGCCCAGCACTACCACCACATTCTGGTTAGAGTTATTTATTTGGAGATATATGAAATAGAGACAACTTTGCTTCTAAGAGTAACAGCTGTAAAAAAAGATGTAATCAGAGAAGTTTCAAGTACTCTTCATCTCTTCTGTGTCAGTCTTGTACTCCCTTTTGCTTCTTTCCACCCCTTTTGCTCCCATCCCCCCAGAGGTAGACAGTTTCTATGGTTTACTTTATCTTTTTTGTATTGTTGTTTTATGAATGCATAGACAACTTTGCATTTTCTTATATCTCTTTTCCTACAGAAAGAACAGTATACTATTTTATGCTTCCCCCAATGATAAACATGTATTAGAACTCACTCAAATATCTGGTTCATAGAGACTTTCAGGTTTTTTTTATAGTGGCATAGCACTCCATGGTGTGAATATATCAGTTTATTCAACCATTCTCTAACACGTGGACATATGGGCACTTAGGTTGGTTACAATATCTTGTAATTAATCGCAAACGATGCTGCAAGGAAAATCTTCATACACATATATTTTTGTATTTGCAAAAGTATATATTTGGAGATAGAAATGGTATTTCTGGGCCAAAATCTAAGTGCATATTAGGTTCTGTTACTTATTACCAAATTGCCTCCCAAAAGGCTATATCAATCGATGTACCAAACAGCCATAAATAGTGACTGTTCCCTTGAGCTTTGCCAACAAAATGTGCTGTCTCATTTTTAATTTCTGTCAGGCAGATGTGTAAAAAATGGTATTGTGTTATTTTAAATACATTTCTCTAATTACAACAACAAACATTTGTATCATGAGTCCCAGGGTCAATTTCATCTCTTTTTTTTTCTGAATTGTCTGTTCCTGTCTTTTTTCTCATTTTTCTGTTTGGTTTTGGTTATTTGTTTTTCAATTTTATATAAGTTTTATATACTGAGGACATTAGCTCTCTATAGATGATATATATTATGCATATTTTTCCCAATCTGCCATTTGATTTTTTTAGTTGTTAATGGTATCTCTTGTCATTCATGATTTTAAGTTCAAATTTATAAAAATTTTTTCTTTTATTATCTTTGATTTTCAGTCATAGAAAGCACTTTCCTCAACACAATTAAAAAGGAATGTACTCACATTTTATACTACTACTTTAATGGTTTCCTATTAGATCTCTAATCTACTTGGAACTTAACTTCACATAGAGTATAAGATTTGCATCTAATTTTAGCTTTTTCCAATTGGCTACTCAGTTTTCCCAGCATTATTATTAGAAAGTTCCCTTTATCTGAATAATTTGAAGTGACAGCTTTGTCACACAATAAATCTCCATATGTAGTTGGATCTAGTATTAGACCCTTCATTATATTTACTGGTCTGTATGTCTATTCGTGTACAAGTGTCATGTGATTTAATTAGAGGCTTAATAACAGGTTTTAATGTCTAAAAAGGCTATTCAAACCTTGTAGTTAGCCAAATGGTAGCTCCAAAAAAGATGTTACCACATCCTAATTCCCAGAACCCATGAATATTACCTTCTATAAATAAAGACTGAATATGGTCTCTTACTTGACAAAAGATGTAATTAAATTAAGGATATTGAGGGAAGGAGCTTACACCAGGTTACCTGAGTGGCCCTAAATGATATTTATTTTTATAAGAAAGCAACAGAGAGATTTGTAAGACAGATACAGAGGAGAAGGTGATATGAAGAAAAAGCAGAGAGAGATGCTACCAAAAGCCAAAGAATTCTGACAGCCAACAGACACTGCATGAGTCAAGGATCTGATTTTCTCTTGAAACTCCCTGGGCAGTACATTCCTGTTCGTACACTGATTTCAATCTTCTGTCCTCCAGAACTGTGAAATAATAAATTTCTGTTGTTTTTAATGTTTAACATTTCTGTTTTAAAAACAAACAAACAAACAAATTTCTGTTTTAAGCCATCCAGTTTTAGGTAATTTTTTATAGTAGTTTCAAGAAACTAATATACCCCTCATAGTTTTCTTTTCAGTGCTTTCCTCGCTATTCCTATATATTTGTTTTTCCAATACAAACTTTAATATCAGTTTTTCCGTAAGATGGGTTATTGGTATTTTTAATTGAAATTGCACTGAATTTTACAAATTAATTAGAAAGAACTGACATCTTGGGACGCCTGGGTGGCTCAGTTGGTTAAGCGGCTGCCTTCGGCTCAGGTCATGATCCCAGGGTCCTGGGATCGAGTCCCACATCGGGCTCCTTGCTCAGCAGGGAGCCTGCTTCTCCCTCTGCCTCTGCCTGCCTCTCTGCCTACATGTGATCTCTCTCTCACTCTCTCTCTGACAAATAAATAAATAAATTCTTTAAAAAAAAAAAAAAAAAGAAAGAACTGACATCTTTATAATGTTAAGTCATCCTATCCTAAAACAAGGCATGTTTTTTCATTTGTTCAAGTCTCCTTTTGTGTTTTAGAATTTTTAATTTGTTCCCTATATCGATTTGTGCATTTTCACTAATTTTATTTCTAAGTGTTTAATCTCCTTTGTTTCTATTGTAAAATGGGTTTACATCACAGTTTTATATCAAAGTCTTCAAATAAATTTTTACTCAAGGAATTATAAAATAATTAAAATTATTATGTGTAAATACATAAATTATAAGATTGAAAATATTTGCAACAAAGAAAAAAGCTGTAAGGAATGACAAAGCAAACAAAGAAGCAAATGTAATTTCTAAAAATGTTAGATGTCAAAGTAAAATGATATATTTAACAGACTGACTTAATAGTATATTAAACACAGCTGAAGAAAGAATTAGTGTAAAGTCATAAAATGTAGTAAAGACCTGAAGTTTTTCAGAATGTAGCACAAGGACATGAAAGTGAGATATGAGAGAAAGCCTAAGTGATACAGAGCATGAATGTCTAAAATGTGTATAACTGATGGATTAAATAAGAAATAAAATCATTAACTATATAGATTTTAACAGGCTTGGTCTTAAGGAGATTTTATTATCTATGTAAATAAACACACACATATATATCATATATGCATGTATATATATGTGCATATACCTGTATATATGCACACATGTATGTGTACATGTGTGTATGGATAGAAAATTATTTCTGGTTGTTAGGTGAAGTGTTATTATACAACATTTATGTATATATGACATGTATATATATCACATACATGACATATATATGACATTTTACCTTACAGTCAGAAAGTGAGTAATTTTACCTGCCTATATGGAAATTTTACCAAAAAAATCATGCACTCTAATAAAGGCAAATTTCAACATACTCTAAGCACAATGAAGCTAAGTTTAAACTGCACATTAGTAACCAAAATATTGCATATGTTTGAATAATAAGAAATACACGTTCAGATTTTCAGTTTCTGGTTCAGTATTTAAAGATCTTGGGAGCCATCATTCCGATCCTTACAACAACAAAAACCTGGATAAACTGAATATTAACAACTCTCTTCAGATCCCTCAGAGAAGTGAGGCCACAGGGCAAACTGCCATTCCACAATCTAGAGAAAAGCTGCCTCAGAGAAATATAAGATCTGAGGATTTGCTTACCTAGAGCAAAAAATGGCCAGATGTCATAAGCTGGTAGACACTTAACTATCAATTCGGATGAGTCATGGAGCCTGAGTGTGAACTAGCATGAAAGAAACTCCCAGACTACACCATTCCAGTAGCTCCACACTTTCACAGACTTCTCCTAGAAACTCATCAAGCTTGCTTAGGGAGGATCCAAAAACATGTGACCCTGACAGGGGAAGAGGAAGAGAAGCCATTGCAAAAGAATCTCCAGCCCCGGATTTTTCTCCCTGACAAAGACTTCATCTTCAGGAGGAAGAACTTCACCAGAGGGCAATACTAAAATCTTACCAGGGAAGGAAATACCAAAACACTCCAGTCATACTTTACCCTTCTTATCATGAACATCTCTCTTTAAATCTTATAAAAATTATTTAGTATAGGATAAAAGGATTCTATCAACTCATCTTACGATGCTCAAATGACCTTGATATGAAAACAGATAATATAGGCCAATTTTAATCTTAAATCTTGGTGCAAAACTATTAACAAAACATTCACACCTGTAATCTAACAACGTATGGAAAGAAAAATTCCTGATATCCAATTCAGATGTTGCTTAGAAATGTCAGAGAAGTTTAACATTAAGAAATCAGTTTAATTGTATCATCGAAGAAACAAAGTAACAAAAATCCCTGAGGGCCCAGATTTGCTTAGATTCATCTCTCTTTGTGGTGATTAAGACTTTGGTATTGTTGAAAAATATGTATGACTCTCTCTTCCCTGAAATGGTAATTTAAAAACTTTAATCAATCCTGAGTGGCTCAGTCGATTAAACTTCTGACTCTTGGTTTTGGCTCAGGTCATGATCTCATGGGTCACTCAGCGGGGAGTCAGCTTGAGGATTCTCTCTCCCTCTGCCCCTCTCTCCACTTGCAGGTACATGTGCATGCGTGTGTATGTGTGTGACTGCTCTCGCTTTCTGTAAAATAAATAAATAAAGTTTTGAAAAAGAAAAAATCTTTAGTGGGTTAACAACAACAAAAAGCACTGTTTGCAAAACTAGTTAAATTGCAGATTCCAGGGCTCCACTCACAGAAATTCTGATTTAGTGGATGGGGGATTGGTGGAGAAACTTACAATTTTCACTAGTTCTTTAAGTAATCTTTACATTTTCTAAAAAATTTTAGGCTGTTGTGTAGAAATGCAGTTGACCTTTATGTATTGACCTCATATATTGTCACCTTACCAAATTCCTTGTATTTTTAATTTTGCTATAGACACTACTGTATTTTCTATTTTGACAATTATATGATATAAAATAACAAAAGTATTATTTGTACCTTTTCCATGTCTATGTTTTTTTGTTTATCTTATTGTGCTGGCCAGTGTCCCCATACAATGTTGAAGTAAAAACAGATGCTATTTTTATTTTCTTCCTTATTTTAAAAGTAAATGTTTACAAGTTTTCCCCATTTAAGATGTTTGGAGTTTTTATAGCTAAACTTTTTTGGACCAACTTAAGGAAAGTTCTATCTAATCATACTTTTTAATCATGAATTTATGTTGAATCTACTAAATGATTTTCTTTAGTATTTACTGTGAAAATTTTATAGTTTCCTACTAGTGGTTAAAAAAAAAAGGTTTTTTTACTTCATTTTAGGAAACTGTCTTAAGAAAAAATATTTCTAGAAGATTCCTTAGAGTTTAGGTAGCCCCAAAATGTCTTCTTGAATATGTTTTCCCAGTTTGCCACACATGCCTAGAAAAGTCTTAATCCCTTCAGAGGACAGATATAGCTTAAGCTCAACTGGGACTGAACCTAAATACACTAGATTTAATGCAGTTTTTTAGGAGGGGGCACTCTTTTCAAATAACTACATTAGATCTTGGATTCTCTGCGGCTTGGCATATTTAGGAAAAATCATTATTTAAGAATGAGAAAACCTGGGTGTTAGTTTTGGCTCCACTGCTGGTTTGATCCCATTTAACTTCATCATATCCTAGTTTATTCTAACTCGATTAAAGGGAAGTAATCATAGTCATCCTATTCATAGTATCACTCAACCGATTAACCCCAATAATGATTATGACAGCTCTAAATGTATAACATGCAGCAGTAATTTAAATAATTTGTTTGGACAATGGGGAGAGGAAACACTAGTGAACCTGAGAAAACAGGTGAGGCAGAGGGTGAGATAGGGGATAACACGAGATTAGAGGACGTGCAAGTTGAAGGTCGGAAAATAACCACAAATCCAGGGCCAGAGGTGAATTAGTCCATCTATTTTTTTAATTGCTAGTGGCAGAATTACTATTTCAGGAGCAGTTTAGTCATACTCCTTCCTTTATTCACATCAGCATCTTCCCCCATCATTCTGCAGATGTTCAACTAAGCCATAGGTAGAAGGGACTCCAGCCAGGATGCTTCTCAGACATAAAATACAAAAGCAACCCCAGCTGCTCAAAAATTAAATCACTGAGAACTCCTGAAAGTCAGAAGTTTCAATAAACTCACAGGCAGCACAAGCAATTTCAGTGATGGAGGTATTGTTTTGGAGACTGACATGTAGCTTATAAGTATTAGGTGAAAGGAACAAAAAAAAATCTTTATTAAAAAAAAGAATTAATGAAAAACTAATTAAAGTTTTATAGGAAACTTTTCCTTCAGCTGGAACTGCCAGTATTCAGACCTAGAGACAAAATAGTAAGAAGGGGCTTTCAGGAAGCAATAAAAGAAGTGATCAGGGGACAGATCAGTAAGATACAGGATCGGGCCCCTGAATCCAGCTCCAGCCCCTGGTTATGACATAACCAGAGCATTTGTCCCTGGTTCGTGGGGACACAGGGAGGGCATGGACTGGCTAGCTTGCATGGTTTATTCAATCCCTCTCTGATCTTCCTTCTATGATTTTGTACCATCTCATCCACTAAAAAGAAAAAGTGTTCCCTCTGCTTAACATTTTCAGCTGCCAGTTTTTTTATATGCCCATCATTTACCCCTCTTTACTTGAAAGTCACATACAATACACCTATAGGTACCTAGTGGAGAAACTGTGTTGGTTCATTTACTAACTCATGAATTCATTCATTCAATAAATATATTCAGAGGCATTATGCTGGCTGCTAAACAATGCTAAACAAAGGCAGACATGGTGTCTGCTACAAGGAAAACCTGTATTTGAAAATGAAGTCAGCTAACAAAGAAGAACTTCAAAAAAAATGAAACCTTGTTGAAATAACTCTGTGCTTATGGTAGACACTTTTCTTTGGTCAGCACCACTTCCAATCTCAGTGCCATTCCCCCTTGTTCCCCTCCCGAATTTCAGAATATAGAATCATATACCTGGTCTTCCAACCTCTTTGCAGCTAAAAGAGATATGAGACCCAACTCCCTGTAAGAATGTAGAAGAATAAATGTCTGAGGGTCTTTAATTTCTTGATAAGAAGAAAAGAAGCAAGAGGAAGCTTCCTGGCCCTACCCGTTTCCCCCTTCCTCCACTTTAAATATAAAGTTATACCGAAGGTGAGTCACCCATTATATGATGTTGGGCCAACCAATAATGTCAAAAGTAACTGTGACCTGGATAGCAGAGTGAAAAAATACAAAGAGGCTTTGTTTTTATTGTCATAGAACAGGTGACGAAATGCCAGCAGATTTTCTGTTATGACATCAAACCTATTTCTTGATAATATTGGTAGTTTTTTGTTTGTTTGACATTAACAGCTGAAAATTGGGAATATATTCTTAAGTGATACAGTAGATTTTCATGTTGGCTACTTTGAAGAGGACTTGTCTTCTTTGAATGAATATATTCTACTATGTTTTCTTAAAACAATCAGTCTCATTATATTATAAGCTTACCTCAAATACCAACATCCCTTTTACCAACACAGTACCATGTTTGCAATCACTGACTCTATACCAGTGAACAAAGACTCTCTGCCCTCCAAAATAAATATTATTGTAAGTTGCATTAAAATCACAACAAATTATATAAGTCCTTATTTTTATGCCTTTTATTTTGGTGGTCTGTGGAAATTTGAAATTGCTTTTTTTCCATTTCTTAGAAATGCCCTGGAGGTGCATTTCTCTATGGCACTACCCCTAATGAATCAAAAGGCTAAATTCTGCTTAGAAGTGCAAGGCAGCTGATTATGAATAAAGTATCCCTTTTCTTTGTGCGCAGAACAGAAAAAGAAGAAAGAAAAAAAAAAAAAAACCTCACCCAGTACTCAGCCTTGTACTTATTAGTATTAGTTCCAGACCCAGCGGTAAGTCAAGTATTTTGAGATGCTAGTCCATGAATAATAATGTCATCGAAGCACAATAATTAATAAAACAGGAGAATGCTCCCTGAAGAGGAGACACAGTATTGCAAAGGGAGAGAAGACCTCGCCTTTCAAATGCGTCTGATACGGATGCTTGAACTTTGATTTCTAAAGGTGGGGGCGAGGTAAAATGAATTATACTTCATTAGCAATGTGGAGGGAGACAGCCTCTAGTCTCTAGAGAAGCAGCCTTTAATTGTTAAACTCCCAGCATTCTCTGGTGGATGGCAAGCCAGATTCTCTGTCCTGATTTTGCTGAACACAGGTAGCATTTTTTTCATGATTGATTATAAGTTTCTTCTTCTGTCTGTCATCATTATTGAAATTATTTATTAAATTATGCAGCACTGCTCATATATAGAACAAAGGGCTTTGTGGACAAGGTACCAGCTGATAAGTACATGCCCATCTGTTACCCACTACCATCCAACTTCAGTTTCGGTTAGACAGCATCTCCAATCAAGTTATCTCACTCAGTCTTGGGGCACCTGGATGGCTCAGTCAGTTAGGCCGCTGCCTTCAGCTCAGGTCATGATCCTAGGGCCCTGGGATCGAGTTCCGCATCGAGCTCCTTGCTTGGCGGGGAGCCTGCTTCTCCCTCTGCCTGCTCTGCCTGCTCTGCCTGCCACTCCCCCTGCTGTGCTCTGTCTTTCTCTCTCTCTGACAAATAAATAAATAAAATCTTAAAAAAAAAAGAGTTATCTCACTCAGTCTAAATGCCTCATCTAGAAAATGGAAAGGCAGAGTGTCTTACTTGCTTACACTTAGAGTTATGTGAGGAACAGCAGTCCCTGTGTTTATATTTATTACATTTCATTACAAAATAGATTTTAGGCAACCTATAAAATACATGATAAAATAAGTATTGAGCTTAGAAACAATAAAATAAACATCTAAAGAAGCCAAGGTGAAAAGTAACAAATGACACAGGAAAAAAAAAAGACAATGTGTAAAATTGGAATTCTGAAATATGTACAATGAGAATTTGTAAAACTTCTGGAAAAACATGATAAATTTATCTCTGCACTACTAGTAAGAAAGCAGAGAAGGCAAAGAGTAATATTATATATACTGGATGGAAAATTTGAAAATGAGAAAAGAGGGTCAGTCCACCTTTCGAGAACCTAGGTAGAATCTAGAGGAACAACTGTGGTTTCCTCGTAAGATACTTCTGTGCTGGCTTCAATACATAAAAACAATGAAAATTAAAAATAAAAGTATGATATAGACCCTAAAGTAAAAGCGACAGTAAGTGATCACAAGAATTTTAGAATGAAAAAGAAATTCCAAGTATACTGATTTGGTCTTAGAATAATCTCTAGCATGTACTCAGAAAATTTGTATTTTTTAAGAAATAACTTCTTGGTAAATCCTTGGTAAATTTTATGCAAACTTTATCCCTCAGTAATTAAATGAATAAATTATTCTATGCTATGTAGATTGAAGACATAAGCCTAATACATTTTGGAGGAAATTTAACAGAAAGTTTGATTTGGGTTTTTCAGTATTTAATCTCAAGCTGTTCTTTCAGGACAGGAAACTGATATTATAAGGAATCATTTTTCCAGATGATTTTGAGTTGATGACAGTAGTATATCACATCACCAGTTTGGCCAGGAACAATTAACTCATTGCTTTCTATAGCTTGATAAAAGGAAGGAAGGAAAACAGAAGCTTAGGATGTATGCAGTAGATGCATTACACACCAAGACAGTCATTTTAATGATGCCATTTTGATGCAGAAAACTTTGATATTTATAAAAATATCATTGCTCCAAAAATACACCAACTTTTATTATTATCATTACCAAACAAGAGTCATAATATAAACTTCAATCCAATTTTGACTCATTTTCCATCCCTGAGCCTTACCGTTTCTTTGATCCCACCCCACAATGACCTACCACATAGCCTTTAAATTCTCCTTCCACAGAGCTGCTATTTATACCTATTCGCTCTTATTTGAACATGTCAGGATCTCTCACACCTCCTTTCCACATGCTATTCCTATGTTGTCTTCAGTGCTTTTCCTATCAAGTTGGCCACCTTTGCTAATCTTCTCAAAGTGCATCTGTTACTTTCTCAGTGAAGTCTCCAGCATTTCCTTGTGCTCCCATAGCACTTTGTTTATATGGCTTTGAAGGTTCCAAAATCTTACACTGTAATTGCTTGTATACTGTATCCCCCGTATGCATCCTTCTCTCTAATGTTAGCGACACTAAGTAATTCATTTTTTAATGTGCGGAACAAAACAGAAACCATAAAACATGACTGGTACTCCAAGGCTTTTATAAAAATAAAAGAATGAATGAATCAAATGAAAGTCAGTGAGATATTTTTAAGGAATGTCAAGAATCAACTTTCCTATAAGAAAGAGCTGCAGGTGGAGTTGGAGAGACTTGTGTGGGAGAGACCCAGGAAAGGCCTGCTGGAGCTCCTAAAATCCTATAGCTTGTCCCCTGCACTCCTGCTCATTTTAGGCCCTGACCAGAGGCACTGTCTCTTTCAGTGAAGGATGGCAGATTTCATTTAGTTAAACCACTGGATACCTAATTAGTAATAAGGATTTTCATTTTGAAACCAACACTTTTCTATTGCAGTCTAAGAAACCTGAGACATCACTGGACAGGTATAACTACACGGGAAATGATAACCTTCTAATGAGAATGAGTGTATATGATTGAACATAATGAAATGTTTTTAGGTGAAGTCAGTAAAAAGACATTGTAGAAAATACAGTTCAATGATATGGTACAATAAAACATCCTGGTTCCAAACATTAACCAACTTCCCTTGAAGTGAAGACATCTCCACTGGATGACTGGCTTTGAATTAGGCCATCCGTATAATGCACAGTGACATAAATTGCCATTACAAGCAAATGAACATTTACAAAGTGGGACATGGGGGAATAGTCACAAAGCTGGAAGACTAGGCCTGGAGACTTTGTATCTTATGGAGATGCTTTTCATAAAAAGACAGTGGGACTATAAGAGATCATCAACACTTCTAAAAATGGATGTTAATAGTAACAACATATTTATGTGTGGTACTATTGATTTTAACATATTTATATTCTCAGAAGAAACCATGCTATTAAAAATAATTAAATCACAGTATTTGACATTTTGGGGAATTTACATTTGTCAAAAATAATAGATATATATTATCATCCTCGTTATTAATAATTTAGATTTTCATTGTAATGCCTGAAAGTCATTTTATGTTTATAACAAAATTTACTTAACCATTTGGGAGGATGCTTTGGATGAGTTATATTTCTGTGAGAAAGATACTCCAAAATAAATCCAGCCTACTCCATAAAATGGAGGTCTGTCACCACCACCACCACATAAATCAAAGTGGAGGTGAGATGCAGAGGAATTTTTAAAAATCCCTTACATTTGTGAAATATCTATCAAGTAATTATTACTATATTTCATTAATTTATATTAGCTCATGTAACCTGATAGCTCAAGATAACCTGATGAGGTTATCTTTTCAGATGAGGAAACTTGAACTCAGAGAGGTTAAAAAACTAGCCCAAGATCGGAGAGCTGCTATGTAGCTCATCCAGCCTTTGCCCACTGGTTCTTCCGGCTTCAAACCCCATGTTCTTTCCATTATTACATTCTGTACCTACATGTTCTAGTGAGATTAAAACTGTTTTCCTGTGTGAGAACAAGGGAACATGCATGCCATTCTTCACATCTATTCTCTCCACTGCCAGACAAGTCTCAAAACATAAAACACAGGACAAAAGAAGAGAACAAATATCAAGCCAGGTGTCTCTAATTCCTCTAACAATGTCTGGAGGCAACACAGATTTTCTTCCCAGAGTAAAGTCTGTGTCAATCCTCTTCCTAGCATCTCCTGTAGGAGGCACAGCTTGGAGGCTCTCCTGAAAAGCTTGGGTAAAATCTCACATTCCTTTACCACTATAACTCCAGGGAGGTAACAAGAGTTAGTCTAGTTGGCCAGGTATAGCCTGCCTACCTCTGAGTGTAGTCAAGTGTCCACTATTTCCTTTTCTTTTCATTCTCCAGTTTCTTTTTTAATCACTAGGATGTCAAGTGGGGGAGTACTAGTCTGTGGTTAGTCATTCAAGGTTCTTTATTACTGTTTTTATCTTTATATCTTATGTCTCTAAATAAACATTTTTGTCTGAGCATATCAACTTCATAACTGCTATCCCATAAATCTTATACTTTTCCATCCTCTTGCTTTTTCAAGGATTTTATGTCTACCTATCCAAATTCTATGTGCCTTTTAACTCCAAAATAACATTCCAGCTAGCTTTGAGATTACAGACTGCTCAGGCCACATTCAGTTCTACTTTTTTGATAATTCCTTCCTGGCATCTGGAAATTATTATATATTTTTTCTATATATTGATGGCATATTAATCAGTTCAGGTTGCCATAACAAAATACTATAGACTAGGTGGCTTAAACAATAAAAATTAATTTTCTCACAGTTCTGTAGGCTGGAGGTCTGAGATCAAGGTGCCAGGATGGTCAGGTTCTGGTGAGAGCAATCTTCCTGGCTTGCAGATGGCTGCCTTCCTCCTGTATCCCAGAGAGAGATACAGAAAGTCAGAGCTTTGGTATCTCCTACTTTTCTTATAAGGGAACTAGTTTTATTTATCAGATCAAGGCTCTATCCTTATGACCTCATCGAACCCAAATTACCTCCTCAAAGGCCTTATCTCCAGTGGTCACATGAAGGGTTTATGGCTTCAACATATAAATGGGGGGGGGGGGTGCACACAATTCAATTCATAGCAGATGGTTACTATTTCATGCATGCCTGTCTGGTAAATTCTGTGGGCAGAACTTCTTTGACCCTCTTAAACAGTAAGTACACCAATCAACACTCTTTAAGTCAAGCTAAAAAGTAGCTTCAAAAGATCACATTGTACAAGTAAATGTTCATGATGGAGGCCATTGGTGCTAATCCTAGCCCACATTCAATAAATGTCTTACAGTGTTTGATACTGCTAATTCTTAAAGTAGACACATGGGTGTTTGTTCATTTCCATCTCTGCTCTGCATTTTTACCCTTTTAGGCTCATTTACAGGAGGATAGGAAGTGGCAAGAGGAATGCATATGTATGTGTATATTACACAATCACACACCTTTGCCTAAACAGTGTAACATACATGCAAATAAACTGACTGACTGACAAGAAGAGTCCTTGATTAAATACTACAGGGAGTAAAACTATAATGTAAATGCCTATTTTTTGATGATTCAAATAATGCTTTTCTAAGCAAAAAATATGAAATGAATGCAAATTGTAATTCTGATAACCTCTATAATTTCAATCTAACCAGGAAGACCTAACTATGTCTCTAAACTCCCAGAGGCTGCAAAGAAAATTATTCACTGAGGATAAGAGAAGAAAGCTGTCTTTCAAGAACAGCACCACAAAATATTATGCAATCAAGTAAACCAGGCAAATATAAGACAGGTAGCATTCAACACCAGCTCTTACTCATTTTAAAGGGCAACTAGGTCAAAACTAAGATCTATGGCTCTAAGATAAAGGATTTCAATTTTCAGAAAGTGTTCTGCAAAGAAATTAAAAAGGAAGATAATTTTATCAACTGAAATTCTGGCATCTTTTTTGGGCCCTAAAGATAGTCTCTAAATCTCTACTGTGTGTTGCACTAAAGGGGATTTTGATTCCATATGACCAGATAGATCTACCACCTCACCAAAAGCAACAGGTTCAGGTCTGTGTGAGAAGAGGAGGGAACCAGCTTACTAAGGCAGAAAATCAGTGAAATCTTTGAGAGATTTCTGCTCTCATACAGATGAAATGATTAACCCTTCATCTCAGACTCAATTTTATTTTTCCACCAAAGAAAAAGTGCCCAGCAGGTGGGAGACTCCACTCCAGAAGTCCTCAAAATACGAGCTAAGAAAAAGAGAAACATGAGTTATAAAAAAGCTGCTCAATCAAATGGATTCATGAATTTCCCAACCAAATAGGCAAACAGATTTAGTTTTATTTTAAGATAAGATAAATCTCTACTCTAGGTTCTTTAGTGATTTGGAGGTTTTGACTTTTTAATTATAATTTTCTAAGGAAAATGTATAATGATTCCTAACACTAAGAAGCAAACCTATCTAACCAGCATGGACTTTCTGAGTACCTATGTGTGATTCCCCCTGACCCAGGCACTGTACAACACCACCAAAAATAGAAGGAGGAAGAAGCTGTTACCCTCAGATTGCTTATTATAGAGCTATAGGTGAAGCTCTCAACTGGTCAAAGTGTAACTACGGTCATCTTACAAAAGGAATGAGTATCTAGACCAACATGCCCTTAGAAGACAATGAAAAAAAGGAAATCATGACTTATGAACCATAAAGGTACGAAGGGGTGCTTAATAACGGATAAGGAAGACGTTTGGCCACATTGTGGCTTGATCCTGCCTAGGAGCAGAGGGACAACTTCTGGATATGGAGCACAATACAAGGTAACTTTGTTCTAAGTATTAGGATTAGCCTGCCCTGGAAGACGAGTTTATGTTACGTAGTTCAGGAGCAAGATCTACAGTTGGCACCTACTGGTAGTGTGAAGAACATTCTAAGGCTCTGAGTAAAAATTCAAAATTCAGTGCTATAATTGAGAGAGGAGACTGTCATTATCAGTAAGTATTTACAAGGAGGACGGGTTAATTTTATCTCATAGTCGGGATGGTAAAGTGAAGGGATTAAGAACAGATTCTGGAGTTACACATTTCTTCATTTTAACCTCAACCCTGCTTCTTCTCACAGTGAAATCTTCAAAGTTATTTAATCTTTCTAAACCGCAATTTCCTAATATGTAACCTGGGACTAATAGCCACAGTATTTTTTAGGAGGTAAAGTGAAAATGAATCTACAGAGGCAGATCTGCTGTGAAGATCATAAAGCTAATGCTTCAGCGTCCCTCATTTTCTCCATGACCCTGAGAGAAGCCCCAGAAATTCTGTATCTGTAATGTTCTGTCTACTTAATCAAAGCAGTCTCCCCAATTTGTGTAAGCTTCAGGCCTAACAAAATGTGGATCTGCCTCTATGTATATAAACCATCTAGCATATAAATTTATCCAGAAAATAATAATTACATATTAAAATTACAGTGTTTTTCTCTTTATCACTTTACTATGTCCATCATCTCCCAAAGAAACCCAGAGTAATTCCTAGCAGTAGATGACGTAACTAAATTCTTCTGTTGTCCTGGAAAATCATATAACCTCTTCTTTGTGAGATGCCATATTAAGGTACCTATTCTCTAGCATTTTCTTTTAAACAGATTGAGAATAAATTTAGAAAAAAATGGATTATCAAAAGATTTGTGAATTAAAAAAAAAAAAACACACAAGCAAGAATTTAATCACTGTTTTCCTAGATGTAAGAAGACATTGTAAGAGGACACTATTGCTTAATCCAGGCAAGCAGTGGTCTAAGAGATCACTAAAAGAGACCAGTCATAGGTTAAAACCAATAGGACATCTTGAGGACTGAATAAAAGAGGAAGTACGATGTTAGGAAAAAGGTAAACAAGAATGGGTCTTGGGATACTAGTTCAAATTGCTGGGGTGGGTTCTAGCAATCTGGGGTTTAACAAGCCTTCCAGGTGATTTTCGTGGACACTAAAGTTTGATACCATCAAACAAAGGAATGGTGCCCAATCAGTTAGGCTGATCTGTGTAGAGAAAAAGAGAATTTGGAGATGTGGCTCCAAAGCAGAAAGAAAACAAACTGAGAAAGAGGCAGGAGGCCAGCATAAAGTGGTGCCACAAACCTAAGAGATCAATAACCAAACAAAGAGGTTGAGTTTGAACACGTGTCTAATGGACTAAAAGGTCAGAACTTACAGAATGAAAACATGTCCCTTTGTTTTAGCACTTCAGGGAACCCTGTAGATCCCAAGAGGAAACATTTAATGAAGTGTTTAGTATATAAGCTAGACTCTGGTAGGCTGAGGAGCAATGACAGAGAGACCATAAATGTCTAGATATTTAAACACATGGGTTAAAAACAAATAGGAAGATGATAATGAAAGGTAAGTACTGAATTAAGGAAGAGGGTTTTGTTTTCCCCACTTAAAGAATTTAAATAAATTAATATAGTGAGAGAAGAAATTGAGGCAAGAAGGGGTTTGGACTCCGAGAAAGAAGAGTATTGTGGCTTAGAAAGAGGAAATGTGGGAGAGATTTTAGGAAGTTTATCCAATACACTGGAGGTTGAATGACTAAGAAGAGATATATAAACTAATTATATATTACACAAATATGCACATACACCCCATATGTATGTAGCTGTAAAAGTTTTCTTAGCTGATGGAAAAATACTGGCCTTTCCTATCAAGTGATATTCATGACTGCTTTGTCCTCTGGTCCTGGCTCACAGCACCAACATAAGCTCTACTGATTATTCCATTTCCCAAAGAGTACACATGGAATGAGTGTGATATGCAGATGCTGAGAGGGGTGCTGGGATTAAAAGGTGAAAAAAAACATAGTCCATGTCATCAACAAGGTCAAATCAAGATATGTTCATGGCTTCTATCTCTTCTATATTCTGCAAAAGTATCAAGATTAAGTTTAATCTACTAATTTGAATAATTACATAGCACTATTTGAAGATTCTCTGAAATCACTTATATGTCCCAACAAGATCATCTTACCTACCCATCCACATGCCAGGTAAAAGTCCTCTAAATTAAATAATTTCTGAGAAACATACTAAGGAATAGAAGCTACCTATCACTTTCATGAGCAGTTTTCATTTCTGCTTTTCTCTCTCTCTTTTTCTCTCTCTCCAGTGGCTCAAATCATTAGACTAGAACAGGCTGATGGGGATGGGGTGTAAATAACCAAGGTAAAGGTTTTATTTCTGACTTCTTAAGTTTATGAAGTCCTGACTTCAGAAGTGCCGCCATACAGGCAAAAGGTGAAACATTCCTCCAGCCAATTGTGACTCCATTCCTTTATTCAAGTCCTCTTTTCACAGCCTCATCGGCCTCAGGTGCCATCCATCTTCAGCCAGAAAGACTGCTTTATTACCACATTCATCAATTTGTACTCTGGGCTCAAGTTAGAAGTGACTTGGAAAGACAAAACTGTTACCTTAGTAATTGAATATGAAAGTCTTATTAGGATCCACTTTCGCTAATCTGATATGAAAGTCACTAATGCGATCTGACTTTAACACTGTATAAGCAACAATAAATTCTGATATGATATGAATATTAATACAATGCAATGGGATACTGCTAATATGTTAATGTGGTGAGATATTACTAACAAGATACAAGGATCTTGATTGAAAAAATTAATATTACTTCACCATAATTCTCTGGAACTAGTTACCATGTTCCAAGATAGCTCTTGTCTAGATTTTAAGAATAAATCATTTGCTTTTTGAGTAACGGACAGAATGAAAGTTAAAATTATTTTGATGTTCCAAGTTAAAAAATGTTTGTGATATGGTAAACAATTGCTGTTTGCACTGTTCTTATTCTAATTATTTGCATCTATGATTGAGTTACATAAATTATATAAAATCCAAGTTAGACAATAGACACTTACCTATACCCTGGGAGGAAAAGATAAGAAAAAGTGGCAAGACATGAGATCTCAGTACATACAATACCAAACAGGCATACACCTGTTATTCATTCAAATATTTCCTCTGCATTTTCATTCCTTTTGTATTCTTCCATTTTCATTCCTTTTGTATCTCCGCCCCCCCCCTCCCCAAAAGCAGTGAGGTTCTGGGCTTATATCTGTTATATGACTCGCACTCCAAAAAAGCATTCAGGGGCAAGTCAGTGAACATATCATCAAAAATCAGGATATATGACCTTCATTTTGCTCCAAGGTTTGACAAGTTTTAGTGCTTTAATTCTGTTACTAACAACAAGTCTCAGAACTCATAAAGACAAGTGCCAGGATATCAGGGCTGAAAGTAGCCGGTACAGATATCCAGAGAGTGGCCAAAATCTCTACTATTCAGCTCAATCTTTTGGGATTATGCAAAGTTGACCACAGATTTCACCTATGAAATCTAGTAAATTAAGATACATATTAGCATATCATATCATAAATACGTAAGCATCAAGTAAAGGGCTTTTGTTATATGATGTCTAACATTCAAATAAATTGTTTAAATCTTGCCAATCTAGAGCTATATAAAATTTCACAATTTAGGGTAGCTGGAGCAATCATTCCCATTGCTTTTTTTTTTTAAGATTTTATTTATTTGTCAGAGAGAGAGAGAGAGCGCATGCGCACCCACAGCAGGGGAACAGCAGCAGAGGGAGAAGCAGGCTCCCTGCTGAGCAAAGTACCCAGTGAGGAACTTTATCCCAGGACTATGAGATAATGACCTGAGCAGAAGGCAGATGATTAACCAACTGAGCCACCCAGAAGTCCCAATCATTCTCACTTCTAAATTAGTAAATTCTACTTGTACACTTTTGTAACAAGAAAAAATAATGATACATTCATATAAACGAACTCAGTGGAGGCCTGAGAGTGAGGTGACTGGTACACAGTAAGTGTACTTGGAGGTTACTGATGTTATTTAATAAATGATGCATAATAGGGAAAGGAAGTCAGTTCTAAACCCAAAGATGTGGTGGGCTGATAAAAAATTGGGCATTCTAGTTGTTTGTGACATTTATTGTTGAGACAAGGTAGAAATTAAGCTGAATTCACATATAATTTTGTGAACTCTTTCGCAAATGAAAAATGTTAACAACACAAGTTTTCTCCATCTATTTCCATACCAAAAAATTTGGACCTCCAAAGTTAGGCTACAATAACAAATGCTCTCCTTTTATGTATGCATCATCTGGATATAGAACTATATGATGGTAATAACTACATGATGACAACAAATATTCACATTACATCAGCAACAGAAAAAAAATAATAAAGGAAAAAATCTCTAACCTTTTTTAATTGGAAAAAGGATTGAGTGGTTAAAAGGACTAAGTTAATTGATTATTTATCCATTATTACCATGGTGCAATCAATTTCAGAGTATTTAGAACTGATTAGCAGTGATGGCAAATTCTACCATATCAACTCTTAACATATTATTTTTCTAAAATAATTATCAAAAGTAAAATGTTAATATCATGTTCAATCTGGACTACAGAATATCTCTTCTTCAAAAGCTAACCATTTTTGTTACTGAATATAAATTAAAAAAAAAAAAAAAATAGAAAGCTTCCCCAGCAGAAAATGGGACATGTCTCTCGCTATTACCCTTAACGTCAGTAACTAAATAGAATAACAAATTCTGATGTGATGTTAAACCTCCAGAAGTTGTTCCCATTCTAGGGAAATACAGACAAACCCAAATCAAAACCAAACCAATGTCCCGAAAATTTTCGTGCATACACTTTAATCTGAACAGAAACAAATAAAGCACCATTATATATATTCTATTTTTAGTTTTAGACATTGTAGATTGTATTTAATGATACCTTGCTATGATTTTCATTGCATTTCCTTTATTACTAATGAATTTGAGCATCATTTCATATGTTCGTCTACCATTTTAATATTGTCTTTTGTAAGTAGGTATTCAAGCCTCTTGCCATTTTTCTATGAGCTGTATGTAACTTTATTTTTGTAATAGTTTTTGTAGATCGTACATATAGTAATTTTTTTCAGTTTTATGTGCTTCCAGTATCTTTTCCCACAGTATAACTTCTCACTCATTTAATGTTTCATAAATAGACATTCTTAAGGTCACTCTATGCAAAAAAGTGAATATTTTCATTTATATTTCTGATCTTTGAATCCTTTTACTTTTTACTCTGCCCAAAGGTTACAAAGATATTCTTCTATATCCATATTGTGTTTTCCTTCAGTACTTAGATATTTTACAGCCCTGACTGTTGTGTATGGGATGAGATAGCAGTCAAGCTTGCATTTTGTTTCTATGTAAATATCCAACTGAGTCCATACTATTTTTTGAAATGTCTTTCTATTCTTCACTGCTCTGTAGTGCCATTCTGTTATTAAATGAACATATTAAATGAATCATACAGGGGTGTCTGGGTGTCTTAGTTGGTTAAGCATCTAACTTCAGCTCAGGTCATGATCTCAGGGTCCTGGGATCGAGTCCCGTGTCAGGTTCCCTGCTCAGCAGGGAGTCTGCTTGTCCCTCTCCCTCTGCCCTCCCCCCCTTATGCTTTCTCAAATAAATAAATAAAATCTTAAAAAAAGAAATTAAAAAAATGAATATGTTTTGAGAAGCTAATGCACAACATGATCATTGTACTTAATACTTAATAGTTAACAATATGTATTATATACTTTAAAGTTGCTAAGAAAGTAGATCTTAAATGTTTTCACCACAAAAAAGAAATGGTAGGGGCACCTGGGTGGCTCAGTTGATTAAGTGTCCAACTTTTTATTTTGGGTCAGGTCATGATCTCAGGGTCCAGAGATGAAGCCCTGCTTCGTGCACCACTCTCTGCAGGAAGTCTGCTCCTCTTCCTCTCCCTCTCTCCCTCCCCCCTGCTCCTGTGCTCTCTCTAAAATAAATAAATACATCTTTAAAAAAAGAGAAATGGTAATTTATGTGATGTGATGAAGGTCCTAGCTAACTTTATGGCGGTAATCATTTCGCAGTATATTAAGTGATCAGTCTAGCAAACCAAAACACTATACACCTTAAACTTACATCATGTTATATGTCAGTTATATCTCAATAAAGCTGGGAGGGAGAGAAAAATCTTAAAAACATATGCATTTGACTCTATAAAACTTCTCTTGATCACTGATTTAACTGTATCCTGCAAATTCTGATACATAATATTTTATTATCATTCAGCTCAAAATGTTTTCTGGTGTTTATTCTTAGTTACTCATTGATTTTGTAGACACTTCAATGTATATATCTTATCTTCTCAATATATCTAATTATCTCTTTGATGTTGATTTCCAACTTAATTTTATTATGACAGATAACATATTGTATATGATTTCAGCCTCTTAGATTTTATTGAGATTTGGTTTACGAATAATTAAATGTATCGGGATTTTACTAGGAATTCTACCCATGATGAGTTTTACATGCCAACTGTTAATGTTTTGATCTGGTATCCTCCCATGAATGTCAAAAGCACTTCTCAACCTCTCTGCTGCTTCTCCTAAAATTGGCAAGCATTTTCTCTAGGGGAAAATGGTGGTCCAAATACCTGGGTAATTTTCTTTTTTTGGTTCTTAGTCTAGTGATACTCCACTACCTCATAATTTAAGTACATCATAAAATATAAAATCTATAAAAATATATATTTAAATAACAAGATAGTAAAGAATCTCCCTCTACATTATTATAATATATACTATATATACATATATGTGAGATATATATGTAAAATTTCCAGATTTTTATTTTTTCTAAATGTGAGTCAGGCCTATATTACTTAGCCTAATGATAATGATTCCTTTATAGCTCCTAATGCTCTTATTTGTGCATTTTCTCTTCAGCCTTATGTGAAACTTTCTTGAAAAGTTACTCAGCAAGACTTTCCATATTATTAATTTTCTTGTCTGCTATGTCCATTTTTTATATCATGACATCTACTGAGTACTTAATTTTTATTATTTTGTTTTTTATCAATTACATTTTTCATACAAGTTCTCTAATTAGTTCTATTTTCTTGAAACCATTTTTTAGATGAAATATTATCCCCAATCTCTGCCAGAATATTGTGTCTAGTATTCACTGACTTTTTCACTGGCTATAATCTATTTCATTTGTGGTAGTGTGTTTGCATTCTTTCACGAATTATAGTGAGCCTTGATTTTGTCACCACTTTTGTAGTTAAGATACCTTGCACATCTATTTGCTTAAATCTTTGGGTCAGGCTGCCCTCTTGGGGAAATGGTTCAGAGGTCCCCCTTGCCTTCCATTCTATAATGTATTCAGAAAAAGTCAGAAAGGGAAAGAACAGATTAAACTCAATATTAATGGTTCGAGTGTCCATTAATTTCCCACAAAACATCACTGGCACCTAGAGAGCTGATCTATCTGCTGTATTCTGACTGAATACTGCCTTCAGTAGACAATCAGTCCAGTTACTATTCACAGTCTTTAGAGAAGTAGGAATGATCAGTGACCAACATGTCTGACTACTAACACTCTGGTACCTACACTCATCACACTATTTGCTGCTTTGGTTCCTCTCTGGCCCCAAGCTCCACCACTCAGGAAATATGTCACTTCATGTCTCCAATCTAGATGGTTCCCCTGCTGGTCAAAGGCTGTGGCTTCCCCTTTAGTCCTAGCCTCTGCTTTTCTCCATTCAAAGATTCTACATGGTTTCCACTCCTCTAACACACTATATCAATTCTAGTGTGTTTTAGATTTATTTTTCCTTTCATTAATCTTTTCTAGTATTTCTATAAATGTGGCATGAGGAAAAGATTCTTTGGGATAGACCACAGCATGCTATCTTGAAAGGAAAATGTTCTCCCAGACAAGAATGAATTAAAGAGGAGAAAACAATAAGGGTGCTTCAGAGTGGACCAAAATGCCCATGAAGCATAGCCATCAACAGTCACTACAATGGAGACACTGAAAAACAAGGGTCAATATATGGAATCAAAGCACCAGGGGAATGGAGAGAAAATGCTGAGAGGAAGTACAGAATGGAGAAGGTAGCAAACTTATACTAGCAGGATTTTTCTGACCAGAGCAGACTTGACCAAACCTGTTTCATTCCTGAAGGTGAGAAACAGGTTAACATGACAACATGGCAAATTCCTTAAGTTGTTTTTTTCCTTTAACACAGCTTTCATGTCATCTATAGATGATATCCAAGCTGGAGAATACTAAGATAGATAAAATTTGGTTATACATTAGCAGAAGGACTGGTCAGGAAAAATGAGACGGCTCACCAAACCTTAAACTTCTTAGTCTAAAGAAAGGCAGCAATTCTCAAAGCATTTACTGACCCACATCTCTGTCAGCCATGACTAGAGACTCCCATGAACTCTCATACATTAAAGTTTCATTGCCCTAGTTAGCAATTAAGTAGTGAGTTGTGAATTTTTACCACATGGAAGGTGGTAAGTTAGGCATTTTTGAGTATAAGAAGTGAACAAATTGTAGTCTCTATATTCGACAAGCTTGCAACAAACAAACAAAAACAAAAGGAAGCTTGCAATCTTGCAGGAGAGATAAAAAGAGTTATACAACTGCAATGCAGAATAACAGTGGTAATTCTGATAAAAATGAGAAAGAGTTTACACTACTATAGTTCAGAAGACTGGGGTTTTATGTCTAAGAAATCAGTTTTAGAAGTGGAACAGTATAAGGACAAATATCTTAAATAAAGGCAAAATACAACGAAAGCATTGGATGTCTTTAGGGCATCACAGTTTGTTTGCTCAAACACAAAATTCTTTAAAGAGCACAGTGTGCTAGATTTTAATGTAGTTTAAGGTCATTTCTTGGAGATTTTTAAATACCAGGTTGAAGACTGCTAGCCTATTTCCTGCTCAGTTTTAAGTCTAGATTTTGGGATCCTTTTATAGTGAGGACAGTGAATATGTGGAGCAAACATTGATCCCACACCCACACTTTGACTCTACTCCTGCCCATGCAAAGTGAGGGGCTAAGGTGAGCATTAATCTATTACTGCATTAATTCTGCTCACTAGATGTCTGGGTTTCTTACTTTTATTCTGTTGTGGAAAGTTCAGTGAGCAGATGGAGGGAGAAGATGTCTTCTCAATACTTACAATGGGGAGAAGTTCTTGTGTGTAGGTTATTCTAAGAATGAAATCATGGAAGGAAAATAATTGCTTTTTCAGCAGTGAGTTCTGGTACTACAGGGCAGGCAAGAACTTGGATGGTTAGATCAGAAAGAGAGAGTATGGTAGCCTGTGGAGGTAGCAGAGTAGTAGAAATTATTATTATTTTTATTTTTAGATCATAGGTGAGAATTAAGTAGGTACATAAATTAAGAAAAAATGACACAGTCGAAGAGCTAAGCAAATAGAATCAAAAGAGAGAATTTAATTAGGTAAGATTCCGTGCTTGGCCAATAGCATACAAATCATCATGGTCACAGTAATGGTTGGAGCTCTTGTACTCTTCCCCAGCAATCCCCACTAACCCTGGTACAATATGCACTTAGCAAACCTTTAAGTATACCCAGGGATCCATCTCTTCCGTGAGAACCATCTCCTAGCAGGAAACTCATTCACTCCCACGTTTATCAGCCTTGTCACGTGCTTCTGTGAAACTGATCCAAGGACATGGTCTGAGAACCAATATTAATTCACCAAAACCATGACTTACACTGTAAAATAACTCAAATCTGAAGTGGAACACATCTCAACTTTTATTTGTCTTTGAAAGCATTTTAAATTAAGCTTAATTAATCATGTAAACCTAGAATTCTTTTTTAAATTATGACAAAATAAGTTTATTTTTTAATCTGAATAAGATGAGAAACATAATCATAGTCATAGAGACTTAAATTTAGAGCAGTAGAAACCTTAGGTATGTTCTATTAAGGTTCTAATTCAACTCCTTCAAAAACAGATAAGGAAATTGAGGTCAGGAAAATATCAGGATTTTAGTCAGTGTGTTTATTTGCTCAGCCCCAAGTTCTGTAAAATAAGTTTTCCCTTTGCATACAAGAGGAAATAAGAAGGCAAAAAAATTGAGCCAGATGAGTATTTCAGTATTTCTGATTATTATTTCCATGTAGTCTATAAATGTAACATAATTAGCATTACCTTCTAGAAAGAAAAGATCCATTTCAACAGTACACAATTGTATGGAAAACTGGATTACTGCTTAATATGCAAATAAAATGAGACGTTATCAAATGCTAAGCACTTATAGCTTTGTAAGAACCATGAGAAAGTACAGTAGAAAGAATCTTTTGGTTAACAGGCAAGCTCAAAGCATAGCCTCTATTCAAAATCAATTATTATTTCAAACTAAATTAAGAGCTTTATACATCTTATCTTCCCCACAACTATGTGAAGTAGATGCTATTAGTATCCTCAATTAACAGATGAGGAAACTAAGGCTCTAGATGAGGCCATGTGCAAAGTCATTGATCTAGCATGTGGTAGAACTGGAATTTGAGAGCAGATTCTTAGATCTCAGAGCCCATAGTTTAAACTCAGTACCACATAGCCTCCAAAAGTTGGTTTAACACTTGGAGGGAAAATGTTGGCCAATGGTCATTTGGTGCTGAGAACACAGTTCTGAAGCTGGATAATAAGATAGAGGAAAGAGTACTAGATTCTGAAAGAAAAGTTTCCTTAATAAAATCCCCAACATGTCCCTGTCACCCACCATCACAGTTATGCAAAGTTTATTTATAGAGCAGGATGCCATCAGTTCAATTAGCTCAGTGCTTACTCTGTGTATTTTCAGTCTGATAACAGATGATTCATGAGGACCAGGGCAGTTCCTATTAAGAGTTAGTACGCTGCACAGTAAGTATGCTATGCCCCCTCCAAATTCATGTTTTGAAGCCCTAACTCCAATGTGATGGCACTGGGAGGGTCATATGGGAGGTAATTAGGTTTCAATGAGGTTGTGAGAGTGGAGCCCCTAAGATGAGGTTAGTAACATTTTAAGAAGAGATACTATAGGCTCCTCTTTCCACTATGTGAGGATACAGCAGAAGGTGGCCATCTGCAAGTCAGAAAGAAGGCTCTCATCAAGAGCCAAATCTGCTATCACCTTGATCTTGGACTTCCCAGCCTCCAGAACTATGAGAATTAAATGTATGTTGCTTAAGTCATCTAGTTTATGGCATTTTGTTACAGCAATCAAGGTTACTAAGACAGTGGTCTAATTTCCAAGGAGTCAAACGAAATAACTGTATTTGAGGATTTATTGGTAAGCCATTAGCAAGTTGCTTAAGCTCTTCATTTATAAAATATGAACACTTATATCTACCACAATAGATTTTATAAAGATTAAATGAGATAAAATTTTTGAAAACACACAACACATAGTTTGCCTGAAGCTGTACCAGAGAACTTGTTTAAATTTTTATTCTGACAGTGTTTTTATTTGTTTGTTTGTTTTTATGTGAAACTCATATTCCACTCTTGGATATATGGAAAGGGCAAAGGGACTCACAACCATTGAAATCTGAGGAGAATATGGAAAAGAGTGTGAGCATGAGTTGGGTTGGCATCTTCTAGGCACAGCCTTGCAAAGTCATTTGGCAGGAGAAACTGCAAGTTTTATACTTAGAGAAGCCAAGAAGAAAATAGACATGGAAGTGAAGGAGTCATTGTTGCATGTGACCATATGAGAGGAAGATGAAAGCGAGATCACAGGAAATGTAGCAGGCAGTAGTTTGTTAAATATGAAAAGTAACTAATTATAGTTAGAAACTTTCTTTGGCTGCAATTACATTCATCCGAAACTGGTTGTTGATTCAAAGTCAAACGTCTGTAGTGTTAAAATTATTCATGATTTGAAAAAAAAAATCACCCAAATCTCCTGCCTATATAAATATGTATGGAGGGATGTAGGCTGTTTGTATGCACAATAGGATGGCAATGGCTAAAGCTTCTCTCCTGGATATCTCCCATAACCACCCACTGCTAAGTCATTTTGCAATAACATGATAGATGAAAAAGTATCAGAGCCAAAATATCAACTTTCTCTGCCAGTGATGTTGTTTTAGATAGTAAAGTATGGGAAAGGTATAAGTTATAAAGTTTAGTGCCATTTACCCCTCTGCACAGGACTTCCCCTCTTCTAGAAAGAGCTCATAATAATGAAGAGCAGTGGGTACTGAGGGATCTGAAAGTAGGAGTAGGAGTCTACTGAAAAGTAGGTTGGAAAAAACACTAAAGGAGATAGCTTCATACACTGGAAGAAATGTAACATGTAATATTTAACCTTGTTTTTCTCCACAAAGTATGACGAGAACTCCAAAAAAGAACACAAGACAGATATTTTGTCAGAAAAACATATTTCTAACAATCTATACAAGACAGAGTGGATGTTATGTGAATGATGAGTCCCGTGTTAGTCCCCTGAATGTTAGCCATTCAAATTGCTTCCAGATATGATCTCTTGACATAGAAGCTCTGGAATAATCTTTGCTTCAGGTAAGTAAGAAAAACCACGGTCCAGCATTTTGTAATGTAACTCTCTGAAGTACCCCAATGATGTCCATGCTCATTGGTCATTCTGAGGACCATTCTTCAGGACGAGGAAAATAAAAGTATAAACTCTGTCATTGTTGAATTGTTCATGGTAGAACATGTAAACAAAATATGAATTTCAAGGTCTAAACTAAAATTTCCCTTCTTAATTTTAATGGAAAAAAAAAAGCAAGCCCAGCTACCCATTCCTTTCATTTCTGCTTCTCCATTCTCTGAAGGTAATCACTATTCTGAAGTTAGTATCTCTCTCTCTCTATATTTCATCATCCATGTTTTACAGTTTTCCTTCATATGTATATTTCTATAAACAATATACAGTATTAATTTATTTGGTTTAAAATATATGTAAATTTTCAACTTATTTTACTAAATATTTTTTCAGGTTTATTCACATTGATACAAGTTGATCTAGATCACTCACATACTGCTTCATTATAAAACTAATACTAGAAGAAAAAAAAGAATAATGATAGATATTTTTCCTTTACCAGATTAATAAACAAAGCACTCTCCCATTTTTTTTTTCATCATTACGTACTGTTACAGGAAATCTATTTGTAAGAATCTCCTTGAGCACTATCTCAAACAAATATTTTCTAAGGTAAGAACCCAGGGAGTGGAATGTATATATCATAAAGTATAGGCAGTTTTTACTTTTCTGCATTTGATCCAATTACTCTCCAAAATGGTGGTACCAAATTATACTGCCATTTGCAATTTATAATAATTTATAGTCCTAATATTTTCTCCCAAACATGGTTATCATATTTATCTAATTCTGCTCATCTGGTAGGTAAGAAATTCTAAATTTCATTTGATTTGAATCCCTCTTATTACTAGTGAAGCTGAGTGAGATTTTTTTCTATTCTTTGCAGATAGTTGTTTTCTTGTTTTTCTTGTTGTTGTTTTTTAAGATTTTATTTATTTGAGAGAGAGAGAGAGAGAGAGAGAGGGAGCACAATCTAGGGGAAGGGCAGAGGGAAAGAGAGAAGCAGGCTCCCCACTGAGCAGGGAGCCCAAAGCAAGGCTAGATCCCAGTACCCTGGGATTATGACTCGAGCCAAAGGCAGACGCTTAACCAATTGAGCCACCCAGGCGCCCCTGTAGATAGTTGTTTTCTACAAATTGCCTATTTAAATCCTTTTCTCACTTACGAAACACCTTTCTTAGAGGTTTTGGAATACTTTATGTATTCTGGGTACTAATATATCAATTAATCGGGGGCGTGGGAATATTTTGTTCTTGTAATGAAGATGAAAATATCAATCTGTTCTTTTGCAATGTAAGATTTTTTTTTATTTATTTATTTAAAATATTACCAAACTTGGGGCGCCTGGATGGCTCTGTGGGTTAAAGCCTCTGCCTTCGGCTCAGGTCATGATCTCAGGGTCCTGGGATGGAGCCCCGCATCGGGCTCTCTGCTCAGCAGGGAGCCTGCTTCCCCCTCTCTCTCTGCCTGCCTCTCTGCCTACTTGTGATCTCTCTCTCTCTCTCTGTGTCACATAAATAAATAAAATCTTTAAATAAAATAAAATAAAATATTACCAAATGTAGATTTCATTATTAAAAAAAAGATTTCCTACGTTTTCTCTTAAAATATTTTTTTCATTTTTTTGTATTTTAATCCATCAGGATGGAATTAAATTTTTCAATTAGGAAAGTTAATTTTTACAACACGATTATTGAATTAATCTATCATTTCCCTACTGACTGACATTTCCCTGCTGACTTGTAATGCCTCCTTTGTCACATTACGAGTTCCCATTCTATATGTGGTTATGCTTTGGCACTTTTTATTATGTTCTACTATCTAATTACCTACCAAACTCTTAATAACTATTGGTTTGTACTAAATCTTTGTGGATTAAGCCTCCAACATTATTTTTATTTTTTCAAAATAATTTTGGCTGGGGCACCTGGGTGGCTCAGTCATTAAGCGTTTGCCTGCGGCTCAGGTCATGATCCCAGTGTTCTGGGATCCAGCCCCGCATCAGGCTCCCTGCTCCGCAAGAAGTCTGCTTTCTCCCTCTGCCACTCCCCCTGCTTGTGTTCCCTCTCTCACTATGTCTCTCTCTGTCAAATAAATAAATAAAATCTTAAAAAAAAATCTTGGCTGTATTTTGTCCTTTCCTTTTTTCAAGTAAATTCTATGATCAGCTTGTCAGATTTCACTAAAAGAATGTTTTGGACTTTTCACGGAAATTGTGTGCTAGTAATGGATTAATTTACAGGAGAATCTCCATCTTTATAATATTAAAATTTTCCATTTATGAACCTGGCATATCTCTCTGGTGATTCTAGTACTATTTGATATTCTTCAATAACTTTTCAAAATTGTTATTATAAATTTCTTAAATATATATCTTGCTGGATTTATTTCTAGGTACTTCATAGAATCAATTACAGATTGTTACCTTTTTAGAAATTAAGTACTAATCATCACTGGTACACAGAAACACTACCAATTTTTCTTATATT
>CM052889.1:30211342-30326484 GCA_028534135.1 Potos flavus
CTGTCTCTACAGACAGTGTATATAGTCTGAACCAACTCTGGAGGCCATGATGCAATGGCGGGTTGGCTTGCAGGTTGAAAACAATATTTCAATTCAGTGAGATACCCCTCCATCTTAGGAGAACCGTCTTTTGAACGTTTGCATTTACAGTGCACTTAGTTAAGGCTTAATACTTATTGAACTTTACTGAATTGATTTTATTTTATTGTCATATATTTGGGTGATTCTCAATTAAAATGTAGTTGTAGAAAATATACAAATAAAATTAAATTTAACCTTTTTTTAACCCATTCAAACCCAATAGTGTACCTCATTCTAGTCATTAACCAGTCTTAGAAACTTGTAGTATGAAAAATAAAATTAATATTTATCATTGGTAACATGCTTTCCATTTCTTGTAAGACTTTAGTTTGAAATTATTTCATGATATCATACTAATATCCTTGTCTAACAGGGAAGGCAATCAGCCACTAACGTCATTCCACAGTAGTCTGCTCAGGTTCCTGAGCTAAATATTGAGAGAGAAATATATAAAGAGGAATAAGGCAGAATTTCTGTCTTCCAGACTCCTAAGATCTATCAACATAAGTTATATTATAGATATAATATATGTAAACATATTATCACTTAAGTTTCTAGTTAAAAATCTGCTTTAGGACAAAGATAAGATATCACAAATGTCTAATGAAAAGAAAAAGTAATGCTATCCAGGTAGAAATGAGAAGGTTTATATAAGAGCCTATAATTTAACCACTGTTCTCATCCCTTAAGTGATGAGTAAGTTGGTGATGCCCTCATATTAAGTGGGTTACCCAAGGATACAGAATACATTAATGATGGCTGAGACAAAATCTAAAGTCTTCTGACTCCTAGAATAATACATCTACTAACATTCTTGTTAATATACTAGAAAAGAATTAAATATATAAACATTTGAAGAATTTCTTGGGAAACATGTACATTTCATTTAACATAATATGGCTTAACCATTATATTTCTGAGTTCTCAACACAGGCATGACAATCACCTTAAAATGCCTTTGTCTACAAAACATGAATATAGTCCCCACAAATAAATCATTTAAATCACAGTCTAATTAAATGAGCTTAACAACCAGTATCCATCTTAATTGTAATGTGAAGATGCTGAGGTATGTGGCCTCAATGGCAGAAATGTGGCTGAGACTTTTCATTGTGTGCAAGAGCCACATGCACCAGCTCTCGAGCCTAGACTGCACGCATTGCTTCCCAATTCCATATTCAATTATGTCATACTGAAATTAGCCAAGGTTGGAGTATTTACACCATGGAAATCAGTTAAAGCTACAAATCTGAGATATTTTTCATTTTTTACTTTTTATAGAACTGCTTGCTAAGCATTTACCAGCATGGGACGAGGCTTTCTAGCCCTTCAATTAGGGGGGGAAAAAAAAAAGATCAAATCAAGTTACCCTTTAAGAGCAGTAAGATTATAATCTGAGGATATATTTTCCTAGCCTTGTGCTACCATAGATAGACCAAATCACTGGCATAATCAAAAGCAGCAAACAAACACCATCAGAGGTTTTCCCATACCCAGCCAGGGCGAAAATGTAATTAGCAAAAAATGCTAGGCGAGAGCATTGTGTGACCAGAACTATTCAATCAGAAAGCGCTGATTGAACATATATAAGCACAATCAAAGCCTTTATTTAAATAGGGGTTACAGTCCTAATAAAACACAAAGGGAAGTAGGGGCATAGGCCTCCTCGACAGGTAATGAAAGAAAAAATTAAACTCATCCAATTACATCTGGGGAAAAATCCATTACCTATAACAGAGAGAGGACTGCCCCAGGAAAATTCAGATGCAAAACTAATAATGAAGGCACACTGTCCTTTCAAGAGATTCTAAATGAGCTCTAATTTTCTTATATCCACCATTTCCAAACTATATAAATTTCAACTAAGCAGAAAAAAGTGACATGCTAGCACAATTGTTATTCCAAACAGGCCCAACTGCTTGCTCACCTTAATTAGACCTAATCCCAAAAGGGAGCCAATCTTTCCTTATTTTCTTCTATGAGCTCACCTGATTTCCCTCAACTTTTCTTTTCTAATAGATTTTGCTGTAACCTTTCAGCAACTGTCGTTTTAGATACTCTCCCAGGGATCACAACCGGGCTGGTTCTTTTGCCAAGCAGAACTTGAGCCCATGAGACCCAGAGAAGGAAAAAACTGGGGTGCTGAAAGACCGGGTGTCAGAAAAGAAAAGTTGAACTCCGTCACCTTTCATTGAATCCAATGTGTTTGTGTATATGAATGTATATGTACATTGATATTTAGAATTTTAGAATGACAGAGCCTGGAGAAGCACTGACATCGTCTTGTCATGACCTCTACTAAATGGCTTTTGGAATGGCTTTAAAGTAAAATAATAAAAAATAAATCTCGGGGCACCTGGGTGGCTCAGTGGGTTAAAGCCTCTGCCTTCGGCTCAGGTCATGATCTCAGGGTCCTGGGATGGAGCCCCGCATCGGGCTCTCTGCTCAGCAGGGAGCCTGCTTCCCCCTCTCTCTCTGCCTGCCTCTCTGCCTACTTGTGATCTCTCTCTGTCAAATAAGTAAATAAAATCTTTAAAAATAAATAAATAAATAAATAAATCTCAAAGGCACAATCTTCTCAGAGAGCTGAGGTGGTCCCGCATTTTGCAAAAGTAGTTACCCCTTCTAAAAGTGTATACTGCGTGGCAGTTCTGCTGCTGTCAGCACTGTCCACTTATGTTGGGCATTAAACTCCATGAGAGCTTGTCTTCATCCCTAATGTGATCATTTCAAATGAGGAAATGTTCCTCAAATATTTGTAAGAATGATTTAGCCTCAAGTTGCAGAAACAAAGTCACACTGGATATTAGATCTAGAAGAGATGTGAGATACTCCAAGAGAGGAATTTGTTCAAGGTCTCTACGCTATAAATCAACTCAGTAAATACTAACTGAATAGCAGCGTATATCAGATGATGTGCTTGGTGCCACGAGCTCTATATGAAGCACAAAATGAAACCCTTTTCTCAAAACAGCAGAAATTCTGAGAGAAACATGAGACTAAATTTAGACACACAAAACAAAATATGAATTAGATAATGTGTTGTCCACTGGTTAGCGTGGTGGTGAAGTACAGATGCAGAAGGGTTCAGGAAAAGAGGAGATGCTGGTGAGCTGCAAAGACTACAGACTTCCTCATAGAAAAGATAAAGTTTAATCAGAACTTCAAGGGCTGAGTAATATTTGGGAAACATTTGGGAAGATAAACAGGCAAGGCATTATACAGTAACTGACCTGATAAAACCTGAAAGTGTTTGTCAGCATTGTGTGTTCCAGAAGAGTGAAAGAACTTAACCAAGCTTTTTCTAACCATCCAGTCTGCACTGATCTCTCAACTAAGAGCCGATAGTATTATTGACCATCTGATTTATATTCCTATATTGCCATTCAAATCTTGAATCTATATTCAACATTTCATGCATATATATCATGTCTTCCCAAATAGCAGCAAACTCCTGAGGGCAAGAGCGGCATATAATCTTCTTTACGTTCCTCACAAATGTATTATGCATTCCCCATATCCCCAATGCCTTAAATAAGCAGAAATATAAATATGAGCTGCATTGTTTAAAGGATAAACACAAGAAGATAAAGGAAAGAAAGGGAGATAAAGGAAGAAAAGGGATGGAAAGGAAGAAAAGAATGTAGTCATCCAGTAAATGACATGAAATTGGAACACACAGTCCAGAAAAAGGAGAGCTTGCTTTCTTCTCCATCTACAAGTGCTTTCACCGGCCCTCTTCAAATAATTTGGCAATAACTTTATCTATCATCCCATATAGCTGGGTTCAGTTGCACAACATCTATTTTGAAAATAACAATGTGACAAATTAGATACAAATAAGTATAGGTTAAGTGAAAAAGATAAAATTTAAGAATAAATTTGGCAGTAGGAACCACTTCCCTCTCTCAGCTCCCACACCAAAATCTTTAGCAGAGACCCCTATATTTGCTGCTGCTTCTTTTGTTGTTGTTGTTGTTGGGTTTTTTTGCTGTATTTGAGAGAAGTCTTTATTAAGGAAAACAATGAAGTTCAGTCAATTCTAGATGCCTCCCAGATAGCTAGTTTTTACAAAGGCAGAGTCACATTTGGGCAAACACCTCTATTCTAGTCCCATTAACAAAGATTCTCAAAAACACAACCACATGTACCTCATTTTCATGTCTTTTCTTTTTCTTTTTCCTTCTCCTAGTGCCTCTGCTTTGAGTGTGCAGCAATAACATGCCGTCAGTGTCACCTCTACAAAGGCAGAACTTCAGTTTGGGCAAGTGTAACTATTCCAAGAGTAAGTTGCCAGACAGGCATTCGCTCAAATTAGCTTAAAAAAAAAAAAAGTTGTCACATCTGTGTATGTGGGATGTCTTTGGAGTATAGAAAGAAAGAAAGCAGAGACATGTATTCTTTCAAAAATCTGCCACTGCAAATTCTTGCCTCCCGCTCTCATATTTTTGCTTTTTAAAAAAAGAGAAGAGAGGCAGTTTGTGCTTATATAAAGGTGGGGAGAGGAGTTGGGGGAAAAAAAAAAAAAGAGGAAAGGCAGACAGACAGAAAGATAAAGACTGCTATTTCCCTAAGATTCATTAGAAAAAAATATCCTGCTATTTGACAATGCAAAATAACAGAGCACTCCCTCCCTTCTCCCTATCTACTCCACAAAAGGCTTTTGGAAGGCAGATGTAGTACTCTCAGAAGGAATCACCCACCAGGCAGGAAAGGAGGAAGGAGCAACAGTTGGACCATCATACATATTCATGACATCTGCAACTGAGAGCTTCCTGATTTTAAACTAGCAAATGAACATCCAGGACACACACCGCTCCATCATTTTCAGGATTGTTACAAAGACATAGCAACTTACTGATAATTCATTTATCTTTTGTGATCAAGAAAAAGAAAGTAGTGCAAAAAACTGAGAAACAAGAAGACTCAACTATCATTTCCACGTCACTTCCTCAGCATTCCCACACCTACACATCAAGAGATGTGTAAATAGTTTGTCCTGTGTTGAATGCAATGATGGTAGATGTGATCCCTGAACTTGAAAGACACGTAGTCTAGTTGGAGAGACCAAATGCACATGAGCAATCACAAATGTACATAACAAAATAAGCTATAGCACAAAATAAATTATCAAACGTAGATGAATGAGATAATAATCATCTTCCAAAGGGGATTTAACACATTACCCCATTCTCCACTACCAATGTTTAAACAATACCAACAACATAAACTTCTATTCTCACGTTTTTTGGGCCTCTGATATTCCTGTCTTGTATGATTTCGAAGACAGGTTTACCCAAAATCTATAGGAAGACTCATTCACTCAATAGTCATTAAATGAACACCTTTCATGTGCAAGGCTCTGAAGCAAACATTTCCGGGAGGGCATGATGTGCAGCATACAGTGTTATTATCAAGGAGCTGAAAGTCTGATGAATTATGAAATAAACAGCAATCTCTTTCTTTCTCTCTCCTCTTCTCTTCTGGGCTAGAATGGACACATCTGGGAGAAGACCTGGGGAAGTAGTTTGCTATTGACTCTTGCCAACTGCCACCCACTCCCCACCCAACTACAATAAAGTAGCAGTGCCTCTTGCAACTCTAGGGGAGAATAACACAACTGCTTTTGAAAGGACCTCCCTTGAAGAGCTGAGTTCTTCTACTCTGCTTTACTATCACTTCCTTAAGAAGTTATATCTAACCCCAGACTTTATCATACTCTTCTATTATTCATTTTCATAACTGCATTTTCTTTTCATTACCCCAACTATAGTTAAATAATCAACAAAGTAATTATTTGCTAAAAGACCATGTGCTCTACTATTATGCAAACTTATGGAGGGCAGACTGTTTTCTGTCATTACCACTAAGCAGAGTGCTTTGAGCAGTCTACTTCCTCAATAACTATTTACTAATTGAATAGAAAAGCTAAAAAGAACATGTACATAATTAGTTTACCAATTTTTAATACAGCAGTCATTCAAAAATGCCCCTTAAAATGCTTACTAGTCAATTCATTTGGATCCTTAGTTACGCTAAACCATTAGGAAAAAATAAACGTGAACTCTCCTTGAGGTGTTCTTAAATATCACAATTCCAAATGAAGGGTTCCCAATTTCTAGAATACTGATTTGTCCAAACAGGCTATGATCACATACACTGGTGCCAGATTCTACTTCTACAGCTGCATTTATTCTATTGAATAACTTGGATACCATTCTTGGAAGGAAATTTAGTTTCTTCTTTAAATCCTACATTTACAAATATGGAAATGAAGATTCCAAGATTATGAGAATATTTCCCAAAGAGACAGATAATCAGAGATTACCTACATGTGTCCGGCTGGTTAATGACAAGTTAAAACCAAAACATAAGCATAAGAGAACTTATCAGTCTCTGAGTTCTCAGGTGCATGGTATTGCTCAAGTAACTTATTTTTTTAAGAGCAAAAGAGATCAGAAAATGAAGAAAACCTTTGAGATGCCTTCCCTTATAGCTGCCTCAGGTTCTTTTAGTTTTCCTTCTCTTCCAAGTTAATCTGAAAGTTTATATGTCACCCTCCCAAAAAATTCTAATGCTCCAGGAAAGAAAGGCTGTTATGATAACATCAGAAAATGGGATGATCACATTCAAGTACGCTTTGCCTAACCACAGAAAAATATTAGCTCTTTGAAATTTCCTTGATAGGTCAAGTCAATTGAAATATTCAATCCATTTGAGAATTAAGACACAATCAGTGAAAGAAAATCTATTTGCAATTTATATTGGTTATAATGTTTTATTTTTAAATTGCTTATTTTTACTTTCTAAAAACATTTTTTTAAATTTATTTTAAGAAGATAGATTTTTAGGTACTTAAATAAATACTAGGGTTTCTGAGAAGTCTTTGATTTTTAGCTACTTATCTCATTTTTTAATCCAAAGAACAGCTTCTGTAGATGCAGTATTGGTCTCCTAAACTCAGTACTGCACTCAGAACTTAATGAGGACAGATCAGAGAATGCACCATCTTTGACATATTCAAATACCATAAAACACTATTTGATACAATTCTTTTACTTTTGCTATAATGTTGCAAATATTTCAACTATAATTCATGAATCGGTAATCCCATCAAGTTAACAAATAGTAAGTCTGCATCATATATACTATGCCTATGTTTCTTTGCTTGAACTGCAATGAAGCTTACAGCCAAATTTGACCATCTTCTCTGAAAACATTAAAAGGTCATTGCGTATATGTCATTTTCCTTTTATTCCATTTACCTTATTTATTTTTACTCACTTATGCTTCTTAGTTCCTTGGTGGAACCAGGTAAATATCCACTTTTGAATACATAAAATTAGTGACTACACAACTCAGATTTTCCTTAGCCAATCTAAGTTTAAGATACTCTGAAACATTTTTTCCTACAAGGTATCAAAATATTTATGAAAGGCCACTATTTTATAAATAATTAAATGAACCATGAGAGTATTATAATTAAAATTTACATTAGTTTCTAAATATCAAAAGTAACAAAAAGATGACAGAATTACAGACAAATATATATTGGATTTTCCCATAAAGATGAGATCTTGCTAGGAAGTACTGTGTGTATCCACTATAAGCAAAAACATATTTACTTAATGCTGGATCCAAGATCTCTTCATGTATATTTTGGGATGCTCTGCCATGAGACCCTAAACATGGCTGTTCCATCCACACAACTGATGAAATACTTACCTTACAGGAGTGAATTTTTATTTCTTCCAATATATGCAGGTTGTTAAAAGTCTAACTCTCAATGTTTATATGCGTGAGGGAATTTTAATGTCAACAGATTCACAAATTATGAAAAACAAATCTGTAGGTAGACCACATTGTTGGTTTGTGATTTCTAAAATGTGGTCATTTTCTTTGTTCATAAAATTCCGAAGATAGACATACTTTTGCAATTTTCTAGAAAACAGAAATCATAATAGCAAGAGAGAGAAATACAGAGATGGGGACAGAAATGGAGAGATACATACACATTTACCTCCTTCTCTACACCAACCTGCCAAGGGAAAAATAGGCTCATTTTCTTGTTTTCTACTTAAAAGAAAATATGACAGCAATATCCAGTGGGCAAGATATTCAAAAGATTCAAGAAAACTTGAATAAAGCTCTACCTTCCTCTTCTACTTCATTTATGCTGTACTTAGAGTTTTTATTCTTTTTGTCTTTTTTCAGGGGCTATGGGTTTGTTTTGTTGTTTTTTTTTTCTGTTTTTGTTTTCTAGATATGACATTTCACAGAACTTAGATCTGAAGTCCCACTACGAAACAAGCCAATTTTATAAGTTTACAAATATAGAGAGAACAATTTAATCAAAATGTCAAAAAATTAAGAAAATAAATCACTTGATAAACTACAAAATAAAAACTAAGAGGATATTAAATCAATTTTTTAACCAAGTGTTGTTCTTTTCCTCCTGAAATGTGTGGTTTTTAATAAGCAACCAAATTAAGTATGGGAGAAAACAAACAAACAAACAAACAAAAAAACCCAAACAGTATTTGTGCCTGCCTGCCGTTTCAAAAAGGAAGCCTGCAGTTTTTCATTTGTCTAAATTTTCAGACCTCAGTATTAGATGCAGCAGAAGCCAAGGCAGCAATATGTCCAATGTACCCAAGATGAAATGCATTAGAAATCCATAAAACCAGCATAGTGTCAATTTTGTTTAAATTATTGCCCTTCAGCATCCAAAGTATCAGCTGTACTTAGTAGCACAAAATAGGGTAAGATTTTTATTTCCCTGTGACTCAATGCAACTTTTATTTTGTACTATGTTCTCACATATCAAGTAAATCGTGTTAGCCATAGGGGGAAATTCTGAGAATCAAAGAGATATGTATGTTTCATAATCATTACTAGAGAATGGAAGGAAGCATTATGAAGTCGAAGAGCTCTGCTTTGTCTGGGACTTCATAAAATCAAGGTTCTAATTCTAGTTCTCTAATAAACTAGGTGCTAGGCTGGCCTTGAGCAAATCTCTTCACTCCTAGCAAGCATCAGGATCCCAATTAGAAAAAAAAGAAAAAAAAATCTTGGGGGTAAATTAGTTACTGCATGGGAACTTCCTATGATGTAAATGCCTGTTAACTGGGGGGAAGGGGAGAACTCTTCTGGGAAAATTATTTTTTTCCCACTCTCTCATCCAAAAATGATTTCTAACAAACTTAACATTTTAGATTATCATTTAAATTATTTATGATATTTTGCTGTGATTTTTCCCCCACAGTGTAAAATATACATGTTTTGAGAACTGCCGTTTAACCTTATTTCATCATTTATAGTTTGATGCATTAACAATAACGCACATACTGATGCAACTAATTAAAGTAAACTTGTATAAAATTTCACTACTAGTATAATTGATTTGTAACAGAGGAATACAGTCATATCTATTATTTTGTTGACAAATTAAGTTAAAATATTTTTTAATTTTATTGCATTCTTTACAGATAATTTCTCACTTCTAGGAAAAATAATCTTGCATTTTTTTTGGCTTTCTGGATGGAGAAAGATTTTAAGTTAATGCATTTAGGTTCTTCTTTGTTTCTGTTGTGGTTAAGTATTTAATTGAAAAAGAATAATTTAGAGTGCCTAATTGCTTTTTCCAAGATCAATTATATCAAATTAATACTGGAAACAAACTACAGAGTCCTCCCATAGTGGGTCACTGGATTCAAAGAGTGCCTAGAAGAATATTTCCGTGTGGGCAAGCCTATGTTACTAGGCAGGTCAGGGGAGTTAGGACAAGAATGACAACCTTTTTATCAGTCAGTGGGTTGAGCACTGCCTGAAGCACATTAGTTAATGAAAACAGGCAAGAATTTCCATTCAATAAGCACATATAGCAGAGAGGAAAGGCAGATGGGGCAACTACCCTTGCCTTCAAGGCCACAGACTCAATCCACTTCTCACCAACCATCATGTCATGAACATTCAAATCCCAAGTCATCAGGAAATCTGGGAAACTTGTGAGGACCTGGGGGTTGGGGGGATGGTCCACAGAGGCAATGTGCATAAAAACATTAATTATAAAATCTGAAATTCAAGTTCTGTTCTTGATATTTCCTCCCTGTATGATCTTGAAAATAGCTCTTGAAAATAGATCTTGAAAATTGATTTAGAGCTAGATAGAAACTTACATTTAGAATATAGCTTGCTTATTTTTCAAATTAGAAAATAAGTAATCAGATGCTCAATACATACTTGATAAATGAATTAATGAAGTCCAAGTTGTTGATTCTTGCTTCATGTATTACAAAAAAGAAAAAAAAAAGTAATCTCTTTTTTGTTTTCATTCACTGTTCTACTGTAGGCATCTCTAGAGTCAGCAGTGATCCATGGGAACAGGGCGAGAGGACAAAGCTCAATCAGGGAGATATTCTTCAAATTCAGTCCCCAAATCTCGGTCTATCATACTTGATTCAAACTAAACCTGTATTGTAGAAATAACCAGACTTAAGTAAATCTTAAGATGAATCTTTTTGTACAAGGAGAAGGCCTTCCTATAAATGGCCATTGCTGAGTCAAATCATCTTAGGGGATGAAGGATAATTCTGTTTGTCCAGGCTGCTATAAAAAAGGTTTGCATATATATAGATAAAGTAAATTTACACTTACATAGGTTCTAGTGTTAATATAATTTTGAAAGCAATATTTGTCATCATCCCTCAAAAAAAAAGTTAATAGTTCTATCATTCAATATTTACTGAGAAAACAAATTATGTATTAGTTTACTATGCAATCAACTTGTGTTTAGTGGAGGATTATTAAAAAACTATATGAAATGAAAAAGACATGGTCTCTTCCTTTAGAAGTCAAATCTTATAATAAAATATGAAATGCAAGGTTTAGAACCCACACAAAGATTAACAAAATGGTAAGCAACAGCAATGTCAGGTACTGATTATGTCATAAGATAGTATATAATTAAATAATAAATTAATTGTTTTGACAACAAGTACTATATGGGTCATAGGAAGATGAGATAACTGTGGTCCAAACTGATCAGGACAGATTCCAAGGAGGAGATAATTTAACCAGTCTTGAAGGATATGTAGAACATCAATAAGTAGATGTGTTACAGAAAGTCATCTCTGGCAGAGGCAATAATATAAACATGAAGGTATGAAAATGTACTGTACTCAAGGGACAGTAAAGAGATGAATTGTGTGTTGATTTATGAATGTGTAATTCTAAAGGCAAACAAAAGAACTTTGGAGGAAGAAAGTAAAAATTATTACTACACTCATTTGATTTTCCACACCCCAGCATTTAGGCTCTATATCAGTGGAGTGGACCCATGGACTCAGCATCCATGGCCCCATCTCCCATACCAACCTAACCCCCAATAATATTTGATCACCTACATAGGCCATCATTTCAGGGGAAGCCGATCACAATTCCATCCCTCAATAGCAGGTTCAGGCATCCACGCTTGCACTAATTAGTGCATGGTGTTCCCAATCATGATACTAAGAGAAAAATGCTGACCAAAATTATATCAGCTAGATTGAGGAAGAAATTCTATCCCAGAATTTAAGGGCAGCATTTTTTTCTTTTCAATTTGATATAAGAAATATTGTCCTAGTCCTTGTTTAATGCCATTTAAAAAAATAAACATGATGAAAGCAAGTTTCGGTCCAGAGCATATACACGAATGCAGCAGAACTGAAAACATGAAAGAAAAGAGAAATATGGACCCTACTTGACTAGTCTTTCAGCCACATAAACTTAATTTTAATGCTCTGTTGAATTGAGCTTTTTGTTACTTGCAGACTAAAGCATTCCATCTATAAAGACCCAAATTTCTTCAGGAATTTCAATGGAACTACCACTGTCAACAGTACATCAGGCTGAAATGAAAAGCTTCTTATCACTGTGGTTGAATCAAAATGGCAGGGGAGTGGGTAATGCTTTTGTGGAGCAACTCTGCTAAGAAGCTATGATACACAACAAACTATATCAACCAAGAAATCAACTGGGAAATAAGAAAAATTGACAAATTTTCATAGCATACTGCACAGTCTCCTTACCCAATAATAACCAAATCCTAAGCACAAACTTCTTAGTTGACAGAATTAACGCAGGTCCTATTCTTTTTCTTGCCTTCTGTGTGCAAACCTACTCTTCTAAGGCCTGGAAAGTTGACCTGGTTCTTGATGCTGGGTCATAAGCTTTGTTCACTCTGGTAAGAAAGACCTCCTCCTGAATTTGCTGCTAGTAGGACACGTCTATTGAACTGCTTAATCGGTTTCATATAGCACAGATCAACACAACTTTGGTTAAGCTAATAAGCATTCAATCGGTGACACACTTCACCTGCCCATTCAATTGATGATTGAGTATATTCATCAGCTCAGTAAAATTCTAGTGGCTTTCAACTGCAAAGATCTGTATCCTGCTCAAGTTACGTACCAGCACAGCAAATGTCTTGCTTCAGGCTGCTTGGGATCTTGTTTGACTCTGAGGGCTTCCTTCTAGGATCAAGGGAGTTAGTAAAACCCCACAGACCCTTTCAGAGCTTCTGCTGAGGTATCACATATGTCATGTCTATCCACATTTTATTGGCCAAAGCTAGATTTATGACCAGTCCCAGCATTAAATGTGCAGTGAAAGTACTGCAAGCAGAAATGCATAATCTTGCTTCAAGGCAGCAGGAAGAATTAGAAACAATAATATAGTTACTCTTTTCATTACCACTGAAAAACTTTGATGTTTCAGGTAACATGTTGGAGTGAGAAGTAAAACTATGCAAATGACTTGCCTCCATTCCTCAAGGCACTCAAATTTAGTATTAAGATTATCCAAATATCTACAGAAAAAAATGAAAAAAAGGGAGCGATTTCAATGAATCACTGAACTTTATCCACCAATGTTTTAAGTGTGCAATGTCTGATTACTGTTCAAAAGTATACAAATTATCATTATTGAAAATTGAAGTTAGACATCTTAATTGTTATTATTAAGAATTAAAGGAGGGGCGCCTGGGTGGCTCAGTGGGTTAAAGCCTCTGCCTTCGGCTCAGGTCATGGTCTCAGGGTCCTGGGATCGAGCCCCGCATCTCATGGGCTCTCTGCTCAGCAGGGAGCCTGCTTTCCCCTCTCTCTCTGCCTGCCTCTCTGTCTACTTGTGATCTCTCTGTCAAATAAATAAATAAAATCTTTAAAAAAAAAGAATTAAAGGAAAAAAGATGGGGCGCCTGGGTGGCTCAGTGGGTTAAAACCTCTGCCTTTGGCTCAGGTCATGATCTCAGTGTCCTGGGATCAGTCCCGCATTGGGCTCTCTGCTCAGCAGGGAGTCTGCTTCCCCCTCTCTCTCTGCCTGCCTCTCTGCCTACTTGTGATCTCTGTCAAATAAATAAATAAAACCTTTAAAAAAAAAAGAATTAAAGGAAAAAATACAACAATAAAACAAAACAAAAAGCCCTCTGGAAATCTCCCAGTCAAGTTTCCCTTGTTTTTAATTATTGATGACTAATAGCTCAACTAGTGACTGACTAGCATGGCAAACCTCAAGAAGGTATCGCTTTTTCAAAAATATATATGGTTTTTAAATATAGAAGTTAACCTTAAGTATCCTTGGAAATGCACAATATACTCAAAGAATAATAATAAATGGAAATACAAATAACTGTAAACGGTTCCAACCACTGAGTTCCTCTACCATTGAAGGTATTCTAGTTTGTGTTCTCAAGTTGAGTTAAACTTAATCAGTGATATCAGTGACATATATAAACATCATCAGAGACTTATGAGATGGTTTAACAGTACTGATCAATAACTTAGTTCAGCTCAACAATAATCAGAGCATTCAAGTCAATCAGTTGGAGTTGCATACAACCAGGAAACAAAGAAGCAGACCAACTCTCGGGAGACACTTTTTATCTATTGTATTAACTCTGCACGAAGATAGAGAAAAGACTTTTTCCCCGGGGTCAGCTCCTGAATGTCCCTACTTTTCCTGCCAAGTCTGCCAACTGAAAGCCTACCGTCTACTATATGAGCTTTGCCAGATCCTCAAACTAATCAGAAGAACTCAATCTGACTAGATATGATAAACTTTTCTTCCCCATTAGTGAGAGTGGGGATGGTAGTCTGCAGTTTCTACTCCTGAGTTCTAGAAAGTCTCGGGTGGACTCCCTCCCATGGATGCCCAAATGACCATTTGCCTAAACACTGTACCTTCTCAGGAGCTTCTACCTGTGACCCAGTACCCATACCAGCAACTTGGTACAGTCAGAGCCTGTCCCTGAAGCTAACACGTCCTGACCTTGAAATAACCTGTGTTATTTCTCTTAATTTCTTCTCTTTGTTGATAGACCTTGATTTTGGTGTACTTGCCTTCAACGGGGCTAAGAAGTCTTTCTGATAATGAGAACTACCCACATTCTGGGTATGTACTTTCCACTACCGCAGAACAATTGTGCCCTTAGCTTTTGACACTGGACTAGAATGACTACAATTTCCTACCTTCCCACATCAAAGCCTGAGTCCCACTTGATTATTCAGATTGGATGAGGCTTCTGTCCAAATCAGTTCTCTTTTTCCTTTCCCCATTTTACCTAAAGACCTGTATTAGTTTTTCTTTAAAACTAGAGCACCAAGAATATCTCAGTCTAGGACTGTGCAGGCACTGACACTGTACTTTTCACGCAATTCCTGAAAGGAAGGCATCAGAAATTCTAACTTTTCTTTGAACTATATCTAGAAATATACCCAGAAACGGGATAGGATACCTAAAAGTATAAATATATAAAAACAAAATATACCTAGAAATGGGACATCAAGAAATACATAAAAGGAGGCATGTATTTAGCTTTGGTAGATATTACCAATCTTCCAAAGTGTGTGTTCAACTGATATACTAGCAATGTCAATAATTTCCACTTGCTTCACATCCTTGTCAACCCTTGATGTTGTCAGTCTTTAATTTTAGTCCTTTCAAAAATACAGTTTTAAGATGGATTTCTCTAATGACTTCTTTCATGTACTTTTGGATTTTTGGGTACTATTATTTATTTATTTATTTTGGTCAAATGCTTCTTCATGTCTTTTGCATACTTTTAATTGGGTTGTCTTTTCCTTGCTCATTTGAAGATCTCTCTCTCTCTTTATACACACACACACACACACACACACACACACACATATAACATATTATAATATTATATTACAATATAAATACCCCTGAATATATACCCTGAATAGGTGTCCTTTTATGGATATAAGTATTATGAAGATCTCTACCCAGTCTGTTACTTGCAGAATTTATTCTTCTGCAATGTGACTAAAGCTAAAATAAAGAAGAAGAAGACAACCACATATCCTTTGGGTAATACAACAGAAACATTATACTAAGATTAACTCTGGCAATGCAAAGTAAGTTATTTCATATTTGTTATGATCATGAGGCTAGACAGAGACAATTTCAGTTTTCATTTTTCTTCTGCCTCATGTACCTTCATGGCTTTATAGAAAGAAAAACTTCCTGTAAATAAATGCTTGAAAATTAGGGCTAAAGTTCATGGAAGAAAAGAGAGATGCCAACACAGGAATTTAAAAAATCCCCTGTGTCCTCTGCGTAAGTAATGAATTGAGAAAGACTCCACAATGAAAACAGGTATCATAAGGGGCTCTGGGTGCATGACCAGTGGGCAACCAGAGATTTAGAAAGGGGATCAGGTCACCCTTCTCAAGTTAAAGAGATTAAGAGGTGAGCTCTTCTAAACAAAGCAAGAGACTCCTCTGCTGAGTTCTCCCCTATGGTTGTTGTAGAAAGTCTGATAAAGAATTGTTTTTCATGGTCTTCTGGACTTTTGCGTGATGATTAGTTAATGATAAGTTACATTTTTTAAAATAAACCATACTTTTTCTGCAACCTACTTCCACTCATTTGGAGGTTAAGGATACAGTAATCGGCTACACATAAAATAACATTGGAACTACTTATCTACGTGCTTTGAAGGATATTTCACTCTGCAAAGTATTAAATATATACCCACTACAGACAGTGAAGAAAAATCTAAAGCTTGATTATCTGCTTCTCAGGAGCTACAACTTAGGGGAGCACATGTGCATGCTTATTACGCCTATGAAGCTTTCTGATAGAGACACCCAGTGCTCATTATATTCTCTAGTGTGGTGTTCTTCATATGCTATCCTCTAGTTCTTCTTTAAAACAGAACACAAAGAAGCGGAGGATTTAAGGCAGGCACAACAAATACCCTTTGGGTTTGCGATTTCAGGAAGGCAAGTGCCCTGGCTGAAGACCAGACAAAGAGCAGCAATATGACCAGATGAAAAGGCTTTGCTGGAGCACGTTAAATGACACTATAGTCGCGAAACTCTCACAAAGAAAACAAATAGAGCAGGCATGCTACAGACTTGGACTTGCTTTCAACATCAGACTATCAAGTGTCTGTTGAAAAGATTCCAAATTGGCCATAAAAGCTTTCTTTCCATCAGGTGAGCCATCCATGCTGCTGACTTAGGGACCAGCACTTTTACATGCAAGCATGCTCGCATGAGGTTCAAGTGGATGAGGAGGGAAAGGAAAGCAAACAACAAAACTTGTTTATCGGATTCAAGTTGAACCATCTGTTGTTAATGATTAGATCTTCAGCTTCCAATTTTCTTTTGAATGTTATTGCTCATTTCTAGCGGGGCACTGAGCCGCTGCTTTCCCCTGTGTGTGGATTCTAAGTAAAATACAGCTTAGATCGAAAGACTGTTAGAAGAAGAAATCACGCTTAATGATGTCTGGCAGACTCTCCATTTGCCCTGAAGGAAAAGTCCAGGGCCCAGGTCAAGAAGGAGGTCAATTCTTGGCTCAATATGGCATTAGGGTAATAGGTGTACTCTGTGGGGCTCAGTTTGCCCAAATGAAAACCGCCATTGTAATTCTGACTTCCCAGGAGTTAAGGATTAACTACTGTTCTCCTTTCACTTTAGATAAGAGACTCAATTTTGATGCAAAGTTTATGAAACTCAATTCAGGTTTCCTCCATGGTAATAAACAGGTTGTTGGGATAAATGCTTCTTTCCTGGAAGGTTTTATATCTCTGTAATTGTGGTTTGTGGGAGTATCCTTAATCACCATTTTTCATAGATCGTATTCACCATTTGGAATTGGTTGTATTTATTGCAGGTAATTATAATTGTATTTGCTGTGCTACATCATCTATATATGGGGAATACGTGAAATTACATGATCCAGGAATTTCAACATAATGAGAGAATGTGTGTATGTCTCTGTAAGATATTGTATGCATAGCTGACTTAAACTCCCCTAAGTAATGTATATCTCTTTACATATACGTGTATGTGTGTGTATGTGCATGTATATACTCATATATATATGCATCTATATATATTTAATATTGAAAAGAATGATCTAAATTTGCCCCTCCTTGTGTGTGTGTGCATGTGTATGTGTGTATTAGGACTCTGTCCTAATAATTTATATATATATAGATAGATAGATATATCTATATATAGATATATAACTAAATACACACACACATACACTCAATATGAGTTAAATTCGGAATGCTCAGAATTCAGAGAATTACTAATTACTAGTTTGGGTGTTTTGAAATTAACAGATTTTCAAAATAACTAGCCAACAATAAAATTATCCTGGCCTATTTTGGAACTATGTCCCTTAATACAACCAAACTGGTTACAATAAAGAGCACATAAATACTGAATAAAACATATGGAGGTAAAGTATTACAGAAGATGACCTTAACTTTCGACATCAAATTCTAAGATTAGATCACTGTAATTCTTCCATAATTCAAGCATTTGTACTTCTGTGTTGGGGGTATCTGTGAAATTTGCAATGATAGTAGTAAAATACTGAGACATTGACTTTTAAGTATTTGCTGACTTATTGAGCAGACAATAACAAGTGACTCTCTAACAAAACACCAAATGCCAGCAGAAAACAATAATGGAAATGTTAGGAGATGGCTAGAGTTCCCAGCCTCATGGCAAAAATGTGCAGTAACAGTGCAAATATTTGAGATTGTATTCAGACTGAACCAGGAAAATCAGGGAGTATTCTTAGAGGAAGTGAGAAGGAAGCTAGGTCTTGAAGATCAAATTGAATGGGCCAGGGCAGAAGACATGCCTGTATTACCTCTTACTTATGAAAACTGCTCCAGTGCAGTTTTGAGAGATGGACTATGTCACCTACCCATCACTGGGTTGCAGACTCAGGCTGGTATCCATACACCTCTCTACTCCCACCTTCCTCAAATGCCACTGATAACTTCTTCAAGTCCTTCAACCTTTTATCCTCTTTTTCCTGTTCTTATTCTAAATGAATTACATTGTCTCCAATCCTTTCATGTTTCTTTGTTCCTGTAGTTCAATTCAGACTTTATGTCTAAATACTCTTTCTTAGAGTGAAATGTGAGGAATAAAATATTATTTGTTTATTTGGACATATTCCATGTAATCTACTATTATGCAATAAAAATTCCAACAATGGAATCATGAAAAAGTCCTAAGGAATTCTGAAGAAAACTCATGAACATCACAGAGTTCTATCACAAAATAACCAATTAAAAAAAAAAAAAATCCACAGATACTTTTTTCTACAGGTTTCTAAACATCAGAATTAATTCTTGTATATTCTAATTTATGAGTTAAGGATGTCCTGGGATGATGTATTATTTAGTACACTCATTGAAAAATAATCAAATTAAGGTTGATTAAGCAAAAAGTAGAGTTCATTAAAAAAATGCACAGAATGCACCATGGGACACAAGGGCAGGCACGGAGTTGGGTAGCCGGAATGCACCAGGCCAAGGGCCTGAGATTTTATCACTACTCTCTGGCCCCCTCTCATATCTCCTCTGCTATAATTTGCCTTTTTCACCTTTCTTGCCCTAGGCTGTCTGGTTTGTATCCCAGTCTACCTAATAGAAAAAGGCTGGTAATAGCTCTTTGGTTTTATCTTCTCTATTCAAAATAAAGCCACATGGACACAGGAGTCTCATAGGCCAATTTCAGATCTTCTTAGGAGAGAAAGATTATTCAACTCTAGCTTTAAGCAGATGTTCACTCCTGGACCAATCTAGTATGTCCATGGGAATGACGTCCTTTGTTACAAAAAGAGCCACCAAGAGTCCTCCTACTGTAACCTTGTGGATTGGGGTTGATGGAAAAATTCCCAAGGGGGTGGGAGAGCCTAGGAAAACAAATCTTTTGTGAACTTAACTTACAAAAGGTTAACAAAACACAGACCCTATCCCACTACTTTAGCTGTTTGCTTACTTCATCCCTGCTATGCCCTAGCAAAGTGTGACAATGATTGGAAACATCATCAAACCAGTGAAGAGTAAATTAAAATCTCCAGACTCTGCCTAGCAATGAAGCACAACAGGCATAACCCTAATGTCGGCCTATAACTAGAAGCTGCAACTAACTGTATTCTAGAACAGCGATTCTCAATAGAAGTCCCTGGACAGATAGGATCTGCATCTCTTATATCATCTGAAATGCAAATTCTCAGACCTGAAACTCAAGTTACAGAATGAGAATCTCTGGGGCTGGGCCCAGCAACCTATGCTTTATTTATTTAACAAGCCTTCTAGGAGATTCTGATGCATGCCAAACTTTGATCACCACTCTTCTAGACTCTAGAATCTAGAGTATTGTTTGTTCGCTTCTTTGCTATTTCAACTTGGTCCTAAAATGCAAGTTAAAGAAATTTGAATAGTACCAAGAAAAAAACAGGACTTAAAATGGATGTCCTGAACTTGATGCAAGAGGGCAACTTTTGTCACAGGGCATTTGCAAATATATGTACTCTTTACTGATTTAAGAGAATTCCTTAAATAATTCTGAACTTCATCATTTCTCTCTGCAGACATTTGTCTCTATTATATACCAGGACTTCAGAGAGGCTGGAGCTACACAGATAAAATACTGGAGCCCTAGCCTCAAAGAGCTCCTAAGTTTGGTGTTGTGAGACAAATGATAAAGACAAGGGACAAGAGACTTAGACAATAACAATTAAATTACAGCATAATTCTGGAAATATTAGAAATGCCTATAACAAAGGAAAAGCAGTTCAGAGAGGCTTCCCACAAGAGTTGGCATCTGAGCAGTAGAGAGCAGTGAGCGGGGGTCAAACTGATGTCAGGGGGAGAGTTGCATGTTAGAAATCAGGAACAGAGTGAATAGAGGAATACAATTTTAAAAATGGCATTTGAGAGCTAAGGCAAATAATGTTTCTGGAGAGGAAGCTGCTGACATTCTTGGGCTCAAGTGACGAAGGCCTTGCATATCACCCTTAAACGATTATGCTAAGCATGCTTTTTCCTTTTCTCTTGGACAGGATGCCCCTCACTCCCATACTGGATCATGCTTCCTAAAGTATTTACTCAACACCATTCTTATCAGAGATTAGTAGTGCAACTGCAGGTGTAGAGACTGTTTTTGGCCCTGAGAGTATTTAGAACTCAATGGAACAATGAGTAAATGAGTGCTTCCACTTATCATAAGCTCAATAACTTCGGTTCCCTTGGGCAAATCATAATTTAAGAGAGAGGAGGGCAAGTACTGAACTCTTGTATTTCTGGAAGAGCTTTCTGCAGGCATCCCCTATAGGCAGTATTATGGATGGAGTCCGAATGTGGAGGGGGACTCAGGCAACCTTACCCTTGTCTTTATAGAGAGAAATGGGTGAAGAACAAATCAGCGCAGAGGTGACTATCTGGACCAGCACCATGGGCTAATAGAACATGTGGGGTCTTTTTCAAGCAGTTAGGTTTCAAATTTTATCTTTGGCATGATACGAAATCACAACCTTGAGAAAAAGTAACAATATATTTTACAAGTAAGATTCCCTCAGAGCAGACAAGGAAGAAATGGCATGTAAAACACACAATGTATCAATAAGAATTGATGGAAAAATAAATGAGATAAGAAAAGAATACTGTTCTCTCTTACACACACACACACACCCCTAACACATACTTGAAAAAATATAGTTGAAAATAAATGCAAGTTAACCTAGAGAGAAAAATGAACTTGCTACATAAAAATTAATTGGTTTGACTCATATTTCTCTATTAAAATATTCATTAATGGCAATTGCAATCAATTGATTTATTGCTTTGCATACAGAATCATCTGATCACCCATATAAATTAATTTTAACTGTGAATTTCACAATCCTCCCCCCTTCTTAAGATATTAGGGACACCCTTGGTATCAGCGTGTATATATTCACAGTGCATTTCTCTGCTCGTTTTTACTCCCAAGCTACAGAGTGGGAGAAAGAAGAAGGGACTGAGATCTGTAAGAGGACTTAGAAGAGTAGAAACCATCCTGCCCTTTTCCTGACCTTGGTGAGAAAAATCTGGACTTTCAGCAAACCTAGGGGTACATTTCCCTCTCTCCTAGTGCCTCCACATCCACCCCAGAAGGGCAATTCAGTTTACTTATTTTCTGAGATTTAACATCGGGCTGGTGAGATTCAAAATGTTTATGCTCCAAGCAAGAGAACCTTTTTCATTGTTTGCCAATCTGTGTCAGATTTAATCTAAATCTGTAAACACCAGTACATTTTCGATTCTGATGCAATTTCCTTAAATTTACCCTACAGAGGAGGCTTTTTTGTTGTTTCCTTCTTTCCTTTTTTTTTTTTTTTTGGTAATCTAAGAGTAAAAAAAATCCCTGAACCAATTGGTCAATCGATCAACAAATTAACTGCTAAATAATGGATTGGGCCCTGTCTACATGGTGACAGGGTGCCCAGAATAAAATATGTCTCTACAATACTCCTTTGAACACATGCCTAACAAAGCAACACTTGCTTTTCCTAACTAGTTTACACAAATGCCTAGAAACCAAATAGAAAAACATGGGCTGATAATATTTTATCATTCATACAAGCTGAACAGAAATGGGCATTACATTGAGAAATGAACAAAACTTGTTTTCTTTCAAATTAAATTTTAATGTAGCAGAACTTTACATGATCCTTTGAACATAAATAAACTAGGAAGACAACAAAATATTTTCCACTGCTAATTATACCATTTATATTGAACATGGTGTAAAAGTACACAAGAAATAATGTTACTAAGTAGACAAAAAAATGAGAGTAAAAGGGATTGGAGGAGGGAGGGGAGGATGACAGAACCATATAATGAAGTTTGTGTTATATAAGAATTATCCTCTACAATGTTTCAAGTCTTGGTTATTTACTTCAAGGCTTTTAGTCTGGAATAATGATGATATGAATAATCATCAGAAGCCAAAGCTGTAGCTTAGAAACCTAGTCAGAAAGGATGTAATATGGGGGAAAAAAAAAAAGCTGTATATTAAAAGGGGGACATTTAGGACTGCTCTTTACAGATAATATTCGCACAACTTTCGCAAAGAATATCACAGAGGAGAATGGGGCTCTCTCCCCAACCTGCATTCTCCATTCATTTGGGGTTGTTCAGACTGATGGTTTTGGGGGATGCTTATGGATTTGGGACAGAAGCAATTTTCAAATGTCCAGGTTGGAGGATTTCCCTAGACTCTGGATTTTCATGCACTGTTCACACAATACAAAAATCATTTGACTGTTGGAGACCCAGGTTGTGAAACAGTTGGATGGCTTGCATAACTAGAAAAAAAATCTTAAAAATATTTCCTCCTTTATTAAGTTTGATCTATTTTTATTCAGTAAGAGTTACTGACTACTATATGTGCAGCTCTGCATCTGTTTCTGTGGGATAGGGCTCAGTGGTTTGGCAGTGGTCCTACCAAAGAAGACTTACATCACCCACAGAATCACAAGAATACTCTGGGAGATAAAATAATAACAAAAATAATAAAATAAAAAATAAAATAAATATTGATTTGATCTTGGCACTTGTTGAGTGTGTAGGGTAGAGGATAGAAAGTGAACAAGTTTTGGAATAAATGGATTTGGAATTAAACATTAGCTTTCAATAATTGTGCTTCCCATGAGAATAACTAGATTACTTCAACTGTGTGTTTGTGTGTGTGTGTGTGTGTGTGTGTGTGTATTTGTGTATTTGAAAGTAGTGGAATGTGAATAAGAAACAGCAGAATTACCAGAGAGAATAAAGGGGAGTGCTGATCCTGGCATTTAGAGCCCCTCTTCCATTAAAGGCATTTTCTAGTTCTGGGAGGAATGACCAAAAGGTTGAGAAGTAAAGCTAAACTTCTGACAGCCTCCCAGGATAGTAAAAAGCAAGATTGTGTGTATGTGTGAAGGACAAAACTAACCTTAAAATATCTTGAGAATCTGATCAAGGAAAAGAAGAGGGAAAGAATCAAGAATCAATATCAGAAATAACAGAGAATATCAATACAGATGCCAAAAATATTAAAATGACCATATGTGAAAATATTACAAATACATTTGTGCCAGTATATTTTAAAATTTAGATGAAACAGAAAAAAAAAACTCACAGAAAAATAGACACAAGAAATACCTTAAGAAAACTCAAAATTCAGATGGCTTCATAATTTAATTCTACCAAATACTTAATAAAGAAATAACGTCTGACTTAACAGGATTCAAAAAGCTCTACCCTGAAGGAAAATATTGATAAATTTGATTAAAAGACATTATTAAAAGATTAAAAGGCAAACAGCTGCATAGAAGATGATGACTGAAGATCTTGATTTTATAATATATTAAAAAACCCAAAATATATCCTACAAATCAATAAGAACAATACTAACAATCTAAAAGAAAGGTTGCTGGGGATTTAAATTGGTATTTCAGAAAAGAGAATATAGAAATAAAAAAAGTGTTGAACCTCATTAATGTCAGGAAAATGAGAGTTAAAATCAAAATGAGATATTACCATGTTCTTACATAATATCTAAAATGAAAAACAGATCCAGTGTATATAGAATTCTATAGTGCTAGTGGGAGAGTGTAAATTAGTACAAATCCATTGTCAAACTTTCTGGCATCATTTAGTTAAACTGGAAATGTATATTACCTGTAACTTGGCAATTCCACTACTAGGTATAAACCCAGCAGAAATCAGTGAATGCTTGCAACGAAATACATGTATAAAACATGTTTGGAGCAGCATTTTCACAATAGCTGAAAATGGTAAATATCCCCACCATCCTTTAATGATTAATGGGAAAATATCTGGTGATAAAGTCACACAATGGAATTATAGGGCACACAGGAAACAAATGGACTATAGCTACATCCAACAACATGGGTGAACCTCACAAATATAATGCTAAAGCAGGGAAACAAAAGAGTTCATGTTATAAGGTATGATCCATGGCAATATTAAAACAAACGTACAGAACTTTAGCGTTTACCGGTCTAAGATTGTGTGATTAAAATGATAAGTGACTATGTGATATCAGGCTAATGGTAACCTCGGAAAAGGAAAGGCACAGTGACTGGGAGGGATATGGGGGCTCTGGGGTGCCGGTACTGTTCTCGATCTCTTGACTTGATCTATGCGGCAGGCCCATGGATGTTTACATTGTGATAAATCTATCATATTATGATAAAACTATTCATGTTTTTGAATGACTTTCTGTGTATGTATTATAATTCACACATACACAGATTTAAAGAAAACAAAATCTAAAAGCTATGGCGGAAGGCTCTGTGTTGAAAAAAAAACCTTGAATTTCTCCTATATAATATGGTGACAATAAGGACTACTACCCAAGGTTTTTAGGAGATGTGAATGAGATACATTACCTCACATACAGCAAACACTCAATGCTACTAAAGTAATTCTTCACATAGGTGAGGAATTCTTCACATTTGTGAAAATAAAAGGGGAAAAGAGATAAGTTAAGGTACAGGCTGAAGGATGGATAAAATCTATACTTCATTTAATTTTCAAATCTGGGTATTGCAGTCAAGGACATGATTAGATGAACATCTGTCAGGAGTGTGTAAATGAGGATTCCTGTGTTCGGTAGAAATGTATTCAAAAGATCATCAAGATATTTCACAAGGAGAAAAAAAAAAAGATATTTCACAAGGAAAATAATGCTCAAATAGAACATGAAAAGTACCTATATACCAATTCTAACACAACAGCCTAAGGGAAAAGTTTTGATCTATTGACTCTTTATTTAGCAATTGAGGCAGAAAAAAGAAAGGCAAAAATTTAGGAATTATCCAATTACCTTTTCTTCTCTTTTTATCTCATATCTCACACCCAATATATTAGGAAATCCTCTGGCATTACCCTTAAAATATATCCAAAACCCATCCGTGCTCTCTATCTCCCACCCTTCCCCAATACCAGTATTTTATTTTAATGCTTTCTCTAATTGCTCCGTGTATGTCTTTCCTTTGACCCCTAGGGCTGTTCTTCACACAACAGAAAAGTGGCCCTCCAAAAACAAAGCTCAGAATTGGTCCACTCTCCCCTCAAAACTGTCTAGAGGGACAATGCCAAGATCCTTACAGTAGTCTACCAGGGCCTAGGAGATTCCCTTCCACATCTTTTCACCCTCCCACTCCCAACACATGGACACACATACTTTTCTCTTCCTCAAGAAAAGCCTAACACACAAAAAAAAAAAAAAAAAGAAAAAAAGAAAAGCCTAACACACTCATTCTCCTGGGTTTTTCTCCAGGAATTTTCTTCCCCAGAAGGAAGAATCACTCATTTCCTCCATCAGTCATTTCCTCACTTTCTTAGGTCTTTTCCCAGATTTCCCCTATCAGTGATGCCACCCTGACCACGCTTTCTAAAGTACCCAAGTCACCTCTGCCTTACTCTGTCCCCCTTTACTCAATACATCCCCACACCCAGGAATTCTATACATTTACTGTCTCACCTGTTTATCATCTGCCTCTAAGACAAAAGAAATTGTTTTCTTTTGTTCTCTGATTGTTGTACCAATGCCTAAAAGAGTACCTGGAATGTGGTGTGTGTTGCCCAAAATGTGTTGAACAGAGTGAATGTGGAGTAGATTTTTAAGCTCTACACAAGAATGCCATTAACAATTCAAATGAAAACCTGACTTACCCTCAGTTCAAACTCTCCTACATTCTTTGATAAGCTGGGTAATTCCAAATTTACTTATTTAGGTTCAAGTCACCCCATTTATACTCTTCACACACAAACTCACATATACACACACAAACACACACAAACCGTCTTTGGTTAACCATGATGTAGATTTCTATTCAAGAGCAATAAATACCTAGGTAAGGTCTCAAAATGTTAATAGCTGTTCAAGCAGATATTGCTGTCTCAAGAAGTGACCACTTAATGAATCACCACTACCAAAGGGGTCAATGAGGCCAGTCCCAGATGTGTCATGTTATTTCAACTTGCCCACAAATGAGCACATTAATATTAACTGGCAAATTGCGTATCCTTATGTAAAAATGATTTGGGGAAACTACACAAGTGAGAGGTGTTAGAAAAGTTTCCACAGCCTGTCATCTTGCAAATCAGTCTGTTTTGCACTCATTACTTACATGATAATAGGAAATCTGATTTTTTACTTTTCTCTCCCTGATAATTTTTTTTTTTAATGAATAAAGCAATACGGATGTGGTGCTCCAGAAAATGTAGTTGATAAGCAGCTCCCAGGCTTAATTCATAATCATTTCAGCAAGTGAAAGGTACATTTCTAGGAGACAACTGTTCCAGTCATACCAACCTATGTGTTTCTTAAACTCTGCCTTGTCTGAAATTAAAAGATATTGCAATTCTTGATTGGAATGGTTACTCTGGAGAAATCTGAGCATGCCTGTTCAATAAACACCATGAAAAACTGTGTTGATAATTTCATAACTTAGAACATGAAGCATCCTCTGACCCCATATTCTGTGGTTCTCATCCATGAAGCTCCCTTCCTTTTTGCCAAAAATGACTTCCTTCTCTCCTTCCAAACAGATATGTTTCCAAATTCACTGGAGCACCAGGCTCAGAGGAGTTTCTCTTCAAATGAGTCTGCCTATTTCTTCTTGACTTCTTGCTTTCCTATCTTCCTTCTCCCTCCCCTTTTTGAATATATCTTTCACTTCCCTCATTGCTCTTATGCCTTTCTGTCTTCCTTTTCTCCCTCATGTTTGCCACTAAGACAACAAAGAAATATATGGAAAAATGTATATTTGAAATAATAATACCCTAATAACAAATCAGCCTCAAGAAAAGGTGAAAGGCAAAACATGAAGCCAAACTTTTCTATATTGTTGCCATGACTGGGGTCAAATCTGACTTTGATATAATCCTGAAACTAAGGTAAATATGAAAAAAAAAAAATGAAATCACTCATGATCTTAACAGCAGTGAAATGCAGCTTTAAAACACTGGTGTATGTTTTTTAACTACGCATTATTTAACTCTGTATAGTACATAGGGTACTGGCTACAGTTATACTGAATGCTTTGTAACCTAGTCTTCAATTTTTTTTTTTTATTTTTTTTTTAAAGATTTTATTTATTTATTTGACAGAGAGAGACAGCAAGAGAGGGAACACAAGCAGGGGGAGTGGGGGAGGGAGAAGCAGGCTCCCCACTGAGCAGGGAGCCCGATGCGGGGCTCGATCCCAGGACCCTGGGATCATGACCTGAGCTGAAGGCAGACGCTTAACAACTGAGCCACCCAGGCGCCCCCTAGTCTTCAATTTTAAAGGAATTTTCACTGTGCCTTTATGAAGCAAAGTGATGGATAATGTCGATGATGACAAATTTTTGGAGAACTGGATCACATTAATCCTCTTTTCCTTTGATATTTGACTATCATCTGAAGAGCACTTAAGAATTGCATGGAGGGGCACCTGGGTGGCTCAGTGGGTTAAAGCCTCTGCCTTTGGTTCAGGTCATGATCTCAGGGTTCTGGGATGGAGCCCCGCATCGGGCTCTCTGCTCAGCGGGGAGCCTGCTTCCCCCTCTCTCTCTGCCTGCCTCTCTGCCTACTTGTGATCTCTCTGTCAAATAAATAAAATCTTTAAAAAAAAAAAAAAAAGAATTGCATGGAGAGGGGCACCTGTGTGGCTCAGTTAGCTAAGTGTCCAACTCTTGATCTCAGCTCAGGTCTTGATATCAGGGTTCTGAGTTCAAGCCCTGCATTGGGCTCTATGCTGGGCATAGAGCCCATATTTAAAAAAATAAAATAAAATAAAAAGAGAAGAATTGCATGGGGGATATCTTTGTAAATTCAGGGCTCCAGTCTAAACCCTACTGAGCCACAACCTTCAGTAAGGGTCATGCTTCAGCAACTTCAAATATCCTTCCAGGTATTTTTGAAGACCCACTTTCCCATAAGGTGGGATATAAATAAAGGATATAAATTAAGGATATATTTCTCTCCAGCTGCCATTGAGTTTGAACATATAAACTTTACATTTGTGTTAAGGTATGGCGATGTTCTATTGGCTTGTCAAAGACCTTGGTTTCCAACATTTTTTTTTTTTTTTGTAAGAAACTTGGCATGCATGACCACATTATATGTATGTTAAAGCCTCAGTGGTAACTCTGGTATGCATCGAGAGTGAGGCACACATAATCCCTGACCCAACCTCTGTCATGAACCAGGCTTGCTTTGAGTGATATCCTATCCTCACCCAAACCCCTCATTTCACAACTGAAAAAACCTGAGTCCTACTAATTATGCCATGACATACCCAAAAGTCAAAAGAGTCAGTGATAATCAGGCCAGGACAAAACTCCTCTGGGATCAGATTCTCAGCATATTGTCCTTGTCACTGCTCTACAGAGACCCCATGGGCACCTGAGCACCCTTCTTAATGTCTGCTCCTTTCTCTTATGTTTCAACAGGAGCCCTGCTGTCTCATGAGGTGCTATATTAGCCACCTTCTATGACCTTCTCCCTTTGTTTCTTTTATTCTCCTTGCTCTTTGAACACACTGAAAGAAAATATGTATTTGTTCTCCTCATTTTGCATTTGTTTCTCTACTTCCTTCAACTCTACCAGTGTGATTCCTGCTGCTATCTGTGAGGGGTTTTCTTCTTCCCAACATTTAAAATATATTTGTATAACTCAGAGAGCCATGCAAAATTTCTCCATTGAAATTCAAAACCCAACCAGGCTGACCTCATTTCAAAATAAGACCAAATCTCAAGCCATCTAGTTTTTATTCAAACCATTCTTTTCCATATTTTTATTTTTTTTATATGAAAATATTTTTTTCCTGTGGATATTTTGTAGCTGCATGAGGGATTTTAGAGTGTTAATGAGAAATGGGCATGATAATGCCCTGTATTTGCATACCACTTCACAGCTTCAAAATCCTTCTACAAGATTCATTTCTCCTAATAAGAGTCCAATAAGGGTACTGGGTGACTCCTGTGACCTTTCCCTCCCCTTCTGGCCACTGAGTCTTTCAAGAGGGATAAAGTGAGCTTCCCAAGGTCTCTAGGTTGTTAAATAAGCATATGCACTTATGCATAAACAAATTCACACACACTTCCAATAAGTACTGTTTACTATGAATCTAGTTATAAATCTATTTACTATGAATCATTATCTAAATATTATGAAGCTTGGGTATCTCTTATTGGGCCAGCTTTCCATGGCTCTCAGTCTACCTGAGGAATTCATCAAGTAGTATTTTGGTGTTAAGTCTTAGGAAGAGAAAAGTTAATAGTAGAATAACATGGTTAAAATGTACTAGATTTACTTTAACCCATGTATTCTAACAGAATCCTACTGCTGTTTATATCCACCCCCTTCCTAAAACGACAAGGGTAATGGAACCTCTCTCAGCCCAAGAGCATACACTGACTTGGTATTTGGCATCTTCACTGATATTTTCATATCAGTGGTCAGGTTAAATATGTTCTTCTGACCCACTTCTGGTCAATGACACATGAGAGAAAATCCAATGACACCTGAGAGAAAACTGGCAAAGCTGCCCTTGCTCCTAAAAAAGAATTTTATTAAAACAAAACAAAACAAAACCATGATCTCTCTCCTTGTTGGTTCTAGCTTGAAAGACCGGAATAGATGAAGCCATTTTGCTGTGTGGCGAAGGGCATAGCTAATTTGCCACTAGTCTTTCTGTTACTTGTAGTCTAAGCACCCTAGCTGACTCATGTTAATTCTCCCATCCTTTTCTGGGAGAATTCCTGCTCAGAGCTCTCCGGCCATCATCAGTGGTCAGAAAATATACCTATATAAGGTGTGTATCTATAGCATCATCCGTGGGGCCCGTGAACAAAATTAAAAAAAAAAAAATATGTGTTCTTCCAATCAAATTCCTCTAGTGGAATTTAGAATTGGGAAAATCAGGAAGCTCAGCTATGGGATTCAGCTGAAATGTCATGTAAATTTGGGGATAAGACAGCTAAAATGGATTGCCTTCATTCACACTAGAGTTTCATGAGATTATAGACTATGAAAAAATCAATGGTGGCTAGCCAAAAGAGGGAGAGAGTAAAGGCAGAAGGAACACACAGGGAGAAAAACATATGACATAGTGAAAGTGCCTGGCATACAGTAGGTACTCAATAAATGTGTTGATTTTTAATGCTGAATGTCAGTTGTTTATACCTTTTTCACAGTCTATTATATATATATTGCAAAAGTGAACTCTGGGATCTTAAGATAGCTGTTTCAACAATTTGATTCCTACTTTGCCTTACCAAGTATTTCTAAAACTAGTCCCCAGAGTAGCAGTATTCTTCTTGATCCCGCTCAGGTAATCATGGCCAGTTCAAGCCGAGTGTAGGAGCTACATGGCTGCATTTCTGTGTACTCAGGCTCCACTTTAGGGACACAAACAATCCTTGAAGGACAGTCATTAGAAATTTTTTTTTGAAAGTGTACTGTAATAACATGGTAAAAATTTTAATCTCACAATACCAAAAAAATAGATAACATTAAAGATGAAGTATGCAGACAATGGGTATCAAACATACCCATACAATGACTAAAAATAATTTATAAAGTAGCATCAAATGTGGACAAAAATGGGGTGTTTTGTGATAAGATCAGACTTATTAAAGAGGTAATATCACATTTATTATAAAATGGGTTAAAACACTGAAATTTAAAGTGTAAAAATTGCATCTGATATTCTAAATTGATATGTATTTTGGGTTTAAATTATTCCTTGGTCTGTGTAAAACCATTACCTCTGTCCCTACATATGCAGCAATAATTATATCTTTATGTTGCTCTTATAGGATATCCAAAGCAAGGACAAATAGAAAAAAGCTATAAAAACGGCATGACAATGTCCTTTTAAATTATGTAAACCTCATTTTATGTAATAGTGTCACTGAACAAATAATCAGTTGGTTGAGGAAGATAAGTGGCTGTAATTATTTATTCATTTTAATGTTTGTTATTAAGTCTTCCTTTTGCTATTTGTGGCCATTATATGACGAAAGATCAATACAAAGAAGATGAGAAAGTGCAGAGATGATGGTTAATTATCAGAAAGGAGAAAGGTAGGCAGATGCCTGGCTTCCTGCTGATAATCCCACTCTTCATCTCACAAATGTTTCTCTAGTTAACATTTTCCTTGGCTTGAAACAATACAGAAAGATAAGCAGCTGTCCAATTCCCTTCTCTGTAGGTCAGGCATCTTTCTTATCACTGGAGTGGGTTTCATGAGGCAGTCTGTCTGTCCTGTTTCCTGCTGTACCCCAAGGCACAGAGTGGCACCTAGCATGTAATGGGCACTCCACATTATTTGCTGAATGAATAATAACTGAACAAGAAGCACACTGAAAAGCATCATAGCCTGCGTAGAAGACTTGAAATTCACATTAGCATTTTAAATGCCCTGAGAAGGCCTACAGTAAAGGTGCCTGCTCAGTTTGTCTAAACTTTATATGACCAAATGAATTTTTCCAGTGTTTACTGATTGTATTTGGGGAAGCACTTTGGAAATATTTTTGAGACAACTTTTTCAGGGTGGTATGATATTATTTTGGTTTCCTAAAGAAATGACTTCTATTCAGTTGGAATATATATATACACACAAACATATATATATACATATGTATATATATATATATTTTTTCTAATAAGAAAAATTACAGTTCAAATTGGCATGCTTAGGATATCACCAGTTTATCTAGTTGGTGATTCCACAGAACTAGGCCCTTTTCAAATGCTTTAGATATTGCCTTCACTACTTATGTGGCTTCCTCTCCGTATTAACACTAGAAGCAGTACTATCATAAAGCCTTGTTCCTAGGAAAGGGTACACCTAGGGATAGATATTCAAAGTTTTAAATATCCTTGGACACATAACATACATACACACACACACAGACACACACACACACACACGACAGAGAAGAAATTCACTTATCTTATGATCACTTGAAATACAATGATTGTATTAATCACAAAGTCAAAAGTGTCTATTATAGCAGTTTGTCCATGTGGCTTTATCAGTCCCACTATCCATTTACTACCAAGTGCCTCTCCTTTAAGGAAGTACCATAAAGAAGCTCTCTATAGCTCCTAATGCTGGTTATCTACAGATATAAGGCTTATAAAGGTAATTTTTATTTTCTTTTACATGTTTTTGTTTTATGCTCCACAATTAATACAAACTGTTTTAAATCATTAAACACCAAATAAGTATCTTCTATCTTTATGTATATAATAAATTAAAGCTGTGGATTTAGGATTACCCATACAATTATATAGCATACAAGAGAGTAAAATGACCCCACCAAGAAGGATGGTGCTACACAGCTTTTTTCCACTGCTTTGTATCCATCTCTCCTGAATAACCCTGCTCAAAATCCATAACACTGATACAAAGAGAAATCAGCACATGGCAAAATGGTTACTCTTTTGGGAAACAGACTTGTCAGACCTTCTCACGTTCTGCAGGAGAAGAAAGTTTTAAAAAACTTTAAATGCTATATATCAGTTAAAAAAAAAAAAGATGTTATATTTCTAAGGATTAAAGTTATTAAAAAAAAAAAATAGGACTTTCTGAAAGCACTGGAGGCCTAGATGAGGTTCCATGAGCACAAATTTATAATGGTCTCAATATGCCTTGATGTGTTATTTTGATTTTAATCAGTAGCATCAGTTGCCTCAGAATTAAGGAAATGAGATGAGCCACACATTGTGAGCAAGTTCCATAGACATACATCTTAGGAAAGAGCAAAATGATGTCTCCCACTTTAATGATCTGCTCTTAAGCAATGCAATTCAAAAAGATCTATTCAATTACACAACAAAACAAATAAACCTATCATACTTACTATCACTGTGATCTTAATGAGTCACTTAAATTTTCAGAGCCTCAGTTTCTTCCTCTGTGACATGGGAAAAATAGCATTAATCTCATGATTTTTACGAGCATTAGGTAACAATCTCTGTAAAGGTCTGACTGTGGTATCTCTTATATACTAAGCATTTAATTAACCACTTTTCAAATAAAAATTTTTTATTTACATGCAGACCACTAGCCATTTTATTTATCAGAGATATAATAAAGATTATCAAACTGGTTAAGCACTAAAAGATGAGAGTGCCAGTGTACATAACTGGGTTAGAATGATGTTCAAAATATCCACTGCAACGTACTAAAAATATATATCTGATTTACTGATTTGTGACATTTGTTTCTTTGCTGAACTCGGTTCAGTCAGTCTTTTAAATTTCCAGGTCATATTTCACTCTGACTCCATACTGATATTTTGATCACCCCTTACTTTACCTAATAAGTCCCACTACCTAATATATCCCAGTTATCACAGTGTATATGTATGTTTATTTCTTGTGCTCTGTAATGTATATTCTGATTTGAAAAATGGGATTAACTTTTTATTTGGAGTTTTTCCCTTCTATCTCTGGGATATTCTACTAAAACTCCTCACTGTAGAGATCGCTGCTATGAATGATCCAGCGTGATGTAACCTCACCAGACCTACACTGTTATAGGCCTTGTAAGTCTACTGCATAGCCCTTTGCTGCTGGAATCCCCTTGCTCAGTGGTCAGCTCTTTTACTGGTAAGATGGCTTAAATATAAGTAGCTTTCATTCATCCACTTCTGCCAAGGTAAATGCATACACCTTTCCAAGTCAAACAGTAGGACTGGAGATAGAGACAGTTCGGTGAGGCCCTTTTCTCCATTCTGTCCTCTCCAATTCTTTTTCCTTGTTTAAACAGTCATAGAAGACCCAGCTCACATGTATGTCCAACAAGATAAAAAGAAAGGGAAATCTTCTCTTCCTGCTATGTGCCGCTGTAAGCAATTCCCTTTGAGCCTTTGAGCATCATACTTAAATTTCACTGGGGCAGATGCATGTTCTCCCCATTTCCCTTGACTTAAGGTAAACATGGAAGAATGACTGCACTCTCTTCCTTACATCCTAGCTAATCCCCCATGTCTTCCTCTCATAGGCTGAGGGAGGAGAGGGGAGCCAGTGTGATGGGGGTAGCTGACCTTGTTCTGCTTCTAAACAAGATCTAGACAAATTTCCAGCCTTGTAATTGTCACATGATAATTGTGTCAGTCCTCTTCAAACTACTTGCCAATTCTAAGATGATAGAAAGTCTTACTCAACATCCTGACACTCACTAAATAAACAACAAACATTATATCCAATATACCAATAGGTAGGTATGTAAGTATACCTATACTTACACACACACACACACACACACACATATATATATATAATTTTTTTTTACAGAAGCAAGTTCTCCTTTGAACTTTTAAAACTATTGAGCTGTCCTTATAACTTTCAAATGTGAAGAACTAATGAAATAAATAAGCCATAGGTTGGTATTTAGAATTTATATAATACTTGTATTTGCAAAATGCTTTAGAATAATTCAATCCATAATCTCCATAACAGCCCTAGCAGAAGGACCCAGTTATCATCCCCTTCATGAATGAGGAAGCAGAAACCTGGAAAGGTTGCATGAGATCTAATGCGAATGATTGGTGGCAGCCACTGCTTAAAGCACAGAGGTCTTGACTTGGAGGAATGTTGTTCATCCTTTGGGCCCTAAAGAATGAGATTTCTTAATAAACCCATGAGTCACAGAGAAGAGGCAAAGACTGACTATGATTTTACTAGGCTGCTTCCACTGCATCTCATTGATGGCTTAAATCATCTCAGTGCCGCTGAACCCTTTTCAGCAATAAAATAAAAAGTGTATTAAGTGCTAAATTCTGCCCATAACTGGTATTTCTCATTGACTGCAAGTTTATGGAAGTTGTCAACTTCAGAGACCAACTTATATGAAGGCAATCCAGCCTCTGTAGGTAGATGAATTGATGTAGTCAGAAATGATAGGGATAAAATTAACAAATTTACCAATCTTTTGGAGCTGAGGCTACATTTGCCAGTTTTTATACTCCAGCACCATCTCCCTACAAAACTCCGGAGTTGAAGCATTCATCATTCTCACCTTCAGACACTGTTACCTAGATACCTCAGTTTAGTTACAAGCTTGAGATCACCATAGCAACCAATTAGTATTTATGTTGCTAAGACAGGATGCAGAGAAAGGGGAAAGCAGGATGTGCTTACTCATTTTTATGTGATCTCAATGGAGAAAGGATAAAATGCTGATTCCAGTTTCCAAATTCCCATTGACTTCTCCCATCCTAATTTATATTCACATTTGTCTTTTCCACAAGTAATCCACTTAATGGCCAAGCACTTTTGGTATGTACGATAAATTCTATAATTGCTAATCGTGCCCAAAAAAGTGCGAAGAGAGAGCAAAATAATTACATTTTCTGGCATTCTAGCCTATTGTAGGATCTGGGTTTCAAAATCTAAGCCTTCATCTCACACTTAGTTAAGCACCTCCGCATCAAATTACATACCCTTCTCTAGCTTTTTAACAAGACTGTGACATGATTTATTGTTATTTGTATTTTGATTGCCTTTTAACCTCCTCACTTTAATTGTAAACAACTCGAGAAACACCAAGAGAAACATAGAAAGAGTATGGGTTAGTTTGGCCCAAATTTCAATTCTAATACTAACTAGCAAAGTAGCAAGATGCTACTGTTCCTGGCTGTGTCTGAAACAAGCACGGGGAATTTATTCCCAGAGCCAGAGTTAGTATCTTGAAATTAGCATAAGGTAAGTGCTCATTAAAACTTACATGGGGGTGCACCTAGGTGGCTTAGTTGGTTAAGCATATGACTTTTGGTTTCAGCTCAGGTCATGATCTCAGGGTTGTGAGATCCAGCCCCACCTCAGGCACTGCACTGGGCAAGGAGCCTGTTTAAGATTCTCTCTCTCCCACTCCCTCTGCCCTCCCCAGCCTGGTGTCCAGAGTACACTCTCTCTCTCAAAAAAAAAAAAAAAAAAAAAAAAAAGAGTAATTTTATTTTATTTTTTAAGCTTTTTAAAAATTTATTTGAGAGAGAGAGACAGCAAGAGAGAGCAATACAAAAAGCACAAGCTGGATGGAGGGGCACAGGGAGAGGGAGAAGCAGACTTCCTACAGAGCACAGAGCCCAACAGGGGGTTTGATCCCAGGACCCCGGGATCACTACCTGAGCCAAAGGCAGACACTTAACAGACTGAGCTACTCAGGCCCTCCAAAAAGTAATTTTGAATAAATTATTTTATATATTTGCATGCATGGATGCATGTTCTACAACTGAATATGCTGTTTCCTTTTAAAGCACTAATTCTTGGAAAATTTCCCTAACGGAGCAGAAAATATCTAAACCCTTCTTAGTATGACTATGTGTAGCAAAGACACTAGAGCACTTGCCACAAAGCACCCTCAGTTGCATGGACATGTGGATGTCTGTAATATCACCAATCACCATTGGGTTGGGACCCTCTTGTGTATTCTGTTTACAGGAAAACAGGAAATCTCCATAAGCAGCACAATTTCTCCCAGGTTCATCCTGAAACAGTTCCGCACCCTTTGGAACTAATGAAATAGACAAGAAACTATTACTCTGAAAAGCTAAGTGTCTATATAGTTTGGATAAATTGGGTAAAGAATTAAAATTTCCTTTCAATCTAATTTGTTGTAGGCTGTTTTAATGGCAAATAAATGGTAAAAGCTCTGCCCATGGACCATATAGGAAATGGAGCAATCTTTTTGGTTTGGTCTATTCGATTTCAGTCTCTTTTGACAAATCAAGTAGAGGAATTAGTCAAACAAGTTGACAAATTCTTTAAGTGAAGTTGAGTTTATGTCTTAGCTGTTCTAAGTAGATATTCCAATAAACCACTGCCTGAATAATCCAGCACTATTTCCTCATCAATCATAAGCATACATGGCTCTGTCCCCAAAGTCACCTTCCCAGTTTGCCTATAACCTCTGAAGTCAGCTCCGGGTCCCATGTCTCTTGTATCCACTCTCTGCCATTCTCCATTTCACTGTCTTTGATAGGGTTATTATAGATATTAACAACGAAAAATGATTGCTAATGCCAAACAATGCTAGTAATAAAAACAATCAAAACTAAGTTTACTTGGGCTTAACTGATAGAGATGAGCAGTCTGCACTGTTATCTTGCTGGCTAATTTATTTTTCACTGTTTCTTCCTTACGTAGACAGAGCCTCAAGATTTTTCCATTCAATATATAAAATACTGGTGTGCTTTTTCTCCCAGAACAGCCAATTTCAAAGGTGAAATGGTGGGCAGAGCATAAGATACTTACTTCTATCAAGGACTTTATATAAGAAGCTTTTAAAAGGTTTAAAATTAGGGGCAGCTGGGTGGCTCAGTCCGTTAAGCATCTGACTCTTGGTTTCAGCTCAGGCCATGATCTCATAGGTCATGAGATCTAGCCCTTGAGGGGCTCCCCGCTCAGCAGGGAGTCTGTTTGAAAATTCTCCTCCTCTGTCCCTACCCCTGCATGTACTTTCTCTCTCTTTGAGAGAAGTAAATCTTTAAAAAAAAAAAAAAAAAAAAAAAAAGCTTCAAAAAAATTTTTTTTAATAGTATTAAATTATTTTACACAAAAAGTAAAGATTTTTAAATATATTTTTCTAAGTTTTTTTTTCTTTTAGTAGTAAGTAATCACCTATGTTAAATAGTGCCTTTCTCTTTTAAAGGCCAGCTCATTCCAATCTAGAATAATTCACTCCCCCTAAATCTCCAGTGAGAAAAATATGATGGAATTGTGTAATTATATTCATAAAAGAATGAAGGCATTATCTGCCTATGAAAATCCTCCTAGACCTATTATAAAATCAAATCCAGGCAAATTAATTAAATAGAAAAAAAGTAACAAATATATTTTTAGTACCTACAATGTGAAGTGCCATGTACTAAACATTGTAAAATATACAAATATGAATTTATAGTCCTTTCCATTGGAAATGAATAAATCACTTGGGAGATTGAACCTAAATAGGTGAATAGTTAAATAGTATTAAAAGATTACCTACAGAAGATAAGTTACAAAGCACAATATGACTCTAAGGCCTAGAGAACAAGATAGTATGGGCACTAAATAGATGGAAGTTCAGAGGTTTGAAAAATCATTTCAGATGGAGAGTGTTCAATCCACTCACCCTTTGCAAGTGTTTCTTAAAATTGTACCATGTACTCCCTGGGGTAACACTTTATGGAAGAAAGAGGATTAGAGCTCAGATCCCTAGAAAATGTACTGTACAAGCCACTAGTTTGGTGTTTATCATAGAATGCCTTGTGCTACTGCTTATATTTTTAGAAGGGTAAATAATACAACAGCAGCAATAATAGCTAATAACAGCTACAGTTTATAAAAGCCAGATGGTATACAAAAGGTTCTATATACATGATTTCATTTAATCTTGCATCAACATTTTGAGATTAGTTTTTCTAAAACCTACTTAAAAGAAATTTGGCTTAATAAGACTGGGTTGCTCAGTTGGTTAAGTGTCCAACTCTTGGTTTCAGCTCAGGTCATGATCTCAGGCTTGAGAAAAAGGAATGGGCTCAACATAGCTTGATGGTAATATATCCGTGAGTTCAAAAGTATGTGTACTACATCGAAGTCTGTGTTCTTAACTACTGAGCTAGATTATGAATTCTGTGATGTTAGAGTCAATGACTCTTATATCTTGGTATTCATCAAAGTGACTGAGTTTGAATTTGACAACTGAATCTTCCAATGAATATCTTTATCATTAGTCCACCCAGAAATAAGTGAGACTTTAAGAAACCATACTTCAGACACATCTAAAGTAGTTTAGTGGCTTCTTAAATTAGATATGTTCTTTTAGGAGAGTGAATTAGAGAGTACTCTTTTGGCACTAGACACTGGCAATCTGAGTCCTAACTCTGGCTCTAACCCACTGTAGTTATAAGACTTTGGGTAAGGGATTTACATGCTCAATGCCTTAGATTTTCATATATAAAATGGATTAAATGATAATATCTATTATTTATGTTGTTGTGAGGATTAAATGACAAGATTTACATGAAGCACCTAGAACTGTGCCTGACAGATTAAGTGATCAAAAATACTCACTATCATCAACATTCTTTGGCCTTCGGAGACATTCCCGTTCTTTATGAAATGGAGAAATTTAATAGGCCATCATATATTCCGCAGTAACTTTCCCACATGGAAAAAACGTCCTAAAGTGGCAAGGCAGGGTTTGCTGGAGGACCCCAGAGTGAAAAAGCCAAACACAGAAAACAAGACAAAATTTTAAAAAGTGTGGAATAACACCTCAGAGTCTATGTCTGTGTTCAACTCCCACCCCTAGTGAATCTGATAAAAAGACTGGAGATGAAAATGGATCCTCTTTTTGCTGAACTTCCAAAGAGCACTTGAGATTGCAGTTCTATATAAAATTTTCTTGTATGCATTTCAGGAAGGATATGTACATACACGTGTGTATGGAGTATGCACGTGTATCAGCATTTCTTTTGCTTCCTAGAATCTTAAAATATGGCTTAGTGTTTTCTCCTTGTTTTATTTGTTTTGAATTGTTTTTTTTTTAAATTATCTGTGTTACTTAAGATGCAACAGGAAGAGGTCTGAGTTGGCTTCTGTTTCAATGGCCTTGTCATTCAATCTGCACGCAGACACCTTTGACATGAAAATCTCCAAATGAAAAATCAAGATCTATTCAGCTTTCTATGCCTTACACCAAGACTGTTTTAACCCACCTCAAAAAAAGCGAGACTCCCAGAAAAGATTAAAAATAATTATCAAAATTTTTTTGACCCACATACAAAAACTTTGACACAAAATAAGCAACCCAAATACCAGATTGAGAAAATTCATCACTTTTTCAAGCCATAGAAATACTGATTCATTTCTGTCTCTAAATCAACCAATGAATCATAAATCAAAACAATCTATTAACTGCCTATTGAAATTTTAGCCTTGAACTTTGTGAGGTAAGGAGTGAAAAGGGAGGAAAGAAGCTAACAGTTATTGATCACTTGTGCCAGAAAATTTACTTATGGATAACTGTTCTATAGGCCAGTCTAGAAGAGGGTTAAGATAAGGCTAAGATAACATGCATCAATTTTCTCTGGCCCTGCCTCAATACACAACCAGAAGAACTCAAATCTCTTCTCTTAAATTCTACTCCCAGGTAGTTCTGAGAATTTCTGATAGTGCCTCATCTTCTGGGCAACCACCTTTCATTTTGCCCATCACCTCATTTTGGCCACTCAGACCTTCATAAAGGTCACGGCCTTCTGTCTTCTCTGTTTCTCTTCTACTTTTGATCACCTCTTCACAATAACACTTCTGATTATTTTAAGCTCTTTATCTACAATCACTCTCTTGACATTACTTTCCTCTTTATCTGGTTTATTCTCATTAGTCCATCATTCCACCTCTTATCCTCTCAATAGCCTTATCTAAGAGGTCAATTTCAATCTTCAGCATCTTCCTTGACTCCTAGCTTCCCTTCACAACCTGCATCCAATGGAGCAGACAATCTTACATACATATATGATGCATGAAATATATACATATAATCTCCCCAAACCCTCTTCACTACAACTGTGCCTCACATTACCATTTTTTATGCTCTGAACCACAGCTAAGGCTTCCGAAATGGGCATCTCTCAATTTGATGACTACAACAGTCCTCAATAGTTTTCCAATCTATTTTATCCACATGACATTTATACTAATTTTAAAAACACAATCTGATTATGCCTTGCTTTCTCTTAAAGCCTTTTAGTGATGTCCTGGTTTTATTTTTGTTGTTGTGGTTGTTGTTTTTTTGTTTGTTTGTTTGTTTTGAGGATAGAGTTCAAATTTTTTGCCCCGTCATTCTAGCCTTATATTTCATCATGCCACCACCACACAGTCCATTTGCTAACTATACTTAGCTTCCTTAAGTTACCTACAGATTTTATATTCTCTTTTCTTTTGCATCAGTGTACATTTCTTTCCTCCATCTAGAATAGGCTTCCGTATGGACTGTCTCCTACCATCCTAAGGTTTCACCTTCAACTAAGTTATTTAACAGAGGTGTTCTACCATTATAGCCCACTCCCAAGCCTGTATAAGATGTGCTTCCTATGTGTTTCCACAGCACCTGTTACGTCCATTACCAGTTCTTACACCACACCACCTGCAACCGTCTACTTGGCTCTATCTACCTCACACAAAATAATGAGGCAGAAGTCATCATCAACATCTTCCAAGTACCTGGCCTATAAAGGATACTCAGTTGATATCAGGAGAATAAATGAGCAATGTAAAGTGAAGGTATCTGCCACCAAGTAAATGCCTCTACCAATGAAAATGATGCCAGTACCTCTACCAATGGTAATGATGTTCATATGATGAATATATATCCGCATCTTAAAATCATTCTTATATTCTTCTAAAGTAAAATAGAAAAGTTGCAGCTATCAAGTAATATTTTATAGTAGAAAGTATCCACTAAAGAAGTTTTCAGGATATCTATATTTCAGTTTCTGATCTGCCTTTAATTAGCTGTGTGGCATTCAGCAAATTAAACACCTTCGTAAGCCCATTTTCCTCATTTGTGAAACGATCTGGTTCTATTAGATGACTGCTAAATTCCTTTTTTCTTTGAAAACTTCCATAAATTAGTGATCTCTCTCTTCAAAGATGAAACAATCTATTGAGAGGGAAGGCTTAGCAAAGAATAACAATTACAATTTATCATATAATTAAGGACTAATGAGAGCTCTTGAAATTAAAACTACAAAGGGACTTAGGATAAGTGGAGTGATTTGAAAAATAAAAATGAGGGGCACTTGGGTGGCTCAGTTGGTTGAGCATCTAATTCTTGACTTCAGGTCAGGTCACGATCTCAGGGCCCTGAGATTGAGCCCCACATCAGACTCTGCACTCAGGGGGGAATCAGATTGAGATTCTTTCTTACCCTCTCCCTATGCCCCTCACCCTACTTACACTCTCACTATCTCTAAATAAATAAAATCTTTTTTAAAAATCCCATAAAAGGGGCACCTAGGTTGCTCAGTCAGTTAAGTGTCTGACTCTTGGTTTCAGCTCAGGTCATGATCTCAGAGTCCTGGGACTGAATCCCACGTTGGGCTCCACACTCAGCATGAAGTCTGCTTGAGATTCTCTCTCCCTCTACCTCTGCCCCTCCAGCTCATTCTCTCTCTCTCTCTCAAGTAAATAAATCTAAAAATATTCCATAAAAAAGGAAGAAAAATAAAAATGAGAACACGAGAACAGGTGAGTCTGGAGTCAGCACTGAATGGAAGCTAGAACAGAAAGGCACAGAATCTACAGCAATTTAGTAAGTGTCTAAAACACAACTGCTATTAGGGTCTACACTGGGTCTAATTTGGCCAGGGCCCAGAGAAAAGTGATGAATATAAATAACAACGAAGTAGCTTGTAATGTATTAAAACAAAAGATTCAGTTTAAAGATTTAACAAAGTCTCAGTCCTTAAATTGGTGAACCTTCATCTATCAGGAAACTCAGCTATACAGAATGACATATGCCTGTGGACTTTGAATAGTGACAGCTTTACTGTAATAATAATAACCACAGTGCTGGCAAAGGAAAAGACAGATGGAACCAACTTCTAGGCCTTACTGTCACTCCTCCTGATTACTCTTGCTTATTTTGAGCACCGACAAAATGGTGGGGCTGTTATCATAGATCTTTGCATAGCATTGATTCAAGTGTGTATTGAAACAAGGCTGCTACTGTGTAATTCATTTATATCACTGGCTCATACCTGCCTCTTCTTCCCTTCCTTCGATCTTACATATCTCCAAGATGAGCATTTATCTTACTTTGCTCTCTTGTTCCTCTTCTGTTGTCAGTCTAGCAGGTGTTCTTTTCAGATTGCTTTCATTCTTCATTATTCATTTTGGGTCTCTTTCTACTTTTGTGTCCATTTTTATCCTTCCCTTCCCTTCCTGTGTACCTCAGGCGCCAGAGCCATCCATTTGTCAGAAATGTTTGGTGCTATTTGTTTGTGGTTATTTCCCCCTTAAACTAGGGCTTAGAAAATCCACCTGGAGAGCCAGTTCTTGTTTCTAAAGGGAGAAAGGCTCTCTAAGCTTAGAAGTTAAAAATTAGAGCTGTCATTTTTCTTCACACCTGCTCCAGACCTGCTCCAACCATTCTTCAGTGGCCCTTTTTGGTGCTGAATGACATCACCACTTATTTTTTCCAGCAATAAATTTAGCTGAAGTGCTTTCGAAACTGTGTGGTCTCTGATTTTCCTGTTCCCAAAGGTCAGAGGTTCCAGTCACTATAGGCTCATTTAGCATCTGCCAAGTTGTTAGTGCTGGGAATCAAACAAAAGTACTTAAATATGTATACAAATTCACTTCTTAATGCATTTTAAATTGCTGCTCATGGAAAGACCTTCCTAGAGAGTCACCCCTACCCTTGCAAAGTGATTCAAAGCCTACCACCTGGCCCTGGCTCATTAGATGATCTCACAAAACATGCTGTTTCAGCATCTTTAGGGGAGGAAGATATGACCCACCAGCATCAGAGAATGACTGGTGACACTGTCGAGGCATGGGAGGGACAAAAGCTTCAGAATCAGTAAAAAGTTCTCAATTCAACTTTTATCAATATAGCAAAAAAAAGATAAATAAATATTTTTTTTTAAAAAAATAGAGAAACCAAAACTTTAGAACAAGAAACACAAAGTATGTCAATGTAGATGAACTTTTGCTGGGAGCTACACAGGGAGCCTTAAAACAGTGGCCACCTACACCCAGTCCTATTAACAGTCTGTATGCTGCAGCATTTCTGAAACCTGTCCTGACATCCAGTTCTAATTGAGCACTTTATTTTTCAGTTTAGTCAACTACTTTAATAGGGCCCCCAGCTCATAGACATTTTTTGCCTTCTGATCTGAATATATGCAGCTGTATGAACTGACTGACAACAAAACTCTTTCCATTTTAAAGTAAAGATTTCTAATTTACTTTCTTCTAGATTTTATTTATTCTGAGGGGGAGAAAGAGTTTGTATATTGTCTGATCCAGAACTCGGCTTTTCATTATTTAGGGATTTCTGTAGGGTATGTATAAAGTTACCTACAACTCTGGACATTTTTCATTTTTTCTGTTAACAATCAATTCTTTAGATTTTTAAAAAATAAAATTTCAGGGATGTCTAGGTGGCTCAGTTGGTTAAGCTGCTGCCTTCGATCCCCAGGACCCTGGGATCGAGTACCGCATCGGGCTCCTTGGTTGGTGAGGAGCCTGCTTCTCCCTCTGCCTCTGCCTGCCACTCTGCCTGCTTGTGCTCTCTCTCTCTCTCTGACAAATAAGTAAATAAAATCTTTTAAAAAATAAATAAATAAATAAAATTTCAAAACATCACACCATCCTGTCCAGTATTTCTGTAGTTTCAATTTCACTTCCTTAGCTTCTGTCTTTAAAGCAGCAGCTTCAATACTAGGTGCTTAACTTTTTAACTTTCCTACAACTCCTCGAAAAGGTGTCTAATGTAATATCACAAAGCAGTATTTGTAAACTCTTTCTTCGTAAAAGCACACAGACATTTATCTTTTACTATCTATGAGAGTTCTTTCATGTTTCTTTGCCTGAGTTAGTCAGCAAAACAAATGTTTTATCACTATCACTATTCAATAAAACACCAGATATTTTGATAAAAATAATCAGATATTTGAGCAAATTTTCATTACAACATTACAGAATTTTCACTCTCTCCTGAATCAGTTTTTCTGTTAAAACCTCATGGGACAGGGCGCCTGGGTGGCTCAGTGGGTTAAAGCCTCTGCCTTCGGCTCAGGTCATGATCTCAGGGTCCTGGGATCCAGCCCCACACTGGGCTCTCTGCTCAGCGGGGAGCCTGCTTCCTCCTCTCTCTGCCTGCCTCTCTGCCTACTTGTGATCTCTCTCTCTGTGTCAAATAAATAAATAATAAAATCTTTAATAAAAAAAAACAAAAAACCCAAAAACCTCATGGGACATTTATCCCAGGTTATAATTTCTTTTCACTGGACATTTGTTCATCCATCCTTAAAGAGTGCAGGACACAGCACTTCACTGAGTTTCTCATACAGACTCCTTAACCTATTCGTATTTCATATCTAAAAGGGCATGACCTACAGAATGTCTGCTGGAAAATGGTAAGAAAGCTCATAGAGTTATAGAAACTACTGATTAGTTTATATTTCAGTCATTTATTAGGATACTCCAAAACCTACAGTGCTCCAAGAGTTGGATGAGTTTTTTATTTTCATCTTCAGGTATTACGTTTTCTATATGCAAAAATAATGAGAGATCTACGAAGATCATATTGGATGGTATCTGACCATTGGAGAGTGTTGACTGAATAGATATTTATATTGCTAGAATTACAAATGCAGTTCTAGAAGGAGATCTCTGGACTTAAGAACAGTGGAGTTATAACTTGGATTTTTTTCACAGTAGTTTGCACATCCCTGAAAAAAGAAAAGTTTAATACTGTTTTTTTTTTTAATTACAAATGTAGTATGGGCTCCAGAAAACATTCAAGCAATAGAGAAAAAGTAATCTCTCATCACCCTGCTAAAAATCCCATTTACAACCCTAAATATTTGAAGAGACAGATATTAAGAGTACCTTCCATAGTTTTTCAGACACGTTTATTCACTTATATAAGAAATAGTTCATATCATGCATACTGTTGAGAAAATGGTCTTGTTAATTTTTAGTTTAGTTTCACTATAACACATAGAATTATATTCCTTTTGTTATGTAGCTCTAGACCATTCTCCACTGGGAATGTGCTCTAATGCAGCTTTCCCTTTCCATAAGATGGACAAATAAGGTTGTCTCTAATTGTGCATTATTTCAAAGAATGTGGAGTTGAAAAGTCTTGCTCATTTCTGTAGATATTTGTATAAGACAGACACCTGAAAGTACAATTATATAGCCAATTTTTACATGTACTTAAGATTTTATAGACACTATAAATGGCTTTCAAAAAAGGCTTGACAATTTATTGTCCTGCCAATAATACACAAGGTGTTTATTCAATGAAATTAAATATTATTATTCTTTTAATTTTTGGCAATCTAAGATTTAAAATGCTATCTTATTATGCTTTGTGATTATCTTAACCATATATTTGATGCACATTTATACTTATTTTTCCTTTGAAATACCTCTTCATATTAATTTTTATTCCTTGCGTTTTTTTCTTTTTATAATTCATTTGTGTGAGCTTGTGCATATTAGAGATAGTCATCATTTAAAACTATTAAAAACTGTTGCATGCATTTTTTTTCCAAATCTGTCAATTGTTGTTGCACTTTGCTTTTAGTGTTGCCATTCTGAAGTTTCTATTTGTATTTGTCAATCTTTTCCTTTAGGGCTTCCTAGAAATAGAGGTCATCCTAGTATTAGTTAAAAATATACATTTCAATAGGCAGGATTTTGAAAATTGCTTTTTTTTTCCCCTTTCCAAAATAACTTGAAGTCTACAAAAATGTATTTCTATACACTAAAAACTGAAAATAACTTGTAACTGAAACACTGCTTGACCCAGCAACAACTCCTCTATTTTGCTGATAGGAGGGGAGAGGAGAGACCTGGTCCATGGCTGGCTTGAACATAAACATTAGGCTACCAGATGAATGAATTTACTGTTGGTTTCCCCTCAGGGTTAACTGTCCACAACACTGCATCCCTCCAGGGAAGTGATTTTGTCACAAAACCTTATGTTAGTAGGAATTCAATTATAGTTTACAAAGGTTATGTGAAAAAAAAATGTGAATGCAGCTGAAGTGTTTTATATCCTCAATTCAGATAAATGTAAATGTAGCAGGGGGCCCAGGCTTATAGACACAATGACCTTATGGTCAACTAGTGTGCATTTTGACATCTGTTTCTGATCACAGGGCCATGAGGTGGGACCCAATTCCTCTTCAAATGCTAAATTGTTTAAACTCATTCTTATCCTTTTTAAGTCCTCAACTATTAAATAAGTAGGCCATACTCCCCTTGTTTTTAATCTGTGTGGGAATAAATCATTTCCTCTGCCAGAGCCTTTCCAATCCCAACTCCTTAAGGTGTAGTCAGAAGGACAAGACTAGATCCAAAGTCAAGAACACGAAGCTTACTAGCAAAGAAAGTACTGAAACTCATTCTCGTTTTTGCACACACAAAAAATTTAGACGATAGATAGATAGATAGAGAGAGATAGATAGTGCTCCCCGAAGGCCAAAATGTATTTGAATTTGTGTCAAAGAACTGTATGCCACTAAAATACTCTTAGAACCTTTTTGGGAAGCTACTATTTTTGTGGCACCAGAGCTATGGAATTCAAATAATTATAACAAATTGACCTTTTATTTGCACTTATAATCATTTTCCAAAAGGACTAGACAGTAAATTTGTAGTATTTTATGTCATAAAGTTCAAGGAAATGAGAAACAAAAAAAGTATAAGAAATCAGAAAAGATCTTATTTACTTGTTCACTGGGGGTTGGAAGAAGGTGGGTCATGTTTTAGAAGCAATTTTAAAAAGTATGTAGATTTCCCGTCCCCCAATACAAACATTTCTAGTACAAACTGGGGAAATGTTTCATGACTAAATAATGTGCATCGTGCTTCTATTTCAACTCCTGTATTTTACCTATTTTACCATACACTTATTTCTTCATTGGTAAGGCCTCAATTTTTCTTTAAATAAAATATGAAAACCAAGAAAGGAACTCACAAGCTTTTCCTTTGAACTTTTCAGGTGTTGGAGGTGGATGAACTGCAGACTTACATATATTAGTTGGAACTCAGGCAGCCACCTTTACTTTAGGGGAAAAGAAATCAACTTAGAACCTTCTAGATGGAAACTTTGCCCTTTTGCTGCTGCCTTTCCTCTTAGAAAACAAGTTAAAAGGTACTATTGGCCAGGTTAATTGACTTACAAGTGTGTCTTTTTAATAAGTGTCATAAAGTATGTCAGGCTGCTGAAACTTGCTTTCAGTGCGTTTTTTAAAAAACTGTTGTCAACCAGATTAAAGTTTATTGTTCGCATGTGCATTCGGTTTTCAGGTGGTAATGAAAGACACTGAATTGATTTGCCATGCGTAAAGAAAAAGGGGTTGTGTCCTTTGCTCTCTCTCAATGTGCCTTTCCTTCTGGTGTCTCCTCTGAAAGGTGCTGCCAGCAGACCTTGTCCAGCTCTGGACTTTTCCACTTGCAGAACAACTCTCACAGGCTTTGCCGTGTCTATACTGAGACTTTCTGGAGGACGAAGAGAGTGACTGAAGAGTGCTATCTCACAGTGTCCATTAATTTTAAAATTGAGTATTTTGAATAAAATGACTTTAAATGAATCCTCTTTTCCCCCAAGGACTTAGATCATTTTAGAAAGAAGTTTTTTCTTTTGGTTTTAGTTGTCAGATGTTCAGTGTTCATGTAGAGCCAGCATGGCCTCCTTGTCCTTCAAGTCTCAACCTGACCTTTGCAGCTCCATGTTCCCCTGCATGACTGCTTCACAAAAGGACCTAGAACAAGATTTTGGTAAGCAGACTCAAAATATATGACTTGCCAAACACCCTGTTATTTTCCAAATTTAAGAAACATGGGAAGGATATATAGGGAAGTCTCTAAGCTATCACTGACTAGACAACTTTACCCTTTACCTGACCAGTTCTATATACAGTCATTCTGGAATTCATAATCTCAAAAAAGACTGTTACTGTGATTCTACATACACATTTTATGCTGAAGCTTAGCCTTCTTTCAAGGCTCAATCTGACATAAAACACATCTATAAATGAGTAACCTGCAGAATTCAGTAAGGAGCAAGAAGATGATAGTGTAGCTTATGTCCTCAATATTAGAAAAGTCTCTGGCCCAATAACCCCTTCACTTCCTCACTCAACTATGCCCACGTGAAGAATACCATAACCAAACAAAAAGGATTTCTACTGAAGCTAGAAATGCTTGATTTCTGCCCTGATGTCAGAAATATCATTATTTGGGATTTGATGTATTTGTCATTTTACTGTCTGTCTTCTCACACTAGAATCTAAATACCATGAAAATACGAGCTTTTGCAACACTTCTATGTTAATTAACCCTGAATAACATTTCTTTGTACCAAATACTCTAATGTGAAGAGGTTTGTTCCATACCTTTCATCTCTGCAGGTGAAACCAGGGCTGCTGCCAGAGGATGAAGCTGGATGCTGGGAAAGGCCTATGGGTCACACACAAGTGGCAGATTGCAGAGACAGAGTGATCAACTTCTCAGTGTTACCAAGGAAGGCAGTAGCTTTTGAGTAGTATTCGGGTCACATAAAGGGTAGGGGTTAAAAAGCAGGTAGCCCAACTGAAATGTTATACATAGGAAGTAACAGCAAGTATAACCATGAACTAAGTTGGGAAAGAGAGAGAAGACGAATGGAAACAGAAGGAAGAAATACAGGGCTTGGCAGTGTTGGAAGAAACTATAGTCCCTCTAAAGTAGTTGTCCTATAGAGTAGCTGGAAATAAGGCTGAAAATTTTTCAAACTAGCACCTAGTAAACATTGAAAATGTCATTTTTAAACTGACTCTGTGTTCTCCAAAGCCCTCACATCTCCAGGTTTCCTTTCACTCTGGAGTTTCTCTGTTGAGTGTGTGTGCATGTGCATATGTGTGTATACAGAGGGTTAGGAAGAACACACTCAGGTAATATGGCTCTCTTTGTACTGTGATCTTTATGAAACGAGGCTGATGAAGGGCCTGGCTTTGCCCCATGGGCATTCTGCAGCCCACACGTTATAAAATTATCCCATCTATACAGATTTGCTGCCATCTAAAACCAATCCTCATCCTAGGTTTGTAGAATATCTGAAGAGCCCTAAATCAGCACAATGCTCAACTCAGCCCCAAGCCAGCCTTACCTGTTTTATTTTAGTCCCCTAAAATTTCTCCTAGTCCGCAGGCCAAGGGCTCTTCCAATTTACTCTATCTAGACCCTTGTTTCATTGCTTCTCACTCAAACCCTGTGCTCAGAAGCTTCTCTTGAGAGTTAGCTGTAGCTTCCCAACATTCTTGAAACTAATCACTGTGTCTCCTGTTAACTGCCAGTCTCTCAGCGAAAAGCCATGCTAACTCCCACCTCTGCTCCTTCACTCGCAGCCTTCTCCTTGCGTAGAACCCTGCACAGCTCTTCATTCTTCCAAAGCCAGCTGAGCTATTAGGGTCTTTGCTGACAGAATTTGATTTCTTGTCTCTCTGTTACTTGTTTTCTATTTCTCATAGCAAAGGGTCATAATTGTATAAAATGTGCATAATGGTTTGAAGTTCCTATAGTCCTTTCTCAATGTAGTCTCATTTGTCCCTAATAACATCCTTGGGAAGTGGGCTGGACAGTGCTGATATTCCCATTCTGGGATAACATCCTCATGGTGGGGAAGTGACTTAGTCAACTCCAGCACATGGTTTTTCTGACCCTGCTTGACTCTATCTCTTCTGACTCAGGAAGGGTCACAACATGGGATGAGGTTACCTAGGGAAGGAGCATGGAAAAGATGACTTTCAAGCAGGTCCTTGCAGGAATCAATAGAACAGTCTAAGTGGGATAGCAGTATGGACAGGAAAGGAAGTGATTAGCAGGCTGTGGGGTCTGAGAATAATAAGTATGGTGAAGGGGCAACCTTTTGGGAGTTTGGGATTGTCGGGGAAGTAGAAAGAGATGGGAGTGGATAAATCTAACTTCTATGTGCATTTGTGCATGAGTGTGTGTGGACATGTTTATGAGGTTGGGGAGAATTTGTGAGGTATAGCAGTGGGAAGGGTCCCAGAACAGCATTCCTTTCACAAACTCTTCAACTGGCAGCAAAGCAGAGAGCAGAGCCATCACGGAAACAGCACTAGCCTTGGAACCAAAAGATCTAGTTGCTTTTCAGAGTGACACACCCTATGATCCGTGACATAAACCTGGTAAAGTAGTTATTTCAGCCGTGCATGCAATTATAAGGGGGTTCAATATGAAAATGAGATGGCATGTTTGAAAGTATACTATAAGTTACAAAGAGCTCTATAAAAACAATATTTTATTCTCATATTCAGAAGCGTCAACAGAAAACCACAGTGGAAAATCTAGCACACATGTATATACGTGAGTATATACACGTGGACATATCTCCAGAGGGGACACTGTTGAAATCCACTGTCCCTTTCCCCTGGGCTGAGAAGTTGATCCAAAAATCCACTTGACCACTATGACATCTCCTCCCTCATCTCACCCCAGAGGCCCTTCGGGTGAGGTTTCTCAGGATACCCATACTCTTCTTGCCTCCCCTTATAATTCCCCCCTCCCCACCTACATAGAAAACAAAGAGTCCTGCTTGTTGTTTCTTTCAGCATATAATCAACATAGCCAATTGGAAGCCACATGAATAACTTAACCTCATGGCAGGGAATGGACAGGATTGGAAGATACAACAGCTTCCCCAAATTAATAAAGGCTTTTATAGAGCCATAAAAAAGCCATAATTCAATCATTTTAAAAAGGGCATCAAACACAATGCTTATTTAAGGCTGGGTGTTGCTGAGGTATATACAGAAAGGCTAAGAATGCTCACTCAGCAGCAATAGCCCCAATGCCCACCCACCCCCTCCACTTAACACGCAGACAACCTGACCCAAGCATTTAGTGATGATTCTTCCCTGACTCATTCAGGGAAGAGTACTAATAAGGAGGATAACTGAAACAAGGGAGGAATGTTTTCTCTAATAACATTAAATGGTTGTCGTTAGAGTGGGAAAGCCACCTATTCCTGGATACACTTTTTTTTTTTTCGTCTAGCCAAGCACTTTGGAGGTGAATTTGTTCAGGCCACCCTATTCCTTTTTTAGTAACTTAAACGAGGCAATTGCTTTCTCTGTTTCCTCACACAGTAGGGATGACATCAAGTGTCTGCTTCCACATGAAACATTCCAGTTTCAAGATACTATGTTTCCAAAGTCACTGTCCACAGTGGTTCAGCATGCCCAGCCATTCATTCGGATGGCCTGTATGTAACTGTAAGTTCTCCAGGATAAGACTGGGCCAGGCACACTGTGCTCAGAACTCAGAACTGAAGACCAAGGTTGCACAGTTTGTGCCATGCACAAAGATGGTCCCCAAGAGAGCACAAATGGGGCAGACAATGAGTTGCTTCAGTCTAGAGAAAGGGGTACCTTTTTACAGAACTTCCATATGGAAGAAGAGGGATTCTCTTTTTGTAATTCAACAATGACACTGTAACTAGCAGTGGCCTTCATCTGGTCACTCAGGGAGATCTATGCTACTCCTGTTGCATAGTCCTCAGAGCTCTCATGTGTTAAGTGATTTCTCTCGCCAGCCCATCGTGGCAAGGCTGCTTTTCTGAGGGGTACAGAACTGGAGCAGGAAAAGGGCAGGTTAGAACATGCCTCTTCTATTGAAGGGAATATAGGTCTCAGACCTCAAGGAACTTAGCAGGTTTGGTCCAAGCACGCCTCTCTCTGCCACATTTCTAACTTAGCTATTTACGGGCACAAGTGTCCTAGGACTACCAGAGCAGATGCACTGTTAGCGAACAAAACATAAATAAATAACTTCACAGCCAGGATGGACTCTCAGTGACTTGTCTGACCACATAGCTTCCATGAACTTTGCTCTCCTAGATGCTTTCTCAAAGCATGAGGGGATGTCTTTGGGTACCACTGGTACTAAGTGATCTTCCCATTTGCCTAACCTCAAGTGACAAAGTGCTGGTCCTCATATATCACAGTCTTTCCCAGCAAGGATTAGGTCACACTGGGCCGAGGTTTTACTAATGAGATCATGCATAATCAATAAGGGTCGGCTGACATCTTGTCAACTCCATCACTGTCACTAGGGGGGCTGAGGTAAGGCAATCAGGAAGGGAGACTTGTCAGCCACCTGGAATCTGAACAGATGGGCAGCACTGGATGGAGCTGCTATCTCCCTAAATAGGCCCAAGTCTATTTAGCAGAGGAGATAGGTCATACATTCATTCATTCACCCCTTCCTTTGTCCATCCCACACATAGCAAAGTGTCAGATCCTATCTGTACAGCAGAGGATGACACAGTAAAGGACTCCATGAATTTGGAACTTCCCTTGCAGCACCCCCATTCTATGGGGGGTGTTAAGAAACAGTGAGAAAAGAGAAAAAAGAAAAAGCAAGTAAGAAAAAAAGAAACAGAAAAAGAAAGGGAAGGGAAAGGAAGGAAAAGATGCACAAATAATCTCAGATAATGTTATATAGGCAGAGAATTAACATAGTGCAACACGAAGTATAAAGACCCAAAACTTTGGTTTGAGAGGTCAGGAAAGAACATGGACATCTTTCTCTTTAACTAGTCACATACTCTGTTCAGGGCTCTTATCAGTCACAGTCTAAATTGTCGTGATTCTGAACAACAGGATAAAGCCCAGCTTGCTCACATTAATGAGCAATGAGCTCTAATTGATTTGTCACTGGATCCATGAAGCTTGAAATGGACCACACCATTTCTTAATTCAAAAGTTAAACCTGGGGTGCTGAGTGGCTCAGTGGGTTAAAGCCTCTGCCTTCGGCTCAGGTCATGATCTCAGGGTCCTGGGATGGAGCCCCACATTGGGCTCTCTGCTCAGCGGGGAGCCTGCTTCCCCCTCTCTCTCTCTGCCTGCCTCTCTGCCTACTTGTGATCTCTCTCTCTCGGTCAAATAAATAAAATCTTTAAAAAAAAAAAAGTTAAATCTGACTCTCATCAACTACATAGAATTCTTGGACTATTTTATTGGGTCATGGAGGTATTATATTAATGAATATAATTCAATAATTTGTATGTGTTTCCATTCAGCAATTTGTAATACAAAATAAAGTCAGATTTCTTAGTAAGTCTTAACAACAAATCCCAATTTTACTTATTGGGAAAATCCCTATTCTTTTCTCCAAGAATCAACTTCATTTGCATTCTTATATTCAAGTGACTCATTTTATCCAAATATAAAGATCTTATGCAAAAAATTCCAATGTGGGAGAGAAAGGATCAGTGATGTTTGTTTTCCCGGCATTAGTACCTGACTCCCATAGGCATGAGCTCCTACTATTATCACTTATTTCTGTTGTTGGCAAAATTAAGTTACTTATAGCTATAGGACTGAGGTCCCCATTTTCTTGCTGACTAGTGGCTAGGGATCACTCTCAGCTCTCAGATCCTAGGGACATGGCCCTCTCAATAGTGTGGCAGCTACCTCTTCAAAGTCAGCTGAAGAATCATTCTCCAATCAGATATAACAGTCTTATGCAAGAAAACACAATCATGCGATTAACCATCCCATCACCTTTGTCAGGTATCTTAACCTATCTTAACCCAAACAATTGAATGACTATCTTATCATATTCACAGGTTCCGCTTACACTCAAAGGGAGAGAATTCTACACGGCATGTACAACAAGGGTCTGGAATCTTCAGAGACATCTTAGAATTCTTCCTATCACAAATATACACAGCACTGTGCATATATATCATAAGGGCACAACTCAATGAATTTTTACAAACTAAACACACGTGTACTCACACGCACATCAAAAAAAGAATATACGAGCAGCACCCCAGAAACTCATCTATTATTCCCTTCTGTTCTCTACCACCACCCCCAGCGTAAGTAACTGCCATTCTGACCTCTAATTACAGAAATCAGCTTTGCCTTTTCTTTTTGTTTGTTTGTTTGTTTGTTTATATATGTAAATACATATATAATTTGAATCATGCAATATGTACTCTGTTTCTGTCTTCTTTTCCTCAAAATAAGCTCACTACTATTATAGTATTCTATTGTGTAAAAATTTTCACTTTACTATTGATAGGCATTTGATTGTCTAGCTTGGAGTTACTACAAATATTATTGCTGTGAACATTCTCGAACATGTATGTTGGGAAACATATAAGTACAATTTCTAAGTTAGACTTCCCTGGCTTCAATCTCAATTTTCCACTTGTGGTCTGAGGCCAGTTATTTATATTCTAGGTTACCTTTCTTAATCTTTGAAAAGCAGATTATACCACCTTCTCATAATGTATGTGTGTATGAGCAGGGAGGTGGATTTAACTCAATGAATATGTACTCATCTAGGCACTGGAGATACAGCAGTCAACACAGTAAACAAAACACACGTCATTATGGAGTTGCATTCTAGTGGCACAAAGGAGAAAGGAGAGGATGGGAGAAGATAAGAAAAGAGAATAGCAAAGAATAAAGTACAATTATATATAAGAAATATATATGAAATGTTAGGGAAGGGCTAAGGAGAGAGATGTAGCAACAAAGGCAGGTTTGGAGTGTTGGGAAAAAGATTATGTTAAATTGGTTTGTCAGGGATGCTATCACTGAGAAGGCGACATCTGAGCAACGACCGAAAAAAAAAAAAAAGAGAGAAGAAAATTTGTAAATATCTGGGAGAAGAATGTTACTGGCAGAGGCCCTGAGACAAGGATATGTCTAGGGCATTTGAGGAATACAAAAGGTAGAGTAGGATACAGAGATCAGAAAGGATAAGGGGGTACAGAATGATCAGTGTGAAGACTGAATAGGGCCTTTTGAGTCCCTGTGAGTCTTCCTCTAAGTGAAATGAGAAACTGTTGGGGGTTTGTGCAGAAAGAATTATGTTTTAACAGTGTCAACAGAAGCTCTCATGAGAATGCATTATTACATGGGGCATGAAAAATGAACAGAAAGTGAACGATGGGGATGAAAAACATGTAAGGAGTAGACATATGTATGTTTATTAATATGTGTGGATATGTTGTGTGTATACATGTGTGAGGGAGCTCATCTTATGAATATAAACCGTAAGAATTAATATTGGGAAGGCTTTTCAAAGGAAGTAAAGTTTTGGAAGTGTATCTGAATTATAATTTGGATAAAGGGATAAGACATGGCAAGATAACAGACTCACTGTTAAACATAAAGCCTTAATGTCATTCTCCTTCTTTCCCATTTAAAAATGAAACACACTATAGTCAAGAGATTTAGTCATTCTATGTTTCCATAATGTGATTCCTCCAAAAGGGACCAAATTTCTACCAAAGGGGAACATATTTAGTTAATAAACCAAAATCTACCTGTGTTACCACTGAAACCATAGAGTACATCCATCAAGTTCATTGTCAACTTCATCATCACATGATTTTCAACTGTGTAAAGGCATCGAGAAGTGTGATGCATGGGAGAATTATTTTTTTAAGTAATTTCATTCCATTTATTTCTGCAAATGCTAGATATCCTTCTTATATTTCTAGCCCACCCACATCCTTTAAACCTCTCAAGTACTTGAGAGTTCACCTTACTGTCCACACTCCTCCATCTCCCATCTTTGTGTGGTTTTGAATCTTGGGATTCTATTAGGATGACTACAGTTAGCATGCAATTCTCACATCTGCCAATTAGATGCAGTATTCTAGTTTTTCATAGGAGGTTTTCATGACTATGTTGATAATGTTCTACTTGCTTCACTTACGGCATAGTTTGCATTCTTAAAACTAAACTTTTTAAGAAGCTCATTAACTTTTTGAGATGCTATTTCCCCACATATACCTTAAGGAACATTTCTTATCTGAATATCATGATCAATCAATCTTATATTGATCACACGTAAGGTTTGGCTCCAGCCCCAACAACGTCCAGAATAACTTCTCCCCCCCATGGTTGTTAAGAGTCAGATGTAAAGGCAGCTCTGCTCTCACAACATGTGTGTATTGTGCCCCAGTGATCCCATATGTGATGCTCTGTCTTTATGAAGGCAATTTAATTTCTTTTTAAATTAATGCTCTCTCCTTTGATTAGTCCATCATAGCTGGGGGAAAAAACTAAAAGGCTTTTCATCTCCTCTAAGTCTCAGGTACACGGATTCATGCCAGTGGTCTACAATCACTTACAATTTCCACATCTACCATTTACTTTAAACAAGACCATCTTTGGGGAGGCCTAGAACTGCATACATTTGCTTTTCAGACATTATGCTATTTCTCATCCATTTGATTCTAATCAATCAGTGCACATGTGTATACCATATATATCTTCCCATTAGTTTCACTGCCTGTCAGTCATGTGTCAAAAGGTTTGGCTGCTTAGTGGCCTAACGGTGCCTGGGTTTCCCTAAGGGCCCTCACCGCACAGAATCTTAAAATATCTACACTGACCCCAGCAAGTCTGTCCTGGATCCTCATGCAGATTCTGCTTTGTTGAAGCATGTTAGTGATGAATACAGCACATTGCAATGAGAAGTACAGAACTGGTATATGTGAATTGGTATCTATATATAAGGTCTTCTTCCTCACAAAGTCAGAGGTAAAACCTTTCCAGCAAACAGGCTCCAGTCAGGATTTAGGTGGCAATTAAACTATTTCTAAAAAATTACAATAATAATTTTGTAGAATTAACACACAATGGATTCAAAAATTAGTTAGTAATTGCAAATTTTTTATCCAGGTGATTATTAGTGTGGCATACAACTGATTTTTTTAAGTCAGTCAGCCAAGCTCTGATGAGTTCTAACATGGTTATGTCATACTTGAAGTGCTCAGTTTGAAAAACCACACAGAGAAGGGACATGGGGGAAAATCTAGAGTAAATCTTCAGACAAGAATGCCTAAAAACCGCCTCATATATAGAATAAGGGAGAAGATAGAGTGCTTAAACAATAATAAGTCTATGATGTCTTCTTCAGAATCTATAAGTTATCATTTGGAAAAGAATAGAAATTTATTTTAATTTATTTCAAAGAAAGAACCCATTCATTCATTCATTCATTCATTCATCTGAAATTCATGATGACCTAACATGTACCAAGCAGTAATCCAGGCACTTGGATTATAGTAGGAAATCCAAGAAAAGGAACAAAAAACTAAAATTCCTTCCCTGGTGGCATCTACCTTTTAGCACGAGGAAACATCTAATGATGAGAAAGAAAAGCTGGAAATGAGGTCAATGACATAAGGCCTTCTAAGGCAGTGTATGGACTTCGAACCTAAGTGACTCGAAACACTGAAGGGTTTTGAGCAGAGCGGTGCCACAATCTGGCATATTTCATTTGATCATTCCTGATGCTGAGATGAGACCAGACTACGCAGAGACAACAGACCCGTTTGGAAGCTTTGGCAGTAATCAGGAGAAGGATGGTGGTAATAAATTGTACCAGATGGTGACAATGGCCATGATGGACTAACAAGGTGTGGTATGTAAGATCAAGAAGAGTAAAGATGACTACAGATGGTTAAGTGTAAACTATAGGGCAGAAGTTTTAGAATCACAGCAAGTTTGGAAGAAAACTCAAAGATCTCCTAGACCATTATGAAAACAACTCTTAGGAAAAAAAAAATGCTATACTATATTCTAAACATATGAATAACAGTAAAACATGAACAGTTCCCTTAAGGAGATGATATCTATTAGGGGAGAATAAAAATGCAATGTGATAGTAAAGTGAAAAAAGAAGCCATGTAGCCCCAAGTGAGAAAATACTATTTATTCACTCTAGAAGCCTAGACATTTTAATAAACCTCTGAGTCTTGATTTTCTTACCTGTAAAATGTAAAAAACATTTTTTATCTTATTTGCTCATAACACTCAGCACTTACCCTCTTGCTTCTGCCTCTCCTCAAAAATGCCTTTTTTCCTCACACCTCCATATCCCTTTCATCTCCCACACCTACCAGGAGCAGGTCCCCTAGTTCCCATGCTTTGCTCACCCACTTCTAACTTCTACATATAGATTCTCTCTCTGGCTACATGTGAGACTAGGCCTGCCTCTGACACTGCCACTTCTCTGAAGCCATTCTGTAATCCACATCACTCTTTCTCAGTCCCCCAAACAAAAAGGGTTCAATCAGTTTATCACTGACTCTGAAGTGAGACTGAAAAAAATCCCCAAATAATCATCATTTCTAAAGAATTTACTTCAAGACATCTCACATTCCCAATGTTCTTTGCTGTTGGCCAGCAACCCCCCAGAGGCCTCTACTATCTTCCTTAATGCCTTCAGCACATTAAATCTTTATCCCTAGGCAGAGTGACTCTAGATGTTATCACTGTACCTCTTCACTTTTCTTCATGGGCTTTGCACTTAGCAGGTGGTCACTACACATTTGTTGAATAAATGAATCTTAACATTCAAAGTCTTTGAGTTCATCTTGGGTGGGATCAGAATTTATATTAGGAACTCCTCTTTACTCCTTAGCTAGTATTTGATTTCACTGGCTTTTAAAGGCCATTGTTTCCAGTCTATTTCTACCTCACATGTCTCAAAGGGTATTGGTCCAATGTAAACATCTGAATATAAAAATTTTCTGAAGGTATGTAACATTTGTCCTCAAGTTTAGGGGAAAACAAAGTAAAATTAAAATAAAATGAGCATTTCTCATCACCTCATGTACCTCAATTCTGAGACTACCTTTTAACATGTTAGACTCACTGGACAGCAGTCTCACTCTAGAACCCCATTAAAAGCAATCTGTAAGGGGAGAGCTGTCTAGGACACAGTCCCAAAAGGGTCCTGTTTTCCATCTGACAGATTAGGAATGAGCTGCTTCTGACTGTGAGTAGAATGATCTTCAAGGACTGTCAGAACTCATAAAACCAGCAAAATGAGAATAAACAAAGATGATTTTCAATATCAAGACTAAAATTTTCTGATGTTAAATATCACCCTTCACAATGACACTTTCTTTCTCTCTTCTCTAAACTCCAGCATCCCATTCTCTCTCTAGGCTTCACTGTTTTGGATCTGCTTTACTCATGCCTATCCTGCCTGTGTTGTTAGAGTCATCTGTTTGAGTAAGGCACAGGATCTGTGAGGGCAAGCAGTACATTCACTGCTTGGGCACCTCCCTAGTCCTGATAGCACATTAGTTTTAAGGAATTACCATTCTGCTTTTGTGTGAACACTCAGCACAGCTGTCTATCCAAAGGCTACCTTTCTGCTATAAAGCTAATATAACTATTGGTCTAGTATACCTGCCCTGCTCATTGCCCAGGTTTAGTCAAGGGGTAAAGACATTGAAACTTTCAGTTGGTCTCTTTTTCTCATGATCTTAGATCTTAAAAAGAATTCCGCAAAAATGGAGGTCATGGTTATGACATGTCCATTCCAACAGTAGGATCTGGGTGCAAATGGAGAGCAATTTCTACTACCAGGCCTCCAGATTCCCATTTGTTCTAAACACACTCTGTATCCTCTCTAAAATCTGGAGCTTCCTCATAGTCTTTACGCAAATTCCAGAACTTTCCTGTAGCCTAACATCAAGTTCTTTTTTTGTGTAAGTTAGCTGAGTTGTTTTCTCAATTTTTGTTTGCTTGCAACAAAGAAACCCTAACTAATACAAAAGGATAAGTATGCCTTTTTAATTATGACCTCTACAGGCCTTGGGCCTAGGGACCATTGTATTAAATATTTATTTAATGAGTGAATGAATAAAAGTTATTTTAGTAGAAGAGGAAAGATGAGACAACATAAATGAGCATTCAGATTGAGCTGAAGATAGACCTTGCTTTGCCTTGTTTCTTTGAAAACACTTTCTCTCCTCATCAGTTTTTTCCTGCCCTGGTTTCTGGTTTTTAGTAGTAATTTGCTTTAAAAATAATACTGCCATGTTTCTTTGAACTGAAACTATCCGGCAATTTATGGCCAAATTTAAGTTTGGCATAACAGGCTTAATGTTCAGCTTTCCATCTGTATTCTGTGCTTGGCAAAAACCCAGGGAAACTTGGGATTTTAGGCTCCTGAATTTTATAAACCAGTAAACACAAAGGTATTGGAATTGTATATCTTAGCATGAAACATTTTATCTTGGGCATAAGAAATATCAAATTGGACTGTGGTATAGGCAGCTAAGGGATTTGTGCTGCTTCCTCCCTTTAGAAATGTTCTTATTTAAGTACCAATGTCTGTGGAAAGTTATGATGAAACAAAACAGTGATTTACTTTGTTCGGTGTTCCCAGACTGTCCAGCTAACTAACTATGGATTCTATCATGGATTCTCTCATGTTATCTTTCCAGTCGGCCAAGATGGTTAAAGTTTGTTACATCTCATTTCATAGAGAGATACAACAGAGCCCCCACAGAACTGAAGTGATTCCAAAGGTCATAAGGTGGTTAATACAAAGTCATAACCAGAATTTAGGTTTTCCTTCATGCCGATCACCAGATACAAAGTTATTTCGTTACCTGATTCTTTCATACATTTATCCAACAGTTTTGTTTGTGGTATACTTTTTCATCTGTCACGTGCCAGATATGTTATAGGCTTTAGGAATAGTGCTATGATCAAAATAGATGAATCCCTGCCCTTAGACTCAATGTGGAGGCAGCTAAGCATGGGACTGGGTAATTCCTAATACTTGTGAATTTGTTCAATCTTTTAGAATCCTCAACCAGGCCTCTCCTGAATATGGATGACACTGTCCTTGATTGTGATGGTGATGTTGACTGTGATAATGAAAATCATGGTGGAGGCCGATCTCCCATTCTGTATATTTCTTCACTGAACATTAAATATACTATCCTCTGAAAGAATCCACTCTAACCTCCATGTCTCTAAAAACATGTTGACTCCTAAAGCTGTTTCAGTGATACTGTCAATAATATCGCTCTTCTCCATCAACACTCTTACCAAATCCAAGTCCATACCATGGGATGCCATCCTCCTATGGTCCAAGAGACAGCCTGGCCCTTTCTTAACCTCTGATACCTGATTATGACAGTCCAGTGCAAGGTTAAGACACAAACTCAAGTGAAGAAATATTGAATCAGGAGCCAAAATATAATATATATGCAAATATCTCCTTTCAGAAGCCTTATTCCAGGCCATCTAATAATGTCTCCATCTTTTTTCATGTTATTATTCTCCCTGCTGCAGTGGGAGGAGGCTGCTTCTGTGGCAGTGCTTTTCTGCCTTCCCACCTGTTTACATTTACTATATGGCTGCCTAGGGAACCCTGCAGAAAATAATGCTTGTGTGAGCCATTTAGTTGACTACATGTCAAAAAGTAATTTGAATCAAAGAGTCACTAACTTAATTGATGGTGATGGCTCCATCCAAAAACAACCAAAGAAATTGATGTTGTGCAAATTGCTCATATATTGCTCTTGAATTTGTGAGCATATTCTTGTTTGCCTTGACAGGATTCAAATTATCTTTCGGACAGCTCGACACATTACTTAAGATGTGCCTGTATGTGAATTTTAGCTGCTAAAGGGGGCAATAACAACCTTCCTATGAAATTAATTCCCATGACTTCAACTTCATCTTGTTCTTTTACTCAATCCTTGTAAATATCCCTTCTGTTCCTTTACAATTTGTTTTAACCTCCGTTCTAGTCACCATGGAATACAGACCTATTGTCTTTGCAGACCCCATACAGACCAAAGGTCTAAAGGAGCAGAAGATAGTGTATTACAGTCAGTGAAAGAGTTTTAAATTATCTGGACACATTCCCTTCAATGCCACTGGTTTCTATTAATTGTAATTGGGTCCTTTTTGAGGGATGAAGATATTCAACTTATTCATAATAACTTGATTTGCAATAAACCTATCTCCCTGAGAGAACCAGAATTTAGATCCTAGACTGAGGAGTCCAGGCCAGCAGTGATCCCCCCAGAGTGGTGGTGGTATGGGTCAGAGGACTGGGTCATCATAAGGAACACAGTCAGTTTGCAACATGTAGAGTTGTCTACATGAGGATGTAAGAATCTCAAGAACAGTTCTGAAAAGTGGTGCTGTCCTAGGCGTTTCCAAAAGGTACCAAGTCCAGTAAACAGTAAAGTGAAGAGAGCACTGCCTAAAGGGGGAAGAAAGACAGCTATCAGGTATATTTCTAACACTAAGGAGCTGTTGGGCATGTGTGACAGACACATTATCTTCAAACAAGGTGGTATTTATGAAAGAGTAGAAGTTTTCCAGTATTAGGAAGTGGAGTTATTGTAAGATCAGAGGAAGGAAGACTGGGTAGCATCCCACCTTCTTGGCCTACCTCTCTACATGGTTATCATCCCATGGAGCTCTAAATGTCCATGAACATAGCCTGAAAATCAAAGGACTACATAGTGTTCAAGAGGCCTGTGATGGTTAATTTTATGTGTCAACTTGACTGGGCTAAGGGATGCCCAGTTGCTTATCAGCAACATTATCTCTAGGTGTCTGTGAAGGTATTTCTGGAAGAAATTAGCATTTGGTTCAGTAGACTAAGTAGGAGATCTGTCCTCACCAGTGTGGGCAGGCATCCTTCAGTATGTCTAGGGCCCAAATGAGAAAAAAAGACAGAAAAAGGCAAATTCTCTTTTTTCTTCTTGAGCTAGGATGTCCTTTTTCCCTGCCCCGAAATAGTGGAGCTCTTGGTTCACACAACTTTGCACTCAGACTGAATTTAACTACCAGTTTCCTGGTTCTCTAGAATGTAGAAGGCAGATTGTGGGATTTTTTGGCCTCCGTAACCACAAAAGCCAATTGCTATAATAAAATCTCCTCAAGTTTTGTATCAGTTCTCTTTCTCTGGAGAAACCTCACTAATATAGAATCTTAATAACTTTTTATCCCCAAAATACACTCATAGCAGGCTCAATATTTACAGTAACAAAAGTCATTGGTGTAAAAATTTAAATTTATTTATTTCTCTACAATCATCATTAACTTTGCTCTTGAGCCTCATCCATGTAAATGGTGGAAATTTTAATTTTCCAGCTCAATTTTACTTACTCTTCATTTCCCTTCTTCTTGGATTGGAGGGCAGGTGTTTTAAGGGGAGGGCCATTTACCTCTGGTCAGTGCTACACTGGTTGGTATTGCTGGTAAGAGCCCTATGCATATGCACTGGTCTTTCAACATATGTAATACCTGGTAATTTTTTATGAGTGAACTTTGGGGCAGCTGGTTGATCCACACAGCTTGTCTCTTGTTGCTTGAATGCCTGGCTTCTACCCTCAGTCCACTCTAAGAAGACTCCTCACCAGACACTATAGCAGAGACTTAGTTCTCAGCTCCCTTAAACTCTTATGATGGGTTCACAGATACTTCTTACATATTCTCTATGCTCTCAAGTGTCAAAGATGACTCAGTTTTGAAAACCAAATCTATCTCCCTCTCACTCTCTCTCTTCCTCTCCCTCACCCTCTCCCTCGACAGCTCAGCTGCCTTTCCAATTTGTTTGGCTGTCTTGCATTTTTAATGCAAGCCTCTTCCTGATGCTTTCTCCATGACAGTCTCAGAAAGAAAAGAAGGGTTAATCACTAAGTGTTAATCCCATGGTTCTATAAACTCTCCTTCTCCCACTTCACTCTCAGCCTCACCAACCTCTACTGCCCATCCCAGGAAGAGTTTGTTTTGTTTGTTTGTTTTTAAAGATTTTATTTACTCATTTGAGAGAGAGAGAGAAAGGGCACAAGCAGGGGAAGCAGCAGAGGGAGAGGGAGAAGCAGGCTCCCTGCTCAGGAGGGAGCCCAAAGCAGAGCTCAATCCCAGGACTCTGAGATCATGACCTGAGCCTAAGGCAGATGCTTAACTGACTGAGCCACCCAGATGTCCCCCCTTTCCCCAGGGAGAGTTCTTAACTCCCTTCTCTCTTCTGTTTCCCACAACCTTGCCATTTCGGAATTGTTGGTATAAATCCTGAGACCTACATAGGCTGTACTGAGTAAATATCTAGTGTAATAAATTCTACCTCAAAACTCTAGTTTCAGAATAAAGAATTTGCAGCATGAACTTTAGATTCAACATTGAATCTCAAAGCTGGATAATATCATTTGTTGGCCTGAATCACAGATATTACTTATTCTTTTTTTTTTTTTTAAAGATTTTATTTATTTATTTGACAGAGAGAGAGAGATCACAAGTAGGCAGAGAGGCAGGCAGAGAGGGGGAAGCAGGCTCCCCGCTGAGCAGAGAGCCCGATGTGGGGCTCGATCCCAGGACCCTAAGATCATGACCCGAGCAGAAGGCAGAGGCTTTAACCCACTGAGCCACCCAGGCACCCCGATATTACTTATTCTTATCCCATGGACATAGAGCACAGTTTTCATAGTTGGGAATTACACAACTGACTGATGATCTTGGCTCTGTTTGGCCACCTTCTGGAGCCACTCTTTTCCCAGTGAAGACCCCACCATGTGTCTGGATTTCAAAGATGAGGACAGTGACCTAGACTGAATTTAAGCACCCTAAACCTCGTATTAATTCTATGATCCTCCTGAACATCAAATCGATCGTACAACTGCACCTACTGCATTCTTGAACCCCTCCATTTTAGCCTGTGAGTTGCTTAGTTCTACTGACCTGTCTATAATCCATTTTTTTATTGATAATGTGATTGTTTATCATGATACTATAAAAAGCTTTTCAGACAATCCCTTCCCCATGTCAAAACTATCCCAACTCCCAGCGAGATTGTCTACCCTTAACACTGTATTCAGGGTGGATCTGTACATAGCTCTCTCACCTCAGGGACATAATACAGTTAGAATTGAGTCATAATAAAATCTCTTATTTAAAAAGACAAAATAACTTTATCATCTCAGCATTTCTTTGATTCATTTGGCCATTTAAACAAGTGCTTCTTAAGCTTTAATGTGCATATGCATGATCTGGGATCCTGTTAAAAAGCATATTCCTATTCATTGAGTCTGAGGTGAAGCCAAAGATTCTAAGAAGTTCCCAAATTATGTCAATGCTGCTAGTCCATGAACTACACATTATATAAACTATCCATTATTTATTTCAATTTCCCTTGGCTGAGTCTCCCTTATTATTCTATTCTCACTTTATAACAAGTCCCTCTAATTACACAGACATTATGATTGCAAGGTAATCCAAAATAAATGGTATTTTTCTTGCATATAAATATTGCTTAGATGTAAGTACTTTTTACCAAGTTTTGTTTGTTCATATCCAATTGTGCCTGCATAGTTATTATAAGCAATTGTCCACATCATTGCATAATACAACACACTTCATACAACATACTAAAGAAAATATTTTAAAACCCTTTCTTTAGCAAAGCCATTTTCATATGCATTGACTGATATTTAAATGTATGAAAACTGAAGGGAATCAGAATATGTGACCTCAAAATATGCCACTTTGGCATGTGGATTATTTTGAGCTTAAGGCAATTAAGACCCAGCAGCCTCAAGGAAAAAAAAAAAATTACCTCTCCCTTAATTACCTAAAAGAATTTAGATAGGACACGAGACCCAGAAAGAGAACTATTACCAGAATGACCTATCTGTATGGCAGGACAAACATCTAATTACCAACACCTGCTTTTCTTATTGTCCTATGACAATAAGGTGGTGGAATGACCACCACCACACCCCAGCTTTGAAGGCCCAGGTTCTTAACCCATTCCTTACCTCAAGATGGCGTATAATCCTCACCTGCCTGACTTGCCCTTGGGGTTCATATTTTTATGGCGCTCACACACATACGAAATTAAATTTGTTTTTCTCCTGCTAATCTGTCTTTTTTAAAATTCTTTTTAAAGATTTTATTTATTTATTTGAGAGAATGAAAGAAAGTGAGAGAACTAGCATGAGTTGGGAGGGGCGGGTAGAGGAAGAGGAAGAAGTAGGCTCCCCTCCAGGGAGGAAGTCTAATGGGGGTATCAATCCCAGGACCCTGGGATCATGACCTGAGCCAAAGGCAGATGCTTAACCAACTGAGCCACTCCATGTTAGCCCCTATTAATCTGTCTTCTGTCAATTTAATTATTAGACCAGTCAAAGAACCTAGAAGGGTAGACAAAAAATTTTTCCTCCTCTGCAAAACAGTCTAATGAAAAAAGAACCTTGTGTTCTAGATAAAGTCACATGATTGTGAGCAACTGAATAGACTCTGCATTGTTTAATTTGGTCCCATACACTGGCCGGACCCTACCTGTACAAGTCATTCAGCCCTACCTGTACTCTGACATAAAGCAGATAAATCAGAGGGGTGCCTGAGTGGCTCAGTCAGTTAAGTATCTGACTATTGGTTTCAGCTCAGGTAATGATCTCAGAGTCCTGAGATCAAGCCCCACATTGGGCTGCATACTCAGTGCAGAGTCTGCTTGAGATTTTCTCCCTCTGCCTCTCCACCCAACCCCACTCACAAGCACTTTCTCTCTAAAATAAAGTAAATAAAATCTTTAAAACAGATAAATCGGAACCCCCATCAGCTTCATCTCCACAACGGTGCTAGGGTGCTGCTGCTTGGTGGCATCCCACCTCTTGTTCTGACCATAAGTGTGTGTGACGTCCTCAGTACTCAGATCCTCCCTTCTTTCTGCCCTATTCCCTGAAACTGCATTCGTTATCCTGCCCGCTAGCCCTCTTTCTTCATCCCCTCACTTTGTTGTATACCTGTTCAGAGTGTAATGGGGTAGGTTAGGATTGGAAAGAGATGACTGACAAGCAAAGGAGCTTAAAAAGAAATGACCAAATGTCCAATAAGTACCAAGCCATATGCTCAGTCTGACTTCACATTAAGCAGCCTCACTGTTACCCAAAACAAATTGGGTCTCTGCCTCTAAAAACTCAGCTTTCATTTCCAAGGAAATTTTGATGGAAAAAGTTGAACCTATTGTGCCTTTTCTCTTTCAAGTGACATCTCCCAAGCACGATCTGCTGTTTTGCTGGTTTTGCCGGCAATGAAAAATGCCAAGCATTTTTTGTGCAATTTTGAGGCATAAGACCTTTTTGCTGGGCTGGAACACCACAACCACAAAGCAAAACCCATCTTTTGTGCCACTATCAGCAGGCAAGGGCTGCAAAAACAGGAAAGGTTTACATAAGAAAGTGCCCAAATGTTAATCCATTTTTATAACTATGCTTGACCCCAAACTTTTTATAAACTTCTGAAATATTGAGGTAACTCTTTGCTTACTTGTTCCACCTTCCTTTACAAAACAAAGGTAGTCTAGAAGCAGGGAATTAGCTGAAGTCACAATGAAAGTGACAGTCTTCCTTCACCAGGCCACTTTCTCCAGGGCAGACAAGTAGTGGTACAGAATGGAAGCCAGGAGTCTGGAAAACGGAAACCTGGTTAAGGTGCTATGTGGTCTTGGTGAGGTAGGCAGCGGGGGCGGGGAGGCGTGGTACTTTGGGGTCTCAGGCTCATCATCACTTGTGAAATTCAGTTAATTGTAAGGCTCCTTCTAGTCTAACGATCCTTTTCTTTTAGAAACGAAGTCTGAAAACTTATCTTTTAGCTGAACACAGAACCAAAGCACATAAATAACTACGGAAATAGACATTCTTCAGAAATTCCTCCCTAATTATGATCATATCATACTTGGGCCACGTTTACCACTGCTTACATGGAAATGAGGAAATTTTTCTCAGCCTCTTGAAAGTCTTTCTAAATTTCTGCATTAATGGAAAGGTCCACTTACAACAAAGCCTTTAATTCATAAATTGATCTTAAAAATAGTCAAGGGATTATAAGTTACAAAATTAAAATCACTTTTTATTTCATCATAGCAATATATAGAAAGAATCTAAGCTCCTGCATGATAAAGATATCAAAAGATAGTTGCTTGAAGACTTCCTAATATCTTAGTATTTTGTGGTTTTTAAGAGTAGAAATTCTTAGCTGAGAACAATGGACTGCTGAGAGGATGATAAACATGTATCCATGGAAATATCAGAATCTCTGGTATTAGGGGTTGGGGAAAAAGATCTTTCAAAACATATTCCCTCGGAAACTCTGGAACATGCCCTCTACCCCAGCATGACGACACTGAGAAAGACAAGAAATGTTCCCTAGGAGAATGCATTAAGCATGCATGAGGAGTGGAAGCTGGGGGAAAAAAAAAAAAGAAAGTGTGAGAGAGGGGGAAGGCCTCAGAGCACACTTATTAAAAAACAAGACAACAGATCCATCTGACTCACTCACAAGTCTTAGAAATCACAAATAACCACAAGGACAAAGAGAAAACTGTCAAAGATTTTTATTTCTCAAATTATCTTTGTCTGGATTCCATAGAGCATGCTTTTTAATATCACAGATTATATTTGGTCATAGGTGAAGAAGTTGTCAAGGCTTGAAGTGAGTCCAACTCTAATTTAATTTAACCCTCCATGGTCCTGAGTCAGAAAGCAGTAAACAAGTCCCCTACTTCTAGTGGCCTGAGGGAGTATGAGGCCCAGGGGGCTTCTTTAATCTAGAAATGGGCAGATGAATGCACATTGAATTAAAACTGTGTTTCTGTTCCTATAATGTTATGTGCAATGCCCTTTAGATGGAATGAAATAGAGACAGAGGGGGACCAAAAAAAAAAAAAAAAAAAAAAAAGGAGAAAGGGTGGGAAGGAAAAATGGAAAAGGAATAGAATCTAAAATTAAAATCTAAAATATCAGAAAAGGGGCAGAAGATTAAGCACAGGCTTGCTCAACAAATCTCCAATATTAGGTCTCAGAGGAACCTGTTGAAATGTGAAAGAAGTCTTTTTTTGTTAAATCAAGGGAAGATCTATGTTAAAAACTCAGGGGGCACTAAACTCCAACCCTGGGGAAGGGCAGGCAAAGGAAAATACACTTAGTTTCTAGAAAGATTCATACAAATTCAGTCATGATGGCCACTCTCTGGGTTGATAATGAAAGACATCCTTTGGAGGTTTGGTCTCTAACCATTTTATGCTGATATCTGGGAGGACAAAGTTGTAAAAGCTGATTACATCAATTTATAAACACATTCTGGGCTAGAACGAACATGAGAATAGCTCTGGAAGTCTTTGTCTTATACTTAAATTTTCTATCCAAATTGACAAGCCCCTCTTCTGCTGCTGAAACAAATTATAAAAACATGTGTAGGGGTGAAAAAGTTTTTCCTTCTTTCCTTAAAGCATTCTATGGGTGATCTAATAATTAAATTGACAAAAGACAGATTAATGGAAGAAAACCAAACAGAAGTTTAGTAACATGTATACCTATGGTATACCAGGGAGAATCCTAGGAAAACTGAGTCACTCTACTAAATGGCCAAGCTATCACCTTAAATAACATCTTCAGCTAAAGATAAGATGTTGGGGGTAGGGGTTAGTTGAGGGAGGTTACTAATAAAAGACAGTAAACGAATGCAAGGTTGTTATGCAGATTTAAGCTGTTGTCTTTTTCTTTGATAAGAGTGTCTGGAGATTCAAAGTCACTCCCTTCCTTCTTTCTGGTATAGCTAAGCAGACACCCTTACAAATAGAGATTTCTCTTATACAAGTAAATATCACTTACAAAAGAATACCTTCTTGGTTTTCAGAGCTTCTCCAATGTTTGCAGTTTCTTAAAAATAATCAGCCTAAAATAATCCTTTATGCCAAAGAGATATATTTTAGGGTGGCAAATTCTGCTCCCCTACACATGTAAAACAGACCAGCTAGGAAACATACTTCACTAAAAAAAAAAATACAACCTCTATAGCACTCCCTAGACTCTTTTATTAACAAATCCATTTTCAAATCCTCTACTAACCACTGTCACTCTGAACCTTGAGAATCATACCATAAACAAAAGGTCCTTTCTAAGCAGAATGCAGAGTTGTTTGTTAACTGGAGATGAGTCAAGATGTCTCATGAAATATAATGATTCACAGGACCAACCTTTCCCTTTTAGGTCCAACCATAGCCAGAACACTGTGGCTCAGTCCTGGACACAATATTTTGAAAGACAAACTGAAGGACTAAAGGTTCTTCAAAATTGAATGGTAGTGTGACCAGCTAGAACTCAAGACCTGACTTTTACTCCTCACCTGCTTATACCCATTGACTTTAGTCCCACATTTTTCCTTAAGCTCTTCTTTCCAGTTTATCCTTAACTCACACAAAAGACCCTATGGGCATAATATACCATAATGGAAATCAAAACTACCCCTCAAGCAATAATGGCTGCCCAGAGAAAGAGCTCCTGTGGCCCAGACAATGCAGACCAGGTTGAGCTAAACCCCCAGTTTGCACTTGTACGTATGAACCATGGAGTGACCTCTGGAATAACCTTTACCTCATTATAATACTAAAATCTCTGCCCAAGGAGGAGCATAAGCCTCATTTACATAATATACAATGTATGTATAGACATGTTGCCTTAATGCCCATGACCAACTTTATGCCCCCCTCTCTGTATGATGACAAGGCTTCTCTACCTAAATATTCATCCTAACCCTAAATAAAAGGAACCTATTCACACTTGCTCAGAGAGTCATAGCTCTGGAAGTTATTCCCCGTGATCTCCTTACTTGCTGCAAATAAAGTTTACTTTGTGTGATAACTCAACCTGGTGTAATTTCTATCTGTGACTCACCAAGGAGCAAACTCACATTTGTTTGGTTACAGTAGGAATTGTGAAAAGACATGGAACTATATTAACCCAAGGATGGGGAGAAGTTTTCCGAAAGCACTTAAAACCAAATACAAGCTGAATTTTACTATGAACCCTCTCTGTAACCTTCTTGGGCATATTGCTAAGCCTTCTTTTTAGGTCGTTCTTTCGATCTTTACTATGCTGTAGGGGCCGAGGGCAGGCTGCTCCAAGATGGGCCACTCTGACATGTGGATTATTTTGAGCTGAAGGCAAGAGAGACCATGCTGGCTCAAGAGAAACTTTGTCCCTCCCTTAACTACACAGAAGAATCTAAATTGGAGAGTCTTTCCAGAATTAGGCTTATGATAAGAGATAAATTTGATCTGAGTAAGCTATCTATATGGCAGAGCAAATATTTGTTTACAAAACATTTCTTTTTAAAAAAATTTTCCTGTGAATTGCATTCCTTCCCTTTGAAGTCCCAGACCCCATCCCCTTTTCCTTAGTTCAGAATGACATATGTACCTCAGTTTGCCTGATTGTCTTTCGAATTTCCATGTCTGTGTGGATTCCCTGTATGTACACTACTAAATCTGAGTTTTTCCTATTAATCTATGCCATGTCCATTTTATTTTTAGTCCAGGTGAGGACTTGAAGGGGACAGGAATTCTTGCTCTGCAAAGAAGGGATGGGACATTCTGGGTCCCTGACAATGTTACTGATCAATCTATCATAGCCATAGCTGCTAACTCTGGAAAAGAACAGGTCAGCCAGTGTGCTATGCAGCCAACTGCTCCATCCCAGGGAATCCCAAGGGGCATGGGCACATCGAAAGCATACCTCCTGGCTGGGTTTGCCAATGCTGTTGGTGAAGAAACTGGGACAAACTCATCACAAGAGAAGCCAATAACTCAAGAGATGAGGATCTGGAAAAGAGAAAGGGGAAAATTTATTTCAGGTGCCAGGAGCCAGGAGAGGTAGCAGGCTCAAGCCTTAACAATTGACCTGTCCACACACAAGATGGACACCCAGAGTTTTATAAGGAGAGGTTCAGGGGGGTATGTGCAAGAGAGCAGGCAGAGAGCACATAATCATGGATGGGAATTGTCAGTATGTGGTTAGTCCAGGATCTTGGGCAGGCAAGGGGATGTGTGGGGCGTGGTCTACTAGGCATTTTGTTGTTATCAGGGCTCTTCTGTTCTACTAGTTGGAATGTTGCGACCATTATAAATAGTCTTCTTTAGTGCCTCAAGAAAGTGTGATAAATAGGCACAATGGGTTTTAGTTAGAGCATGAGTTAAGTGGTCTTGCCTATTTCTGGTTTACTATTGGGGTCTATGGTTGAGTAAAAGGACTTGCTGACAACAATATACATTATGGAGCACCCTAAAAGTTCAAGCTCTGACCTAAGCTGCTCCCTTTAATAATTTGCTATATTAGGTTTAGGAAGAAACAAACATGCAATTTAACTCCATTAACAAAATGCAAGGCAAAGAGCATCTATAAAATGAGTAACTGGGACTTGGTATCTCTAAGATTTCATCTGATAAGAAAAACTAGGAGTCTAAAATAGAGTTTTCCCAAGCAAAGCAATCTTGTTAAGAATTAGAAAAGGCAAAGTACAATTTGTGACATATAGTTAAATTATCTAGATGGGAGTAAACAATAAAACAATTCATAAACTCTTTTGCCAACACCATAAAATATTAGTTTGGGCACTATGATGTCTGTTACAATATTCTGGGTTTCCAGAATTCCCCATCTGTGCTAAAATAAACCAGAAAGATGTCAGAACATGACCCATTTCAAGCATGAAGGCAGTTCTAAGCCTTCAATGCCTAGTCCACATATCCAAAGTCCATACTAGATTTCTGGGCAAAGCGACTCTCAAGCTGTTTCCTTCCGATGTCTCAGCATATAGATAAATTTGTTTAAATGATTTAAAGATGTCTCCCCTTTGGCAAGAACCTCTCTGAACTCATACATTCTATTAATTTTGTGTACAAGAAGCATATTTCTTTCAATGAGACAAGGCAACCCTTTGTTCAAAAGAAAAATTTTAAATATATAATAATAATAATATATGTCGTAAATGGGTAATTTCTTTATAATCTATCAGTTGATTGATGTTGAAGTTTTATAATCCTAAATGAAAACTTGAAAGCCAAATCATTGAACTCTGATTCAGTGACCAGTTGGATCTCCAGCTGTATAACACATACTAGGAATTACAGTGTAGGTTTTATGTTTGTTCTGATGTTGTTACCTGGGACCTAGAAATGCCTGTATCTTGCTGTTTCAATCACCATTACTCCAGGCAAATTTCCTGACAAGGATGGGTAGAAGAAAGGGAATCGCAACACTATTCTGAGCGCTGGTATCTATAGCCAATGGTTAATTTGGAACTCAAGGTTTATAATTAAGGACTTAGAAGGATCTTTTCCACCTCACTACATTTCTCACACCCCCCCAAAAATTGAGGAAAAATTAATTTAAGATCAGCATACTCAAGCATACCAACCAAGAAAACTGTTGCCTTTACCTGCTAACTGCTCATTATTTTCCCAACTTTATCCCCCACTTCTTCTATAGTTATACAGTTCCTGTTTTTGCCTTTAGGTCATGGACATCCAAGAAGAGAAGAGTGAGAGTGGGGAAGGGTAGGAGGGAAGTATTATCAAGAGGATAGGGGAAACTTTTGGGGATGACAGATATGTTCATTATCTTTATCGTGGTATAATTTTCATAGGTGTGTGTGTGTGTGTGTGTGTGTGTGTATTCACATGCATCACGCCCGTGTGTGTGTATAAAAACTAGCAGATTGTACATTCTGAATAGTAATACCATCAGTGCTACATTCCCAGTATTTTGTAAATATTCTTTACTTTGTTCTATTAATTCACAATTGAACACATAGTGTCCAGGCAAAAAAAGCCCAGCAAGTGACTGATCCAGCCTAAACTGATGTTTTAAAATGCTTAATGATTTTCATTTCTGTCTGGATTTATTAAATTTTGGATTTATTATTTGAGTGTAAAAGCATGATAAAGTTTCTCTCTAGATCCTAAAATATCAGGTACTAATATGAAGTTCCAGATCAAAATACAAACTTTTAGAAATGTAGACCAGAGCCAGTTAAATGGCTCATAAACTTTTCATACCTGTCAAGGTTTTAAATGTGTCTGGGTTTGGAGACTGAAGGCAATTTGCTTTAAAAAAAAATTTTTTTTAAATAATTTCAAACTTACTGAAATTTGTAAGTAGAGTACAAAGAACTTTTTTCCTGAATCATTTCAAAATGGGTTGCCAAACATATGCTACATCAGCCCTGAATGTGTCAGTGTTTATTTCCTATGAAAAGGAAATTCTCCTACATAACCAAAATGCAGCAATTAAAGTCAGAGAATTAACATTGATACAGTGCTACTATCTCATACTGACTTCATTCACCTTTCATGAATTGTCCTAATAATGTCCTTAATAGAAAAAAGATCCAGTTCAGAATCACACATTGCATTAGTTTTCATGTCTCTTTAGCTATCAGTGTCTGAAATAGTTCCTTACTTTAGCCCTGACATCTGTGTACTCAACAATTTGAAAACTATAGGGCAGATATTTTGTAGTGTAGTATATTTCTCAATCAGAATATATGTGAAGCTTCCTCATGTCATGATTAGATGAGGTTATGCATCACTGACTGGACAATGAGAAAGTGATGCTGTGTTCTCTTAACAACCTATCAGGTACCATATCATTTCAATTTGTACCAATAATGATGATATTCATGTTGACCCCTTAATTAGAGTTGGCCAAGCTTTCCACTGTGAAGATACTATCTTTCTTTTGTAAATAAGTATTTTGAAGGGAGTTTATTTGAAACTATATTAATATCCCATCCTACAGCTATCTTTCTATTAATTAATTAATTTATACCACAAGTCTTGTGGTCACCTATTTTACTTATGAGGTTATAATCTATTATCATCATTTATTTTGATATTCAAATTGCCCCAGATTGCCCAGTGGAAGCTCACTGGAGTTGGCTTCTTTGCCTTTTTCACCTGTCCCATCATTCTTTGAGTACATCTTCCCTTTGTGGCAGAAGATTGTTCAGGCTCCTTCTATAATTCCCTTGCCCCAGTCCTAGAATCAGGCATTTCTACAAAGATCTCTGATTCTTTTAGTTGTAGAATAGTAGTAAGAAGCCCAAGATATTGGCTCTCATGCTATTGAATTACTGCTTTTCCCACATCATTTCAGTGAACAGAGCTAGGAAATTCACACACATCTCCCCTACATACACACATCTCCCCTACATACACCCATGTGTGCACATCTCTCTCTATCTCTCTCTCTCATCTCCATTATATTGCACTGATACCTCCAAGTCTAGTAACTAGAGTTCATACAAGTCTTCTCCATTTCAATAACTGTAACGTCTCCAACAGCAAGAAACTTGGCTCCCAGCTGTCCTATTATATTTGACTAAATCTTCTAGAATTATCGCCCCACTGAATAATATTTCATTGTCTGCATGTATCAGCTTATTTACTCATTCATCTAGTGAAGGACATATGGGTTACTTGGTTTAACTACTATGGTTATTTAATATTTTCAAAAAGGAATATTCCTTAAAATGATGATTTTTTGGCATCATAAACTGCAAGTTTATATAATTTGAGGTTTTTGGTCTTAATAATTGGGAAAGTGCTATGCTTCCTCTATCCTAGGAAAATTACATGGCGTGGGAAATGGAAAGTATGGATATGTAGAGTTAGATCGACTTGAATTTGAATACTTCTCTGCCACCTATCAGCTCTAGGACCTTGAAAATTCACTTAACCTTACCAGCTGCGCCTTTAGACCAATCCTGATCTGAGAATGATACATTTATTGAGCCTTGCCACAACATTTTGAAAGTCAATGTAATACCACTTTTGATGATTAATGGGCTTAATCTTAAATTCCAATTCTAATTTTGCCCTATGCCCAAGTTTATTTTCTAGTACTCTTTAGTTTCCTCTATCCATCTGCCCACCCACCCGCCCATCTATCCATCATCTTATTCTTTAAAAATTAAGTAAAGGGGCGCCTGCGTGGCTCAGTGGGTTAAAGCCTCTGCCTTCAGCTCAGGTCATGATCTCAGGGTCCTGGGATCGAGACCTGCATCTCATGGGCTCTCTGCTCAGCAGGGAGCCTGCTTCCTCCTCTCTCTTGCCTGTCTCTCTGCCTACTTGCGATCTCTGTCAAATAAATAAAATCTTTAAATAAATAAATAAATAAAAGTTAAGTGACATTGTGTGCTAGGCACTGTATTTGATCCTAAAGTGCAGAGGAGGGCGATATAGTCAAGTGAAAAAGACTACCGTTCGACAATATTTTATAGTTTTTAGTGTATAAGTCTTGTACTTCTTGTGTCATGTTTATTCCTATGCACATTTTTCCTACTGTTATAAGTGAGATTGTTTTCCTAATATCATTTGGAGAATTTTCATTGCTACTATACAGAAATAAAATTGATTTTTGTATATTGAAAAAAAAAAAGAAAAAGACAACATAAAGTGGTACATTTAGAAGATGTTATGAGGTCACGGAAAAGAGACATTGAGTCAGCCTGGCAGATGCTGTGAGAGGCTTCTTGGACAGTGAGTTGGGCAGGGCAAAAGTGAAAGGTAAATAACAGTGTGGCAGAGAGTAGAGAAAACAGTACAAGAAAAGACACAGAATGAGACTTGAACCTGAAAGGCAAATAGTTCACTACACTTTATTCCCAAGCCTGGGTCCAGATGACTTGCCTGACACCTTGGCCCTTATAGCTTTTGGGCCTGCCTTGCCTGATTAAGTTTCCTATTGATAGACATACATTCTACTCACTTACCAAATTGCTGTCCCATTTGACTCTCTAAATTTGGGGAAAAATCTGCCAGAATGTCCATTTTGGTGCTCTGCTGACCTATTTGGACATGTCCATGCCCTCCGACAGACCATTCAGATGCTGAGTATAGAACATCCTTTTTTAGCAGAACCTCCTTAACCTCAGGGCACATTTATTTCAGATCTTGATCTTTTCCTGTCTACTCCATAATGCTGGAGTTTGTTCTGTGGTATGATTCAAACTCTGGCAGTAGTATTTGTGAGCATATTTTATAAAACTCAAAACTATGTTTTAGATTTCAGATTCTGATAAAGGTTTCTTATAATGCTCATTTATTGATCAGAAAAATTCACATTGACTGAATAATCTTTGAGACTATGGGTTAAAAAAAAGGAAACTGAGAAGAATATAACGAATTCAAGTAAATTATTAATTTTAAATTAAATAAATATATAGATTACACATTAAACATATAATTATATCTATTAATTAAATAAATTAAATTTAAATAAAATTAAAAGGGAAGTATTTGATATTTGATTACAAGTAGGATGAAAAGAGGAGTTCAAATGTGCACATCCTCAAATTTTCAACCCTCTGGTCAAACTTAGATCAACTGTCTCATTTAGGGTAATGACTTCCTTCTCTCTGTAAACTCCTTGAGGCCAAATGATGCTTGGTTCATCATTATGATCTTTAGCACAAAGCACTAAAGTGAAACCAAATAAAGATGTTTGTTGATTGTTTTCTGATACCTAAGAATCATCACCATAACCTTGGTTAAATGTACCATTTCAGGACAATTCTGTGATGGGAATTACAACTTAAAGTATTTCTTCCTCTTTACTGACACAGTAACCACTGGCATCTTCAGAAATTCTTCCTAAATATTGTTGCTTCAAAAAACCTTTCATTTCTACTACTTCCCAGTTTGGACAACCCCTAGCTTAGACACTTCCTCTTAGTATAAAAGCTGCAAATATAATATCTTATCTTCACATTACTTTTAATAGTTCACAAACTACTCTTCCATCAAATTGTATCAACCCTATGTGTTTGTCAAGGAGATTAGTATCATTTCTGTTTCAGAACTAAGGAAACTAAGGCTCAGGGAAGGTCACTGGTTCTTCTAAGGCCTTTCAGTAAGTGCAAGTGAGACTCTTGATTGTCTTGAGACATAATTTAGACTCTTGATTCTGAAGCACAGAACTGTGGGTTCCCATTTCAGTTCTCTATAAAATTTGTCTCATACTTCTCTATGTGTATTGACAAGTGTTTTTGTTTGCTTGTTTTAAATGTAGAAGATATTTCTCCCCTCTGGATCTTCCCCCATCCCTACTGTCTAGCATATAGCTCTACATATACACTGTCTAGGACATATATTGGTCTACTGAATATATCAGCACTATGATAAAATACTGTACAATTCATGTAAAACTCTAAAACTATACTAACTAAAAGAAAAAAATAATCCAGAGTTTTTAGCCACATCTTTCCAATACCCTTTTCTTATTTTCTGTTACAGAATACAAACAACAGCGTACTTTCCTATCAGTATGGAGACCACCGAGATGCTCCTACATTATTCAATCTAACGGCAGTGACTTCCAAGGGGAAAATAAATACCTCGACTGAGGCTTCACTGGTCTGCATCGCATGCACAAGCATGAAGGATTTCTTTGCTGTCAAGTTTTCAGTTGGGAACAAAATCCCCCTGCTGAGCCCTGTTGCTCACTGCAACACTTAAGATATGATTCAGCACATGGAGTCTTAGGCGTCTCTGAGCTGGTACCTCTTCTTCCATGTCCCTAAAGCTCAGGCAGGCACAAGAAATGGGATTCCCGACTATCAGTTGGTAACAGATGTGGCAAGTCCAGAGAGCTGACCACCTGTCAGCACATCCAAAGATAAAATCATTTTCTTGCCACCAGTGGGCCATGCATTTGCAATGATGTTTCTGGGAATGTGTCTTACTGAATCATGAGATATAAAGGGGGCAGGGGTAAGAAAAGAAAACATTTTCTTGGGACCCCATTAAATGAACAAAATTATTCTGAAGGTTGAAGTTAAAATAAAAAAAAAAAAAATTATGAAGCAGAATCCCCAAGGCAGGTGCTTCTAATCTAGTTGGGGCACCATAATTCAGAATTTTAAAGACACATGGCAGTGGAAGATAAGCTGTGAAATATGCTACATCAGCAGTGCGACAATAAATACTACAGAAGTTCTAAAAGAAAGTGATTGCCAAATACTGAGAACTGGAAGTAGAAAAGATCAAGAATGAACAAAAGAGATAAGTGAGAGATGAAATTTATACAAAGTTTAGGATTTTTAACAGGGATGGGAAAGGCAAATTTGGGCACATGAACAGACCACTAATATTGCTTTAGAAGCAATGTGTGAATAATTGATTGGTTAATAGTGTAGTCTGAGTCAGCTATTTATGGGCAGATAAAGATTATCCTAAAGACTATTTCCTATAGGCAATGAGGAATCATTGATATTTATGGGAAACTGTATGAGAAGTTATAAGTTGGGCTTTGTGAAAGTCAGCTCCAGAGTGAACTCCAGAGTTCAAAAAGGGGAAAAACAGAAAAATGGAATCAGGGAAATTTCTAGAAAATCATCAAGTCATGCAGATATAAAATAATGAGGTGTTGGACATACCTCAGAGCACTAGAAAGGTACAGGGGAATCCAGATGTCAATATGCAGAAGTTATAGATGCTGCAAGACACTGTTTTCAGCTAAAAGCATTTACAATTTCATGTAAGCCTGGTGGCAGCAAAAATCAGAAAGTGGGTGAGGTGTATCTTCAGAGCTAGCCTCTTTTCTGACTCATTCACTCAGCAAATGTTCATTGAATACCTATACCGTGTGACAATCCCAGTATCAGACACCACCCCTCATCGTTTTTGGCAATGCACTGGCTCACCTGACCAATCTTCAGAATTGTACCCAATTTTCGTTCATCAAGTTCTTTACCATCAATGCCTTCTGCCTGCTAGATAATAAATTAATGCAGAAGTTTTAGTTTGATTTAAAAAAAATTGCTATTCCTAGGTAAAGCCTTTTCAACTCAGTTAAAAATATACTCTAAAAGGTCAATACCAAGATGTAATAAGGATAGAAGATTTGTTCCTTGTGGCCAGCTAGCAAAGTTTCTCTTTACTTTGTTTATTTGTGGACACATACTACAGACAAAGACTTTTAGTCATCCCACTATTCCAAAATAGCTATGGTACAGAACAGCACAAAGTGTTCACAACTCTCACTGGTCCCCTGCTTCACAAGTTCTATGAGTCTCCTTTGTACAGCTCTGTAACAATGTGCACTATGATATCGCCCACTCTTCATTATTTGTGTGACTCACATATGAGAAGGTACAATGCATTGTCATTCTATATTCTTTGCAGATTGTTCATTTTGATTCAGGTTTATTATGAAAATTTTAGGCAAGCAATAGCTCAGAGAAAAGAAAGTTGCTCTTACAAAGGGAAGGCCCAGCTGAATAGATAGGAGATGCACACAATACCCAGAAGATTAGGGAATGGCAGAGATAACTGATACGCCAAGGTCTCATTCTTGATGATGTCTACATGACATTTTGTGCCTTGTACTTCTGGGAGGGGAGGAATACTCCAGGCACCTCCAACATGAATAGCAGCTGAAGAGGCCTCTGCCTCCCACATGTGCCTTAGTGTTCTATCCCGTAAGCAGAACCTGCTCCATTTCTCAAAGTAAAAGCCATTTCTGTGGGGCTTTCAAGGATCTGGCAACCCTGAAATATACCCTCTCTAAAATCCCCAGACCACAGGGATAGCTTTGCGATCAGCAGGGGACCTCTGTGCAAACATCAAGAAAATAAGTTTAGATGACTCCTCTTCCAGAATGCTTAGGGTCAAGCTAAAGTTCTGAAAGGGGTGTTTACAAATAACTGGGGAAAGAGAAAAGTCTTGGAATATTAAAGCAGAAATACAAAATTCACAAGGTGCAAGCTGCAATAAAACAAATTATTTTTTAAACCCAGCTTTTACTTCAATTCTAAGTTCTGCTGGCACATAGAATAGTGCTTTAGAGAATGAGAAAGAGAGCAAGATAAAAAAATGACAGAGAAAGAGAAAAGGAAGACCAAGAAGTCTATACATGAAATAATCTAATAATTTAATATTAAAATTAAATTATACATACTATAAATGTATGGAATATATAAATATATATAATATATACATTGTGATATAAATATATATATAATAATTTGAAAAGAAATGCTGCTTTTGCATAAGTATACATGGGTATCCCCCCCTTTTCTGAAAAAATTATCACAAAAAGAATATTAGGTATGTGGTCTGACTCACAGACTCCAGTCTCAACACAGATGTTGTGTTTAGGTGAGACTAAACAACTCAGCTAAACACAATCTATTTGTCTATTGTACCCTGGACATGCCCACATTTTCACTTCTTAACATACCACAGTCTCCATGCCACTCAAACACTGCATAGATTTCTCCTGCCCCAAGGATGCCAGAAAAAATACAGAGTTCCCAGTTAAATCTGGATTTCAGATAAACAATAATTACTTTTATTAAAAGTGTGTCCTGGGGCGCCTGGGTGGCACAGTCAGTTAAGTGTCTGCCTTCGGCTCAGGTCATGATCCTGGGGTCCTGGAATCAAGCCCCACATCGGGCTCCCTGCTCAGTGGGGAGTCTGCTTCTCCCTCTCCCTCTGCCACTCTCCATGCTCATTCTCTTTCTTTCTCTGTCACCCTCTCTCTCAAATAATCTTCAAAAAATAAAAAAATAATAAATAAATAAAAGTATGTCTCATACAATTTTCAGATTCAATTGGAAACCCTGTATTTTTAATTAGACATTTTAAGATAACTTTAGATACACTGGAAAATGTAAGAAATGATATGGCAAGATCCCTTGTGCTCTTTACTCAGTTTCCTCTAATGATAACATCCCGCAAAATTATTATAATATTACAACCAGGATTATTAACCATGCAATCAAGATACAGAATATTTGCATCACGACACACATCCATTTATTGTCTTCCTATAGTCATACCCACTTTCCTTTCACCCCAACCCTCCTTAATTCATAACAAATCACCTGTTCTTCTAGAATTATGCCATTTCATGAATGTTAAATAAATGGAATAATACAGCATGCAATTTTTTGCAACTGACTTTTTTCACACATATAATCCTCTGAAAATTCATTCAGGCTGCTGTGTGTATGAGTATCACATTACTTTTTATTGCTGAATAGTACTCCATAATATGTATGTATTACAGTTTAACCATTCTTTCCTTGAAGGACATTGAGTTCCTTTCACTTTTAGGCCATTACAAAAAAAGCTGTTATAAATATTTGTGCATGAGTTTTTGTAATGAAATATTCATTTCTCTCTGAGATAAATGTCCATGAGTGCAACTGCAATTGCTTTGTCTTATGGTAGTTAGGGTTTTTTTTTAGAAATTATCAGATTGTTTTTCAGAGCAGCTGTACATTTTGCATTCTCATCAGGCAATGTTTGAATGATCCAGTGTTTCTGCATATTCTCCAACATTTGGTAATGTCACATTTTTTTTTTAAATTTATTTTTGCCAATCCGACAGGTGTATTGTGTTATCTCATAGGGGTTCTCATGCACTTCCCGAGCCAATGTTGCTGAAATTCTTTTCATGTGCTTATTTGCCATCTTCATGTCCTCTTTGATGAAATATCTGTTCATCTGCCCATTTTCTGATTGGACTATTTATTCACTGTTGAATTTTGAGGGTTCTTTATATATTCCAGATACTGGTTGTCAGATTATTTGGCTTACAAATATTTCTCCAGTCTATAATCCTGTCTTTTTATCTTATTGATAGAGTCTTTCACAGGACAAAGGATTTCAATTTTGATGAAGTCAAATTTATCAATTTTTTTTTATGGTTCATGCTTTTAGTGTCAAGTCTAAGAATTCTTTGCCAATCTCTAGATCCTGAAGATGCTTTCCTATTTTTTCCTAAAAGTTTAATAGTTCTACAACTTACATTTAGGTCTGTGATTCATTTTCAGTTAATTTTTGTATAAAGTATGAAACCTAGATAAAGTTTACTAATCTTTTATATATGGATATCAAATTTCTCCATACCATTTTTCCTTTATTTGACTGCTTTGCTATGTTTATCGCTTCAGTAATACCATACACTATCAATTACTGTAGCTATGTAAGTCTTATACTAGAGTAAATACATTCCTCCTACTTTGTACTTCTTTATCAAAAATTTTTAACTATTCAAGTTTCTTGGCCATGCCATAGGAAATTTAGACTAATCTTATGTATATCTACAAAAAAAAATCTTGCTGGAGTTTTGATAGCAATTTGTTAAACCTTTATATCTATTTGAGAAGATTTGAAATCTTTACTATGTTGAGTCTTCCAATCCATGAACACAGCATGTCTCCCTATTTATTTGGATCTTTGATTCATTTCATCAACACTGTATAGTTTTCAACATAAAAGTACACATTTTGTTAGATTTATACTTAAGAAATTCATTTTTTTAAAGATTTAATTATTTATTTGAGAGACAGCAAGCAGAGGGAGGGGCAGAGAGGAGAGGGAGAGGGAGAGAATCCCAAGCAGATTCCCTGCTGAGAATGGAGCTCAGTACAGGATTCAATCTCAGGACCCTGAGATCACCAGCTAAGCCAAAAATCAAGAGCTGGACACTCAACTCACTGAGCCATCCAGGTCCCACAAGCAATTCATTTTTGTGTAGTTAGAAACGGCACTAAATTTCTAATTTTGTTTCTGCAGGCATAAATTTATATTTGTGCCTAGAAACATAATTGATTTTTGTATGCTTCTTATATCCTGTGACCTTGTTGAACTCATTTTAATAATTCTAGGATTATCTTTTTTCTGCTGCTTTTTTTTTTAATTTTATATTTTTTTATCTTTTAAAGATTTTTTTTTCTATTTGAGAGAGAGAGAGAGAGATAGCAGGGGGAGAAGGAGGAGAGGGACAAGGAGACTTTGGCTGAGTGTGGAGCCCAACACAGGGCTCAATCCCACAACCCTGAGATCATGACCTGAGCTGAAATCAAGAGTCAGACACTCAACTGACTGAGCCACCCAGGCACCTCTTCTTTTTCTTTAGGTTTTTTAAAATCCTTGACATTTTTTTATATAATCATGTTGTATGTAATAATGGACAGTTTTATTCCTTCTTGTCTTTTTTTTAAACATATTTGTTTTCCTTATTTCACTGTCTAAAACTTCCAGCATTATAGTAAATAAGAATGGTAAGAGTAGATATCCTTGCCTTGTTCCTGATCATAGGAAGTTTTCAATATTTTACCTGTAATTACAGTGTTAGTTACAGATACCCTGTAAATGTTCTTTATCAAGCTATGGAAATTCCTCTCCATTCCTACTCTTCTGTGAATTTTTATCATAAATGGATGCTGAACATTGTCAAATGTTTTTCATGCATTAATTGATATGATCATGAATATTTTTTCTTTAGCCTGTCAAAATGGTGGATTACATTTATTTATTTTTGAACATTGAATCAGCCTTGTTTCCATGGATAAATTCCACTTGGTCATGGTGGATAATTATTTTTACATTCCATTGGGTTTAATTTGCTAATATGCTTTTGAGGATTTTTGCATCCATGTTCATGAAAGATGTTGGCCTATAGTTTTCTCCAATATCATTATCCAGTTTTTGTGTCAGAGTATTGCTGGCCTCATATACTGACTTCTTAAGTGTTCCTTCTCCTATTTTCTGAAAGAGATATTAGAAAGTTCCTATCATTTCATCCTTAAACATTTCTCCAGTGAAACTGTAAGGGGCAGGGGAGTTCTTTTTGAGAACTTATAAAGTTATGAAGTCAAATTCAATAGTAGGCATAGGGTCATTCAAATGATCTATTACATATTGGGCGAGTTGTGGTAGTCTGTGTTTTTCAAAGTCAATGTCTCCTTGTCTAAGTTGCCTAATGTAAATATGCAGAGTTGTTTGTAGTTTTCCCTTTTATCTTCCTGATGTCTGCAGAGTCAGTAATGATGTATCAGTCCATTCTCAACACTGGTAATTTGTATCTTCTCTTTGTTCTTTGTCAGTTTTGCTAGAGGTGTCAATTTTATTGATTTTTTTTTTTCAAACAACCATTTCATTAGTTTTCTGTATTGTTTTTCTGTTTTCATATACTTTAACCCTTATATTTGTTATTTATTTATTTTCCTTGCTTTGTGTTTGTTCTTCTTTTTCTAAAATCCTGAGCTGGGTGCTTAAGTTATTGATTGGCTACTTTTCTCTTTCCCAATGTATGCATTTAGTCCTATAAATTTTTCTCACAGGAATGCTTTAGTTATATTCTCGAAATTTGGATAGGTACTCTCATTTTCATTCAATTCAATACATTTTCATTTCCTGTGAGATTTCTTTGACCCACAGGCTATGTAGTTTATAAGTGTTTGTGGAGATTTTCTAGTTTTCTTTCTCTTATTAATTTCCACTTTGATTCCACTGTAATCAGAGAACATTTTTCATTTTTTTTAACCTTTTTTGAGGTTTGTTTTGTGACCCAGGATATAGTCTGTCTTGATATATATTCCTTGGACACTTGAATATGTATTCTGCTGTTGTTGCATAGTCTATAAATGTCAAATAGACCCTGTGGTTAATGCTAATGTTGAGTTCTTATATATCCTTACTCATTTTCTGTCTAGTCATTTTATCACTTATTCAGAAATTATTGTTGAGATCTCCAAGTATAATTATCAGTATGTCTATTTCTTTTCCAGTTTTATCAGTTTGTTTCACATATTTGATATTCTGTTGTCTGATGCAGACAAAGTTAGAATTGCTATATTTTCTTCCTAGACTGACCTTTTATCATTATATGATGTTCCTCTCTCTCTGGATAATTACTTGCTCTGAATTGTTTTATCTGATAGGAAAATAGCCACTCCTGCTTTTTTAAATTAAACTCTTTATTTTCTATCTTTGTCCATTCTTCTATTTTTAATCTGCCTATATCATTATATTTGAAATGATTTTTGTGTAGACAGCATACAGATGGATCATTTTTAATTGACTCTGCCAATCTCTACCTTTTACTTAATGTATTTAATGCATTTACATTTAATATAATTTTATGCAGTCTGACATTATATTTTTGGGTTTTGTTTGTCCTATTTCTTGTTGTCTGATTTCTTTTGTCCTGCCTTTTGGGTAAGTTACTTAAACATTTAAATGCTACTTTGTAGTGATTTTGAGTATATCTCTTTGAGTCAGTTTTAGGTTTGCTCTAGATATTAAATTACATAAATGCAATTTATAGTCTTTTGGTGTTATTTTCCCAGTTTGATAGAGAAAAGAAATATTACCTCATTTATCCCTCCTTATCTTTCACTATTTATACAGCCTTAAGTATTTCCTCCACATACATTCAGAACAACATCATACAGCATTGTTTCTGTTGTTCTTTGCTTCAACTATCAAACACAATTTAGAAAACTCAAGAGGAGAAAGAAAGCTTATTGCATTCACCCATATATTTCCTTATCATGATCCTTCTTCATCCCAGAGGTTCAAGTGCTCCTTCTTTTATTATTTCCTTCCTCTCCAGAGAACTTCCTTTATACATTCTCTTAGGGTATGTCTGCTGCAATCAGTTTTCTTGGTTTTCCTTCATTTATCTCAAATTTCCCTTCATTCCTGGAGGATATTTTACTGGGTAGAGTATCCTGGGTAGACAGTTCCTTCTTGGTTTCTTGGTTCCCTGATAAGAGAAATACAACCATCCCAATTGTTTTTACTCTATGGGTAAGGTGTCATTTTTATCTCGGTGCTTTCAAGTCCCCCCCTCCCCTTAGTTTTCAGTTTAATAATGACATATCTTGGCATGGGTCTCTTTGTTGTTCCATTTTTATTATTTATCTTCCAGCTTGCTATTTTCCCCTATCTCCTATATTCTGCTATTAAGCCCATTCACTGAGCATTACACATCAGTTATTATATTCAATTCAAATTTCCATTTGATTTTTCTTTTATTTTCTATCTTTTGATGAGTCATTTTTACTGAGGTGTTCCATTTTTCCATTTGTTTCAAATGTGTTCATAATTACTCATTAAAGCCTTTTTATTATAGCTGTTTTAAAATCTTTTTAGGTAACTCTAACTCCATCTTAAGTGCTTGCATCTGTCAATTGCCTTTTTTCATTCACTTTGAGATCTTCCTGGTTCTGGTCATTTTTTTTTTTTTTTTTTTTTTTTTTTTATGAGACTCAGGGTTATATTTAAAGTTTTTTGTTGTTGTTGTTTTAGCTGGCTTCCTGTGATACTTACCAGCAAGGGAAGAAGAGCTGTTACCTTACTACCTCCAGATACAGACAGAAGTCCAAATTTCCCACTCTCTCTTCATTACTATCAAAGGTACATAGAGGAGAGAAGGAGCGCCTCCTTATTACTATTGGATAGGGATGGTAATTTTTGCTTCTTATGTGGTCTCTACTGACACCATACTGGGGAGTGGCTTTTATACTGGTGGGTGATGTGGTGGAAGCCCTGACTCTCTAATAGACCTCACACCTGACACAACCTCAGTAGGAGGTGTGCTTTGTTACTGGTGGTTGGGGTAAAGGCCCAGGCTTTCCACATCATCTCTACTGATAACATGGAACAATGGGGTAAGGAGTGATCTTATTACCAGTCATCAGAGATGGAAATCCAGATCCATATTTGGCCATCTCTAACACTACCTTGGCAAAGATGTTAAGGTACCTCATTACAGCCTCTTGTAATCAGAAGTCAAGTAGAGGTCTAGGCTCCTCACTCAGCTTTCTCTTGCTAGAATGAGTGGGAATGAAACCACAAATATTTCTGCAGTGTTTGGCTACAGAAAAGCAATTACTTTCTAAAGATTTTATCCCTTCCTATTCAGTACCCTCCCTGATCTTTTGGCTATACAGAGTAGGCTTTTCTTGAGCCTTTTTGTTTGTGCTATTGTCATTTCCCAGATTTCTTATTGTTTAGCTCTAAATATAGAATATATGAGATAAAAAACAATCCCAGGGAACTCATCACCATGTTGTTCTTTGGGTCCTGAGGTCCCTATCCAGTCTGTCTTCTTCTCATTACCTTTCAGAGTCTCCTTATATTTGTTTTATATGTAATGATCAAGGTTTTTAGCTGTGTTTAGCAGAAAGAATAGGGAAAGTTATGTCTACCATATATTTACAGAAGCAGAAGTACATCCTATATTTATATTTGAAATAAATTTAGCTATCCTACTCTGCCTGAAACATTTTGTACTTCTCTTCCACCCTCACCTGAATTCCAGAGGTATCACTTACTCTTCCTATCAGTTCTCAGTTTAATTATCATTTCATCTTGCAAAACACATTATGCATTGACAAAATGTAGTATTTTGATTGCACCATGCATTTGTTGAAGCACTAAATTCAGATACAGTTTGTGTGATTAAATTATTTCTTTCTTCAAACCTTAACTGCAAGCACCATGTAGGTAGGAATAAGATGGTTTTTTTGCCCATCATTTTATTTCTAGGGTCTTTCTCAGTGCTTAGCATTTGGAGTCAGCAGTCAGTGAAGACTGCTAAATAGATAATTAAATGTTAACAATATAAAATATCAACAAAGGGATTTAGAATGGTAATAATATAGGTGATTAGAAAGTATGGCCAGTGATTGCCTTTGGGGGGAAAAATTCTTTCCATAGAAGGTGATAAAACAGGGAAAGGCCCTACATAGGCCTTGCCCAGTAACATGGTGTAACAACTCTAGACAGAGTATGAGGTTATATAGTAGAGGTCATTCTACTTTTAAAATTTCAATATTTATTCCTTAAAGTATTCACACCAGTGCATGACACCTGAACTAGTAAACTATTAAGAGTTCAGTGGCTGGGAAAGTCCATGGTTGAATTGGTTCTTGTCATTTAGTTTTCCTGCTAGAAAAGGAAAGAGGGAAACACAGATATTTCCAGGCAAACAACATACCTATGTTGTAATAAAAGTAGGAAAAGGGAAGCATTATCCTATGTATAGGAAAAAGAACAACCATAATAAACCACTGCATTTGCTAGAGTCACAAGTCAAGGCACTGCTTGGCTGCAGCTCTCTGTGGACTCAGCACAGCTGTACCTCTTAAAGCAAGGTCAAATAAATTAACCGAAGTTAATTTCTTGAAATTACTTTGTCATCAAACTTATATGTCTCTTCTCCTGTCATGAGTAAACCTTCAGAGTGATTCTGCCTCTTTCTCCCTATGTAGGCTGAAGCGGAAGATGGACACAATGTTCATTTTCATTTCTGTAAATGGCACCTTTACTCTTCTTCAAAATTCTAAGAGGAGATGGTAGAGGTAGGAAGATAATATTATAGCATAAGCCAACACTTTAAAATAATAGAATTTGCTTTTAATGGACTCAACAGTACTGACCATTTCATAAACAAAATAATACAATTTTGCTCTTATTTTCTCCAGAAAACTTTGCATTCTTACTTGTATTTCCTTTTAACTCCTTTATTAGGTTTAAATAATATAGATGTATTATTACCCACATTAGAACAGTGACACATTGAGTGCCATGTTATGGGGAAGAGAACCTAAAATGCAATGATTAGAGATTGAAACTGGTTGTGGGTTGCCCATTTTCTAAAGATGTTCCATAAGGGGAATAAAATAGCCCCAGTTGAGAGCAAGTTGATAAAATCTTAGTAACAGTTTTATATTTGGTAGAGTACACCAATCATTTTCCCTATTCAACCATTCATTCATTTTCTTTCTAGGGTAAATCTGAAGTTGTAGAGTATTTGAGAAATTTGAACTCCCTCCCAACACACACAGCACTCACCCTATCTTCTTCCTCAGTCCTGCCCCCATAATATTCCCTACAACCTCAACAGGATCAGGAGTTGCCAAGAATGAGAAATGATGGAGGATATGACTTGTCAAGCTCAAACTAATCAGGAACATGTGGATTTGAAGTTTCAAAGCATAACTAAGCCTTTCAGGTTTGGAGTTTGGTTAATAATATGGAGGATTTAAGTGGGATTATTCTTGGAGGCAGTTCAAAGAATTTCATTTCTTTGTTTGTCTCTTTTCCTTAAATGAGTGAAACAGGGAAGAAGCTGCAAAAATTGTCAGCTTATTGCACAAGGCAGAAAATTTGGTGTGATTTTCCTAAATGGCAGTGGGTTGGAGCAAAGACGTGAAAAGCACTTTATCCATGGATTGCTGTGGTTCAGGACCCATGTCAAGATGATTCTAATTACTAAAAACTAGGATAGAGAGCTCATAAATCTGAATGAAGTCTTACTATTAACATATTAACAATATCCTTCTCATGTGTAAACCACAGTTAAGGAAGAGATAGAAAAGATTAAGGCTGAGATACCCCTCTAAAGGCCCAGGCAACCTATTTGTTGAGCAGAATATAACTCAAAGTTTTGAGCAAAATAAACTAAGGAATTCAGAGGAGGGATTTATAGTTGTCAGATAAAATACTCAGAGGAAGCTTTGTATAAGAGGAAGGGTTGATCTGAGCTTCAAAAGAGAAACATAATTTATGTAATGTGAAAAACTGGAAATTGCATTTGAATGTATGTTTGTTCTTTAGGTTTAGGTGATCTGTATAAGCTTTAGGAATTCCAGATACAAATCACAAGGAATCTTCCTCTGAATAGAACTAAGTCAATTAGTGTGAAAACAGAGGTTTGCCCTTAGCTCTCTCACCCAGCCTGGTTTGGGTGAATCTGTAGGGTATTAGTTTATGATTGTCACTGGTTGAGTTACAACAGTATTAGAAACAAGATACAAGCCAGGTTATGTTCTGTTATCCAGAACATGGGAATGTTAAATCAACTTGAAAAAGACACACTACATGGAAAGGAAGGGGGAGCGCTGAGGACAGAAAGGAAGTTGAATATAATAAGGGCTTATAGGCAGATTGGCCTATAGACCAGAAAAAGGAAATAGCTCAAATGACATACTTCCCTTTCCAGATTTTTTGCTTTAAAATAAGACAGTTATGCTGATCTGTTCTTAGTATTTATGGTTTTCTATCACCTGACCCAAATTTACGTATTCCAATAAATCTCTCCAAATACACTTTTATTGTATTGCTTAATGGCCCCTCCCTATTTTCTACATTTGCATCCGTTTTCTATATATCCTGTAATATGTACTTCAAGTCCATTACTTATTTTCTATTAACAATTAAAACATGCACACTTTATCATCCAACCTAACATCTTTTATAGGCAAATATATTCACAGACAACATCATTCACATATCTGATATCTGCTGCCAAGAGTTCTCCTAAGATAAAACCTCCTGCTTGAAATTTCTAGTTCCAATTCACTGAAATGTTTTTATTTCTAGAAAGATACTTGTAAAGCAGTTTATACTTCAAATAGTCTTCCCAAGCTCATAGCTAATCTTTGATACTTTCCATCAAACTGAAGTTCTTCCCTTCTTCATCACTGAATTAAATTCCCTTACCTTTTTGCTTGCACATAATTTAAACACATAAGTAATGTAAGGTCTCTAATGCGTTCCCTGAAGATATATTTCTGCATCATAATGTTCTACTTAGATCATAAACTACTCAAGGTCAGTGTGAGTGCCTATTTAACTCTCTTCATGTTCTTCTTACAGCAGCATGTTACTAAGAGATCCTGAATAATTGTCCTCATGAAAAAGTAGTTGAAGGTGTTTTTCTCCTTAGCATTGGAAAGAAATAGAGGTTAAGTTGAAAAGTTATTAGAAACCACTGAAGTTGAATGAAAAAAAAAATACTATATTGTACCTAGGTATTTGTATTTCTTTATATCTTGACTCAAGACGAGCTTTCTTTAAAAAAATGTTAGTAAAGGCTAATAAACTATGAAGTAGTTAGATTTATGCCATAGTATTAAAAAAGAAGTAAATTTGAATAAAAAATTAGGATTCAAGGTATGAATGGGATCCTTGCCTTGGAATTTTATAAAATCAGAAAAATGAGGACACTGAGTTCACAGGTAGGGTCACTGAGGGCTGAGCACTGAAAGGTTGATACCTCACCTTGGCAACCAGATGTTTGGAGGTACAAGGTCCCTCTCTGATTAAGTGCATATTAGCCTTGACATACCAAAGTCAGGCAGTCCTCACATATTCTCTTAGTAGCTTACAATATGTATCCCAAAACCTAGGAGTTCAATTGAATCTTAACACTCAGACTTATTGATCAGCTGGCTGTGCAGTATCTACCACTCAACTCAGATCTGTCCAGACTAGATCATTTGAAGCCCTCCTGAAATAATTCATCTAGTAACTTTACTAGTTCCTTATTCCTCAAGTACAAATGACACATAAAATATGGTATTGTGTTTGTCCATGTTGCTCTCTTTTAGGATATTCAAAGGCATGCTCACACTTATCAATAACATATTCATGATTTCAAAGAAAAGGTCTGGGCGCTGAAAAGGTTTGGCACTGAACTTGAATACACATTCACTAAAGAAGCTTCCAGTCAAAGACTTCATGGTTTAGTCCGGATTCACAAACCGAGCTTATTCTAGATTATCTTTTTGTGTCTTCTGGGTCTCATTCACAAAAGTATCTTTCTGAGACATGAGCACCGAAGCAGAAAAGAGAGAAGACACACAAATAAAAAATCTTGACAAAAGCCTTGCCAATTTTCTAAGGATTATTATTTTTAGAGTAAATCTGATCAAGCAGAATGTATCCAATATTGCCTACACAAATTAGAATACATAGAATACGGCCTTTAAGATCACAAATTATTCTTTAACCTAAGTTACTATTACCCTCATCTTTGTTCCAGAAACTCAGCCACAGGGTCTCTCTTTCACTTCTCAAGAATGCCACATTCATTTCCAGCCCAGAGCATTTTCCTCTGATGATCCCCGCCTAAAACATACCTTGTTCCTCTGTCTGCCTGACCCCTACTCAGCTCATGGGTCTCTGAATAAAGATCACTTTCTCACCTATGCTTCTGCTTTTGCCTACTACCCTAATCCCACATGAAGCACATTTTTCTTATTACTTTCTCCCAAAGCACAACATTCTTCACCTTCATGATACTCACCAAAATTGTGTTTCTTGAATCTTGTGTTTCAGTGTGTTGATTGGCTTGTAGGAATTTTTCACACTGTGTTGGAAGTCCTTAGCACCTGCACTAGGTAGGCCCTCAACAAATATTCACACATAATGATCATGGAGTCTGCTGACGAACCTGGAGCACCAGAACATCCTGCCCCAGGCATCTAACTACATGAAGTGATATTGGGAGGGAGGGTACAGAGTAGACCACTTCCTTCTGGTAAAAGAATAATCTGAGATCCAGGCTGTTGTTAGATTTAAGAACAGAAGAAAACATTTTGTCTATATTCCTGGTCCAATCCTTGGCACTACATCTCAATTCTTATAGAGAGAGAAGTTACAGGCAGATAAAAACTGAAATAACTGTATTAATAATGGGGTTTTTGATACTCAAGACTGGAGATATAAAGACAAGGTGGGTCCTCTCTTCACACCCTTGAGAAGCTGCGAGGTGTAGTCGTAACTGTGGCACTGAACCATGGCCCAGTGGTTGACCAGCTATGCTTAATGGAACAGCAAGAAAGGAGGCCACAGGCAATTCTGGGAGGAGAAGAAGAATATGAGTAATTGAGTTTCTGAGCATAAGATATGTGTAGGGGTTCCCAGAAATAACTGAGGCAATTCTGAGGGACAGATTTGGTATCTCTTAGTTATACATACTAAAATTTCCCCAATTAACAGGTATAGACTAAGAGGATTTGGGGACACTTAGGTTAATATTAATAATGTGAACATTTCCTTGATCTATCTTTCTTTGAATCTATGACACCTACTTCTGCTTTTATTTTTTACATTGTAACTTTTTTTTTTTTTTTTAACTCAGGATGCTCCTTACGATCTATATCAAAACACACTAGCCAGCTGCTGGAGGGGGAGCAATTTAAGATAAATTCATCACTGCCTGGGAATTTACCAACTTAGCTTTGCTTTATGGTATCCACCCATCTACTCTAAGGTTAGCCAAGTCGCTGACATTGGTAACTACTTATAAATGCCTAAACATCATGTTGTCTTCAAAAGACACATAGTGGATGTAGCTTTGAAACAATAATTTATTATGTTAGTATGTAATAGAACAGGGCACAATCTCTCATACACCAGACAAAACAATTCAGGGGATAGAAACTACCAAATCTCAGTAATTTATTATCATATTTCCATTAAGCCAGAGGGGCTGGGTATGCCTGAACAATACTTCATGAAGGACCACTACTTAGGTACCAAACAACATGTTTCATGAGGTTTTGGATAAGATATTAAGATTTTTTTCCCCCCATTGATAAGTATTTCAATTATTTGGGGGAAAAAAGATGACAATAAGTTTAAACAAACAGGAAATGCAAATAAAGCACTAGTGTTCTATATACCTCAAAATTATGTCCATCGTAAAGCTGCCAAACATAAATCTTCTGAGTTATGAGAAGCTGTGTATCCCTGTGATGCTGTACATAAATGTCAACCTCCCAAGTCACTTTAGTCTTTTGATGTCAAGAGGCTTCTACTAAAACTGATACTGTCACATGGAACTCATACGCTATTTTATAGATAAATGTTTGCTAGCGGAAAGAGTATATTTAATAAATAGAATTATATTTAACTTTCATGCAGCCCCTAAAAATAATATTAATGGAATACAGTGTATGTGTATAGGACTTCCTGTTATGTTATATGCAGTTGTCAAATAATGTGGGATTCAACTATATAGCCAAGGTTTTAGAAATGCATTGTCACAAGGCAGGCTTAATATACAAGCAAAGTAAAAATGTAGCCTTGGATAGGGGGTTAAGTCCAGATAATTTCAAACAGGACTCCCAAATAAATAGCAAAAGCCTTGGAGTTAAGATGAAATGCTCTGAGATTAGGAGCTCGTGAAGAGGTGGATGGGAATAGGTGCTGGCACTTTGTAGAAAAAACTTCTCCAGGCCTTGGGTCAGAATAGAACCTGGGATCCAGGCAAATATTTGGGCTGGGGTAACAGATACCTCTGGCTCTAATTAATTGTTTCCACTGAAATAGCACAGAATTTCTCTCAACATTATCTTCTACTATCAAGGATCTGGGGGTCCTAATCAATAAAAACACTCCCTTTTCTTTCAACCATGAGACTCTCTCTTTGGAACATGGCAGTACTGTATTCTTAACCAATTAATCCATTAATTGGTTAATTTATCCATCTATATGGCAAGCATATATTAAATGGCTGTTCAGAATGATCAGGTTAATAAAATAAAGTCCATGGCTTCAAGGAACTTAAGAGTTTAGTGAGAAAGACCAGTGTGAAAATAATACAAATGGAGTAATTACATCTCCATATCCAGAGGCCAGGTAAGTGAAAGTGGTTTTTGACTGCTTAATTATATGCTTGTTTTGTTTTTCATAAATTTACAGGATTTTCTTCACTAGATTATTCCTCTAAAATTAAGCGTAAGTATAGATAGATATATATATAAGTATATATATACACATATATGTGTGTGTGTGTGTGTGTGTGTGTGTGTGTATGTGTGTATGTTTGATTCTATTCTATTTGTTTGATTTCACTGGGACATGAGGGAAGAACATTGAAGATGCATGCAATAAGGGAAGAGCAAAGCCCGACAGAGGCAGAAGAGATCTGGTCCTCTCAATAACATTGAAGCCTGTGAAATTATGAATATGCAAGGAAGCCTAATGAGAAATGTCATCGCAGATGTAGAAGCCAAACTCCTGGGTCTAGGAGAGAATGCTTTCCTACCATCTGTCACCTGGGCTAAGAGATAATTGCTGACTTCTGTTTGAGAAGCTGCTTCCTACTGCAGCTGGATGGCCACTTCTCTTAAATTACCAGGCCCAGATGAGCATGACTTTCTATTGTTTCCAGGGAACCCCGAAGGTGCTGCCTTAGATTAAGATTCCTGTTCGGTGAATGTGCACTGAAAATGCCATTATCCTTCTTGACAGACAGATGTCCTGGAAAGTCTAATTGCATTCCCAAAAGGCAGAAATCCTTTAAAAAGTTAAATTAAATTAAAGATTAAAAGGCAGCATTTCATCCAGGGATCAAACTCATGAGGAGCTAAGACCAAAGGAGGTATGGCATTCTATAAGTCTTGTAGAATATAGGCAGTGTTTATAAATAAATTCATATTTTCCCTCACTCCATCTCTCACCTTCCACTTCAACTGTTTCTGTCATTCCAAAAGAGAATCAAGAAGTTAGAGCTTCTAATCATGTTGGATTACTGTCTTTTATGGTCCATGAGGATTATTCCTCCTCCATGAAATCTTTACTTATATTTCAAGTGCACATTAATCTCCATGGGAAAAAAAGTTAGAAGCTAGGTCTAAAGACAGTTTAGCCTTTCCTCACTTTATGAAAAATGGTATATGTTCAACTTAATTGAAGATATATAAGGACATAATATCCTTCAAAGTTAAGCAACCAGAAATGACTTGAGTCAAAGAATTATCTTGCTATGGGAGCCTCAGGAAAGTTTTGAAAGCCAGGAAGAATCCAGTCAAGAGAGGAGGAAAGAGTAAATTTCAGAGTAGTAACTGGAGCTTGAGCAATGATCCAAATATGGAAATATTCCGAGCATCCTTAAGAGACCACAAACAGACAGGCCCAGTAGTGCATGGTAATGTTTTAGAAAGAACAATCTGCAGTTCATTGAATATCCATTCCTCATCTGAACCCTGCAACGCTATGTTCTGTTTTACTGGAGCTAAAGGTAGAAGCTCAAGGAAAAATGATTCCAAATACAGAAGCATAGCATCAAGATAAACATGAAGCTTCTCCTTCCTTATAATAATTTAAAAAAAATTAAAGTCCACTAGAATGTCATGTGGCAAAGTTTAAATAAATTAATGGCCACAAAAAGTAAAGGTAATGTTCAGAATCGGTTAAGGCTTTTCTGGTTATTAGTGACAGAAACAAACAGAAACCCATCAAGCAAGAAGGGGAATTAGCTGGCCCATTTACCAAACCACGTATGCACACACACACACACACACACAATGGAAGGAGAGCCAGCAGCAAGGTCAACCAAATAAGGTTCACCAATTGTTCTGTATATGTATGCCTGTATGTGTGTGTGTGTATGTGAGAGAGAGCAACTGTGAGAAAGACACAGACAGAAGGACAGCGAGAAGGAGAGGGAGAATGATATAGACTATATACACTCATCTTTCCATATTCTGCATGTGTGTTGGCTTCAATCATTCTGGGCTCTGCAAATTACAGAGAACACAGTCACTGACCATTCTGAAGTCACAGCCCTCCAGCTTGCCATTCAAGGGAAAAATAACTTCTTTCTCCCAGGGAGTGTATAAAAAATTCCTAGGAGATGTCTGATTCACCTGGCATATATCCTTTGCCATCCCTGAGCTACCGTATGGCCACAAAGATGATCTATTCTGACTTGCCTGGTTCCCCCACTCATTCTTTTGGCCAAAGTAGCACAAAACTATGATGGGAAGCTCTAGCAGTCTCATCTGGGATAAGAAGTCTCTTTCAAAGAGAGTAAATATAGTTCTTCACTAGAGGAAGGGGGAAAGGGAATTGGGCGGACAGAAATTTCCTCCATATTCCCATATAAGACTGAGTTGCCACCTGTAAAGAAGAGTCTGGTTCCAGAGAATGTACTTCTAAGTGATAGTTTCAGGCCAATATAAATGGCCCTGAAGTGTCCAGTCTTTAATTTGTTCCTGTCTATGTGGACTCCCTTTAACACTCAACTTGATTTCTTTCCTAATTCCCTTCTTCCTGGTCGCATTTTGTGACTCCTACTGTTACTTATCCTCCATGATTTTGAGTCATAATTTTTCCCTGAATCAGCTCGGTGTCTTTGAAAAATAGACATAGATATTTATATATTCATCACTGCTGGCCAATTACTTTATCTTCCAACAAGAGCTGTTAGTGGCATTTTCCTTTTCACTAACTGACCTCCCTGAATTTTAATATATGTTATAAAATAGTCTCCCAGACTCAGTAAATTCTGCAAGCAGTAGTTGAACAGACACTGCGTTGCATAACATTTGTTTTGAATAGTGGTCTGTGTCAATAGCATGTGGCATTAATTATCAAGACTAAAGGGTTCCTCCACTACCAAAGAACAAGTTTTAAATTTATAAATAAAAATTCATGCTTTATTTATTTTAACCTCTCTAACAAAATAGACAGTGTTATGTGATTATTTTAACATTAGGTTATGGGGAAACACATGACCATATTTATACATACACACACACACACACACACAAATATAAAATTCAGCCTGTTTAGAAAATGTTAAAGAGTTTATAATGCAATATTGTATAATATAGAGATGCAGAGATGATTCCTAGGGGGCCATTATAGTATAGCCTTCCCTTCAGAAGAGGATTTATGAAAGTTTCAGGTTCAATTGTAGAGAAACTATCCATGGAACAGATCCTGGCCTGCCCAGTTTGGTTTATGGGTGTATGATATTTTTACATTGAGCTGATCAGCTGTTTTTAGTCATCTTAAATTAGTGACCCATTAGTCTGGGTGAGTCCTAATAAACTGATATATTTTTTTTAAATCTTCCAGGTTTAGAAACCACTGAGTAATTGATGGCAGTTGGATATTTCATTTTTAATTAAACTGTCATTTCTGAATAGTTAAAATGGGTATGGGTTGTGATAGCTGCTACAGTATAAACACAGTAAGCAAAATTAGTGAAAATTTCCATTGGGACCTGCTCACATTGACTTTTCTGGCCTCTTCCACCCCCACCAAAATCATGTTTTATCTTTTGCGATCTAATTCAAATGGCACCTCTTCTGTAAAAACTTCTCCATCTTTCATAAGTTTGGGTTGCCAGACTGAACAAATAAAATATAGGATACCCAGTTAAATTTGAATTTAATATAAAGTTCTTTATTTTATTTTGTTTGTAGAGCAAGAATGTCCCAAATATCACATGGGACATCATACTTAAAAAACACTACCTAAAATTCAGATTTAATTAGACATTCTATATTTTATCTAGTAATACCATCTTAGGTATTATATTCATTTGCTAAGGTTGCCATTGAAAAAATACTATAGGCTGGGTGTATTAAACAACAGAAATCTGTTTTCCTACAGTTCTGGAGGCTTGAAGTCTAAGATTAAGGTGCCAGCAAGTGTGGTTTCTCCAGAGACCTCTCTCCTTGGCTTGCAGATGACCACTTTCTCTATGTGACCTCACATGATCTTTCCTGTGTATGTACATGGTTGTATCCTCATCTCCTCTACAGGACACCAGTCACATCAGAATAGGGCTTCATCCTTATGATCTCATTTAACTTTACCTTTTTTTAAAAAGACTTATTTATTTTAGAGAAAGAGACAGTGCACACATGTGCATGCAAGCAGGGGAGGAGCAGAGAGAGAGAGGGAGAGAGAATCCTCAAGCAGACTCCCCACTAAGTGCAGAGCCTGAAGACGGGATCAAATCCAGGACCCTGAGATCATGACCTGAGCCAACATCAAGTGTCACCCACTTAACCAACGAACCACCCAGGTGCCCTTTAATTACCTTTTTAAAGGCCTAATCTCCAAAACTGTCACATTTCAAGACATTAGATGTTAGGACTTCAACATATGAATGTTAGGGGGGACGAAATCCAGTCCATAACATGTATGTATATATCTTGTCCTCTGAGCTTATAGGACATTCAGATTTCTTGCCATTATTTCTTCAACATAATGTTTGAGGATTCATAATGTTTCATGCATTGTTCTGTTGAATGTACATAGTCCTTGCCCAGAGGGAGCCTACATTCTAGATGATGGAGTCAGATAATCAACAGATAAGAGGATATATAGGTAGCATTGATTTTTGTGTGTATAACTCTTAGCTAGAATGTGAGTCTCTAGGTAATTTTTCTCAAGTCTGCTGTTCTTCCTTACCTATAGATACAGAGACCATGTTTTAGCAAAACATGGTCTATGTATGAAACAATTAAATATTAACTTAAATTGTATGTCTTTAGAAACAGGTGTCATGGGTACTAAGTTTTCAAATTTATTGAATATGACCCTCCCATTTTCTGTGCACACTCAACTAGGTTCCTTTGTAAATGCAGATGCAGTCACAAAGTCATTTCAAAAATAAACTCTGACCTCTGCTTAGTGCCACTGTAAAATTTAAAATTACATTTGCTCTTTTAACATCTGAGAACCCAGGCTCCTCCAGGAAGGAAGAGAAATGACTAGACAGTGTTTCCAGGGAGAAAGTCATTCAATCTTGTATTGTCAAACATTTCTTTAGAAGTTTATTTTTTCTGAAAGACAGCATAATTCTGACTAAAGGAAATCAGGATTAGGAAAAAACAACAACAACAACAACAAAGAAACAATGTAAACATAACTGGGGCTAGGACAAAGATTTGATTCCAGGAGATGGAAAAAAAATTCTACAAAACAACACTGAAAGCATTGCCACATACGTGGTATTCAGAGGCTGTCCATTAATGGGTGGGAGGTCAGGGGCTTTAATAAAAGAGGATTCCTCTACATTTGGGCTTTGTGTTTGGAAAGGTCCTCTTCACATTTACAATCAGTGAGCAGCTATTAAACTTATGAGGGATTTTGTTGCTGTTGTTATATTTTCTTTCCCTTCAGCAGCTTTCAGTCACCAGGAACTGCAAGTGAATTTAAAATAAGAAAAATAAATAAATAAATAAATAAACAAAACAAAATAAAATAAAATAAAATAAAATAAAATAAAATAAAATAAAATAAAATAAGAGATGTTTCTCTTAAATGCTTGCAATTTTCTGGTTCCTCAGCCCCTAGCAATGTCTCATTGTATTCAACTAATATTTACATTATTTTGCAATACAGATATTTTATATTATTTTCAAGGCGACATTCCCCTGCCTTGCTTTGAAAATTCCTTAAAAATATCGATTACCTAGATGTAATGCAAATAAGATGCATGTAATGCAATGTAATGCATGTAATGCAAATAAGACCCATTTTAAGTCCAAAGGCACTCATAAATAAAAGAGTTGGGGTATTTTCCTCTTCTACCAAAGTTCTCCAAATCTCCTAAGGTTGAGATAAATCTGTGACCTTCCTACCATATAGAGGCCCACATTCAGAAGACAAGATATTTGCTCATTCACCCAAAGCAACATGATATAATGAATCTTTTCAGCAGAAAGAGGATGGGGCAGCAACGTAAGATTTGTGAACTATACACTAAATTACTATACGTCTTCCCACTGGTATTTCTACAACAATCTCACTGTTGTGAATATCTGAGTGTAATTAAGGTCATAGGCCCGTTTCAGCAGTGAAACCATTGAGCGCAAAATTGAACATATACAGGAAAGTTTTCTGAAGAAAGGTTCGTAGTTGGGGAGGCTGGGAGCTAAAGAATAGCAAACTGAGAAGAAGCCAGGCAATTTCATTAATTGTTAACACGGCTTTCAGTCAATGGTTCCGTTTCTCAGGGAGATCTGGGCTAATTTAGACAGATGACAATAGTCTGCGTCACAAGAAACCCATAATCACAATATGTTGGGACAACCTTGGGACAAATCTGTAGATAAGATACACATAGCATCTAGGAAGTAAATTTTCAGGTACTTAAAGACAAGAGAAAAGAGGTATTAAGAAGTTCTCCTAAGGGTACCAGTGGAGTTTCTCCTTTTATGTAGGCCATTTACTATAATGTAGATTTAAGCTTGAAAGAAATAGTGAACAGAACATTTCCTCTCCCTTTATGTTTTATGCTCGACATAATCATATGCCATCACAGGTGGATAATTTTGTATGTCCTCCTACCTGGGGCTTGATGAACAAGCGATAACCCTGTATTACAGCTAATAAACAAAAACAGGCATGGACAACTTCTCTAAGGCCTGTAAGACCCTACAGAAACAAAGGCGTGAATGAAGAGTAGTAACAGCAGGAAAGATTATTGCTGTAATACATTGGCAAGATACCTTTGCTACAGTTAATCACCCAATATCGATATATTACTTGAAATCCATATGTTTTCAGAATTTCTTATTTTTTACCTAATATCTTTTCCTTTTCCAAGCATACATTTATGCGTGCTTCCTTAGGATCCTCTTGGCTGTGGATAGTTTCTTAGATTTTCTATGTTTTCATGACTTTGATATTTTTGAGGAGTAATAGCTAATTATTTTGTAGGAGACCCCTCATTTGGCATTTTCTGATGTTTTTCCTATAATCAGATTGAGATCATGAGCTTTTGTAAGACATAGAAGTGCCATTTTCATCACATTGTATGTATATACATACTACCAATATTAGTTATCACTGTCATTACTAATCTTCATCATAAGGCTGATGTAGTGATTACCAGATTTCTCCACTGTAAATTTTATTTCCTACCTTTCCATACTTTACTCTTTGGAAAAAAGTCATTATGCACACCACACACTTAAGGAGTGAGGATTTATGCTCCCTTCATTTTGAGCGTAGTATCTATATAAATTATATGGAATTCTTCTGCAAGGGAGATTTATATCATATCCCCTATTAATTATTTATGCATTTATTCAATCATTTATTTATACAATTATGAATTGTAGATATTTATTTTCTACTTTGAGTATATATACGTTATACTTTGAGTTATAATACAATACTACTTCATTTTGTTCCTCAAATTTTTTCAGGTAGGCTACTGGGAGCTCTTTCAATTTGGTCCTGCATCCCTCAGAGATAATGCCATTTTTTCCCCACTTCCTTCTTTTCTGGTGCTACGAGATACTCCAGGCTCATTTTACATATTTGCTGTCCCATTCCTAAAGTCAACCATTTTCTAAGGAGCCCTGATTCTTTTTAGCAGAGAATGGTATTAGAAACCAAGATCTGGACATTAGATGTGCACATTGCTACCAGGGTATTGTTGCTTCTAGGCCCTTTCATCTGAAAGAGCAAGAAAATATATTTATATATACAAACCCATGCATATAAACACTTCTATAAATGTATCTATATGTAACCCTCTATATAAACATGAGTTCATACCGATGTCTCAAGTCTAATCTATTACCAAAGGCTCTTTTTGTATTAATTCATATGTATACCTGAATTTTCTGGTTTTGCCTACTGATGTGGATTAATTCAAATGGTGTCCACACCTAAAATAAATCCAACTTGTTGTGTTATAGAGTCTTAATACATTATTGAATTTAATTTGCAATACTTTTAAGGATTTTTGCATTTGGATTTTTAAGAAATAACAGTCTGTAGTTTCCCTTCCTTGTAATGTCATTTTCTGGCTTTGGTGTTGGGTACCGTTGACCTCACAGAACGAGATAGGAAGCATTCTCTTTGCTTCTGTTTTCTGGAAGAGATTGTTAATAAGGTATTATTTTTTCCTTAAGTATTTGTTAGAATTCAATAGTGAAACTATCTAGGCATGGTGCTTTCTTATTTGGAAGGTTCCTAATTATTGATTCAATATCTTTAATAGATATAGGGTTACTCATATTATCTATTTCTCCTTAAGTTTTGGTAGCTTGTGCCTTACAAAGAATGGGTCCATTTCATATAAGCCATTAAATTTGTGGGCATTAAGGTTGTTTCTAACATTACTTTAATATCCTTTTTACCCAGGACAACAGTTTTGACAATGACTATTTTATTTATTTTATTACTAATTTGTGACTTCTCCTTTTTTAAATTTTGATAGTCTGACTAGAGATTTACTAAATGTTTTATCTTTCCAATGAATCAACCTTTGGTTTTACTGATTTCCTGTACTGTTTTCCTGATTTTAATTTTGCTGTTTTCTGCTTCACTTTCTTTTCTTTTGCTTGCTATATACTTAAGTTGTTCTTCTTTCTCTAGATTCCTAAGATAGAAGAATCTTAGACTATTGAATTTGAGTCTTTCTTATGTCCTAATATGTGCACTTAATGTTATCAATTTCCTTCTAAGCACTGCTTCCTCTAAATTTCACACACTTCTATAAGTTGTATTTTCATTTAGTTCAAAATACTATGTAATTTCTCCAGAGACTCCTTTATCCATGTGGGTTATTTAGAATTGTGTTGTTCAATCTTCAAACATTTTGGAACTTCCCAGACATCTTTCTGTTACTGGTTTCTAGTTTACCTCCCTTGGGGTCTAAGAACATGATCTATTCTTTTTAAAGTTAAGGTATGTTTTATGGCACAGGATGTGCTCTCTATTGGTGAACATTCCATGTTAGTTTGAAAATAATGTATTGCTGTTGTTGTATGGAATATTCTTAAATATCAATTAGATAAGATGATTAACAGTGCTGTTTATATCCTAATTTTACTAAAATTATTTTTAATTATTTACTAAAATTACCTTACTAAATTATATTCTTAATTTTTTTCTTGTTTGTCAATTACTAAAAGAGAAGTATAGAAATCTCCAGCTAAAGTAGTGGGTTTGTTTATTCCTCCTTATAGTAATATCAATTTTTGCCTCATGAATTTTGCAGTTATGATATTATGTGCCTACATATTAAGGATTACTGTATATTCTTGGACACCTTACTCCTTTATCTATTTGTAATGCCTATTGCTAACTCTGACAATTTCTCTTGTTCTGGAGAGTGCTTTGACTTCTATACTTTTTATACTTCTATACTTTTTAGCTTTTTTGCTTAGACAGTTAATATGTGTCTTTATAGACAAAGTGAGTTTCTTATAGACAACATATAGTTACTTCGGTCCACTCTGACAGTCTCCATTTTTTTTAAAATTGATGGATTTAGCCTATTCACAATGAAAGTGTTTGTTGATATATTTGAATTTAAATCTACCAAGCTTATAACTATTTTTTTCACTGTGCTTGTTTGTTTGATGAGGTTTTTTTCCTCTTTTTTCCTTTTCTGGCTTTGAGAAATTTAAATGAATATATATATATATATATATTTTTTTTTTTTTTTTCTCTCCTCTCTTATCAGTCGTGCTTATTTTATATAACTTTTTTTTTTTTTTTTTTTTTTTTTTAGTGGCTGCCCTTTGAAATATACATTTGCAACCAATCTAAGTCTACTTTCAAATAATACTATACTTCTCATGGGTAGTGCTGGTAATTCAGAATAAAGAACTCCTATCTTTTATAAAATAATTGTCATTTATTTCATTTATCCTTACACTATAACAAGAATATATTCATACTATTTATTTTAAACAAGCATTTTTTTAAGGGAGTAAACTTAAATGTTCTCACACATTAAAAAATATGTAAGGTGATGGATGTGTTAATTAGATGGTAGAAAAAAATAAAATTTTTTTTTCTACGAGATTATTAGTAAAAATAAAAAAATGTTATTCCTCCTCTAATGCTTTTTCTTTCATTCTCTTTCTTTTTTAAACGTAGATCCAAGTGTCTCATATATATATAACTTTCCTATCTCTGGAGATCTTCTTTTTAGTATTCCTTATAAAGCATGTCTGCTAGCAATTAATCCCTTTGTTTTTTGTTTGTCTGAGAAAATCTTTATTTTTCCTTCACTTTTGAGGGATACTTTTCTGGATACAGAAATCTAGGATTGTTTGTTTTTTAGCACTTTAAATATTTTATTCCACTCTCTCTTGTTTGCATAATTTCTGAGAAAAAAAAACCCTCTTTAAATTTTATTCTTTTTTCCTCTATAGGTAAGGTGATTTTTCCCTGCAGCCTCTTACAATATTTTCTCTTTGTCTTTGATCCTCTACAGTTTGAGTATTACATGCCTAAGTGTACATTTTTGGTATTTATCTTGCTTGATGGTCTATGAATATAATGATTTTATAATTTGGTTTCTGTCATTAATTTTAGAAGGTTCACAGTAATTATTGCTTCAAATAGTTCTCCTGCTTTGTTTCTTCCTTCTTCTCCTGGTATACCAGTTATACTGATACTATCCTTTTGAAATTTTTTCACAGTTGTACAGTCTATTCTTTTTAATTTTTTTTCCAATTCTTTTCAGTTTGGGAGGTTTCTATTGACATACCTTTAAGTTCATTAATTCTTTATACTTAGCCATATCAAGGCTACTGATGAGCCCACCAAAGGTATTCTTTATTTCTGTTGCAATATTTTTGATTTTCAGCATTTCCTTTTCTTTCTGTTTCAATTTCTCTGCATATATTACCCATTTGTTTTCTATGTTGTTTGCCTTTTCAATTAGTGCCATTAACTATCAATTAGAGATATTTTAAATTCCCTTGAGCTAATTCCAACATCTCTGTCATATCTGAAATTTTTCTGATCTTTTCTGGTCTCTTCAGATAGTATACCTTTACTGCCTATAGCACGCCTGGTCTTTCTTATTGAAAGATAAGCATAACATATTAATTAATATATATATTATATATATGTACTCTCTATATATATAGTATACAATATATTAAATAATAGGAACTGAGATAAATAGGTCTTAGAGTGTGAGCTTTTGTGCAATCTGGCTAGATACTGAGCTGTCTTTAATGTTAACTATAATTTTACATGTCAAAGGCCTCAAATTCATTTAGTGTTCTTACTTTAGTTTCTCTTGTTTCCTTCATATATTCATGAAGACTCCATCTTGGTTGAGTCTGAGTCTTGCAGTCATATCAGCTATAATTCACTGTTTTATACTAAAGTCCTGTTACTATGGTAAGAAGGAATGGGGAAGGGAGGCTTTCTATAATATTATGATTAAACCTTTTAGTGGACCTATATCCCTTGTCATAAGTCTTTCTTTTTCTTTCCCTTATGTGTGACAAGAAAGCTATCTGGGGCTATAGTTGGATAACTGGACTCCCCACTTATGTGAGATAAAGCTCTGGCAGAGTATTTTTTACTAGAAAGTATGTGTTTGTTATGAAGTAGATAATGAGTATATTTCAAAATGATTACTTCTCCTCTTCCCTTGCAAAAAAAAAAAAAAAAAAGAGATGATTTTTCTTGACTTTTCACCATGATAATTTGGTGAGATACCTGGATGTAAAACTCACAAAAGTGTGAGTCCTTATGTCTGCAGCCTCCAGGAGTTTCACTCTTAAGCTATTTATACATTCAGCTTCCAGCAATTCCTCAAAATTACCTTTTAAGTGTTCCTACCCCAGTTCATGTCTCCAGTGGTTTCTGCACTGAGGTAAGCTGATCTCAACTATTTCTCTGTATCTACCTGTCTCTTCAAGTTTTGGTGCGACAGTTTGCCTTGCAACCTCAATTCTTTTTGGGTTGAATGCATCTAAGAAAAGTCATTGATTTCTGGTTTGTTCAGCTTTTTTCTTGTTATAAGGATGACTTCTAAGCTCTTTATATGTCACAGTTGAAATAATACATAGAGTTTTAATCTTGCCCCTTGGCAGAATATGATTATAGGCTAAAAGGATTGTTTCACAAATAATGTGGACTAAGCAAATGTTCCAAATTAACCATGATTATTAAAAAGAAAAAAAAAAGACATAGATACTCAACTAGTTGGTTTAAACTCATAATGCATTTTTATCACATTATGATTTAGTATGGGTGGTAATTTTGTGTGAATATTTCTGTATAAGCCTGAACCAAAATAAGGTTAAGAATAATCTTTGAATTGAGGATACTCGAATTTTTAATAAGGAAACTCTCCTGGAGCTAAATATATCCTAAATCTGGTGTAAAACTTCAGGGAAAAAGAAAATAATTTCATTTGCATATACTGGACAAAATACATAAGGGGAATATGTTTATAATTTAATGATACCCACATACGCACTAGTTACTTTCTAGTTTATAAATTGGCTGTAGTGGAAAGGTGCAATAAGAAGTTCTAGAAATGTCTTGAATGATCTAGAATTATTGGAGTAAGTATTCAATTCCCAGAGAAACTGAAAGTGCTTATTTGAATGGAGAGGTCTCCTTCACTCATACCTTTAAAGCATCCTCTGTCCATGGGATGCAAAACAAAATCACTTGAGAAGTGAACGGCTTAATTCACCCTTTATCAGTTTACATTTAGTGTCAAGTACTTCTCTTAATTATTAATTTTACTTAATTTGTTTTCTTTTCCTCTAGGCATAATCAATACTTTAAAAAAAAAACATTATTTGGGTGTCATTTTTCTTTTATACCTGAAATAAGGCTTAATTAAACAATTGCTTACTGTTTATCAACAATCTCAATTACTCAACTAATACATTGATGCAAAGAAGACATCCCTACATCAACAGACACAAACTCTTTGTATCAAGATCTTGTATTCAAGATCAGAAGTTACAGTCATTGATCATATCCTCTCCCCTTGCAATGGATACATTATGTATGTTACCTTCCCAAAGCTGTACAAAGTCCAATCGCAACCTATCTCTTCAGGTATATTTTATAGAGGAAAATATTCACCTTTCTTGGAAACTGAGTTTGGCATACTGAAATAAGCATAAAATGAGTGAAACTGTTCCAAAATATTCTCTTAGGAACGTTAAATTGTTCCAAACTGGCTACAAGAAACTCAAAACAATCAAACACAAAAATAGAGTAGAATTGCCAAAAAGGCCACATCACTCAATTTCCTTTTTCCACCATGTGGAGAATTCAATCCTCTGCTCATATTTTTGAGTATCAAAGCTCAATTTTATTAAGATATTGAATACATTTCTATAGGTGTAGATGGAGGACAGCACTGAACTAAGAATCTAAAATTATGTAAATATGCTGAAATTACAAGCAGGAAAGTTAAAACCCAGGATACAAATATCATTCTGTAGGACATGTACCTGTTCTACTTAGCATGGGTTCTCTCTGAAGTCCTGCAGCATATATCTAAATAAAACATTTTTCTTGTTTGAAGATGCGAGGTTGGCTATTTTCTCTTCCAACAGGGGTTAGAAAATCAGACCCTTTAGAACCCCATTGACCGCCCTATACAAGCAAATCCTACAATGGTAAATTTTCCAAGAGTAAAGTAAATAATGAAAGCTCCTGGGGCTCATATGTTTTTTAAGTTGTTTTTGGTTTTCTTAATTTCAGTAAAAATACAGTGCTTTAGTTTCAGGTATACAATATAGTGATTCAACAATTCCATATATTCTCAGTGTTCATTCTTTAACCCCCTTCACTTATTTCACCCATCCCCCCACCTACCTGCCCTCTGGTAATCATCATTTTGTTCTCTATATTTAAGAGTCTGTTTCTTGATCTCTCTTTTTCCTTTGCTTATTTGTTTTCTTAAATTCCACATGTAAGTGAAATCATATGGTATTTCTCTTTTTCTGACTTATTTCACTTCGGCATATACTCTCTAGCTCCATGTTGTTGCAAATGGCAAGATTTCATTCATTTTTATTGCTGAATAACATTCCATTATATACATATATCATATCTTCTTTATCCATTCATCTCTCAATGGACACTTGGGTTACTTCCATAATTTGGCTATGATAAATAATGTTTCAGCAAACAGAGGTGTATGTATCCCTCTGAGTTAGTGTTTTTGTATTTTTGGAGTAAATACCCAGTAGTGATTACTGGATCATAGGATAGTTCTATTCCTTTATGAGAAACCTCCATACTGTTTTCTACAGTAGCTGTACCAGATTGCATTCCCAACAATACTGCACAAGGGTTCCTTTTCCTCATATCCTCACCAACATTTCTTTCTCTTATGTTTTTTTTTTTATTTTAGTCATTTTGACAGGTGTGAAGTAATATCTATTGTAGTTTTAATTTGCATTTCCCTGACAGTGAGTGATATTGAGCATCTTTTCATGTGGCCATCTGTAGGTCTTTGGAGAAATGTCTGTTCATGTCTTCTGCCCATTTTTAATTGGATTATTTGTTTATTCACTATTGAGGTGCCTGTATTTCTTTCATCATCAGTATATTCTTTGTTGCTTTGACAGAGTAACACATGTAAACAACTGTAAATGTCATATAAAAAAAGATGTTTACATGGTTACAAAAACATATTGCAGTTTTCCAAAAACAACATAGATTTGGCCTAGAACAATCACCCAATGAAGATGGAGTGATTTAGACACCAAAAGTTTATATAAAAAGATGGCAAGTAAAGGACAAAGGCAGATAAGTATAATTGCAATCAACTCCTCACTGTCTGAAAGACCATCTAGGCAATCTAAAAGCACATAGGAATGAAAGAGCACAAAGAGGCAGTAAGAACAGAGCCTCACAGACTGAACCGACTTTAAAGTGCTCCTCACACTTTATTACCTTTTACCTTTATAACTACCCAAAGACTTAGCTGCTACCAAAATTCTCTGTGTTTAAAAGATGAGAAATAAGGGTGTCTAGGTGGCTCAGTCAGTTAAGTGTCTGCCTTAGGCTAAGGTCATGATCTCAGGATCCTGGGATCCAGCCCCATGTTGGGCTCCCTACTCAGTGGGGTGTCTGCTTCTCCCTCTCCCTCTGCCCCTGCCCTTTCTCCACTCATGCATTCTTGCTCTCTCACAAGCACTCTCTCAAATATAAATACATAAATACATAAATAAAAACATAAGGTACAAATAAAACACAATTCTTCAGTTACAAGGTTTGACCTCAAGGTCTCCTTACTTCTAACTCAGTGTTCTTTCTCCCTATAAGAAACTAAAATAGGAATCTATTTGATGGAATCTGGTAGTTGACTCCAGATACTGTAATGTTGACTGCCCACCAGTATGCTTTCCTTCCTTCATGCTTCCTATCAGAAACCTGAAGGCATTCAGGAATCTTTTCCTTTTCCCACTATTACTCATGTTGATTGAGGGGTTGTTGATCTCACCTCAGCTCCAGGAGTAGACTCCTATTTGTTGAAGTACAGCATAGTAACATTATACTCTATGCTATTTTTGGTGTAGAAATGGACATATGAACCACTTACTCTCTAAAAAATAAGGTTTCTGGGTACTTCTAAGGATATATTTCTTTTATCTTAAGAGATAACTGTGAAGTAAGGTTCTCTCTTATAGTATGTGCTTTTGGCAGCAGCCTCGAAAGCATGAAAGAAGACTAAGTAAATGTGCAGAATGGGGCATTGCTGACAGAGAAACAGAGTTGGAGTCCTGACTATATGAAATCGGAAGATTCTCCACTTCCTAGTGTTATGTAAGAATGTACTATTTCTTATACCTTAAGTCCATTTTAAATAGGTTTCTATAACTTGTATTAAAAAATCTTTCTGTAAGTTAAGAGGGTTTAAGCTGGTGGTAAAATAGATATTATATCAGAAAGACTTTTTAATACAAGTTACAGAAACCTGATATAATAATATACTATTTTGTTTCTGAGAGCATACATCCAACTTTAAAAAGCATAAGGTGATGTCTGATTAAATACCCACACATTTTACCAACCAGCATAATTCCTCTGAACTTTCAGTCTTTTATCCAGCTTTTGAATTTACCATTCCCTTCCCACCAAATTATATCCCTTCCCTTGATAATTCAAAATCCTCATCGGTGCAAAAGTTTTCCACAACAACATATCATCCCACTTCAAAAATACACATATTCATTCCAAAAGACTATACCATCACAGTTCCGTATAGCTGTCATCAGTTATACATTTATTTATGAGTGTTTTTCATCTGCAGTTTCCTCTTCTATTACATTGTCAACTCCTCTGAAAGCTAGGCTTAAGGCTTTCATTTCCCATGGTACTCAACACTAGATTCTACATGCAAGGGGTTTTTAATCAATTTCTCCTGATAACAAATGATAGAAAACATTCCTGTGGTTACCTGGGTTAAGAAGGTATGAAATTCTTTGGTTTTCTGCTTCCGACTCCATTCATTCATTATCATAAAATCTGAGTGGAGTGGACCCAAAAGAAACATTGACCCAATATTCCCAAAATATGAATGGAATGGAAAGCAAAGACTAACAGGTGTGGCTATTTATCATAAATTTATACCTAACTTTAATTTTACATCACTTGTATTTTCCTCCTAGTATAACTCTTAACTACTGCCCAGGCGGGTCCAGCCTCATTTTTGTGTCCTTGGGCCTGATGTCCCTCCTGAAAGACAGTTCACCTTTGCTATCCAATTTGAGACCATCATTTCCTGACATAGTGCTCTCCTATGAAGGCTCACCTTGCTCCCTGTGGGACCAGGTCCTGTTAATCATCACCAACCTAATAACAGTGATGTTAATGCTGCAGCCATAATATTCTCATCTCCCTCCCCAGGCCTTCTGGGCTGTTCAGATGGCTAATGTCTTGTTAAAACTTTTTTACTTATTAATTTTATCTGTGACAGAGGCTGATTAGCTTCTGAATTACTTCATGCCTATTTTTAGTCTGCCATGCTTCTATCCTTCACAGACAGTTTAATCCCAAAGTATTAATTCGTCTCTATATAATGCTGACTTGTCTTTCTACAGGTATCCTAAATCTTCCTGTTTTCACTCAAGGTCCATCCACCTTGTTTTAAACTTGCGTTCCTTGCCCACTGTTTTCAATGATTCACTTCTCTCAGGAGGGAGCAAATTCCTTGTTGGGAAGCCATGAGAAACCTTGAAACCCATCACTAACCTATTACCAACCCAGGTGTGGAAGAATATGAGATTGCCAATATCCATAATTAACAAGGACTCCGTAAACACCTAGCCTTACTGTTATGTGAGACACTGCTGAGATGTTTTTTCTGTACTTTAGGTGCTCATAAATCCTGTTGTAGAAGGAAATTAATACGCATGAATCCAACTGAAATCAATGCCAGATAGTTTGGAATAAACAGCCTTTGGAATAAAATGGTGAAAACAAAGAGACAAAACGTATGGCCCAAATACTGAGTGCCAGGTGTACACAGAAAGAAGACAGAGGAAAATGATGGTTAGAGAGTTTGCAGAAAGCATCAACAGAGGGTTCAGACCACTGCTATGCTTTAAATAATAACTAGGAAAGCAGTAAGAAATAAGCAGTAAGAAATGTAACCAGAATAGGAAGAACATTATGAGAGAGCAATTTGAGAATGCAATTAAAATATCATGGAGCTTGGATTGGTAAACAGAGCGGGAAGAGACCAACCAGTTGAATGGAGGCATAGAATAAAAAGTTCTATATGTGTTCTGGGTTGCACTGAATTTTAAATTGAAAGTCTGGATACATTCTAATAGAATAGGGAAAACTATAGGTTGAAATCATAATCAGTTAACTATAAATGTGGGGCATCCAAACCATTTAGATGCTTCTATGAAGCCTCATGGAATCTTCTCTACCCAAAGCTTGACTCAGAAATGTATGGAAGTCTATACATAAAAAGTGCATATTATGTTTTGACCAGTATTTGTGGACTTACTTTCATAAGTTTTTCAATCAATTCCACTCTATACATCTTTTTTTTATTCTATTCTTTTGGTTCTTCTAATACTCTTAATTTTTCCATTATTGATCCATCTTCCACATATTACTTTATCCTGACTTCAGCTCTAACCTTGGTTCTATTCCTGACCTCATTTCTGTCACCTGACAATGACTGCATTCATGTGCAAACCTCCTGAGACTCTTCATCCTCATTCTTCGGGGTCTCTGTGATCTCCAGGCCCTCATTCTAAGAACTGCTTCTGAGGATAGCCTTCCATCTGTTCTAAACCACATACACAGAGATTTGGCAGGCAATGGACAATATTTGGTGAATATAAAAATTCATTTCTATTCTAGAATCAAAAGCAGAGACCAAGTCTCTTAAGAGCACGAGTAGTCACTATTTATCTTTGCATACCCTCAATCTCTGCAGTGACTGGCATGGGGTATACGCTCAGCATATTCATTTCTGAATTTGGTTTTATGTAGGAATAAATGTTACCAGCTTTTAAGACTAAACCATATTTTTCATTAGACAAATAGTTATTTGATGAAGATGATAATGATCTGGATTGAGGTGATGGTTTTACAGGAGTATATATACGTCGGAACTCACTGAAGTATGTACTTTAAACATGCACAGCTTATTATATATTATTCCTAATAAAGCAATTAAATATGTGTACTGATTACTTGCTATGTGGCATCAGCTTTAAAATAAACTGTTTGGCTCCGTAGCTCAGGGGTTAGAGCACTGGTATCGTAAAATGAACTGTTCATTGGAAAGGCATATTTAATAAGCTAAAGGCATGAATATGATGAAAAGGCATATTTCCTGTGCTGAAGGAACATGTAATTGAGGAATATTACTAATGGCAGGAGGATAAAGTCACAGTTAGCTGAGATGAGTCTGGGAGGATTCACAGAAACACAGAACACGTAAGAGATAAACAGAAATTTTTCAAGTAGACAGATGGAGGGCCTTTCAAACCAGGAATAGCGTCACGTGCAGAGTCACTGAGAATTAAAAATGCTACATCCAATTGCACTACTGGGTATTTACCCTAAAGATACAAATGTAGTGATCCGAAGGGGCACGTGTACCCGAATGTTTATAGCAGCAATGTCCACAATAGCCAAACTATGGAAAGAACCTAGATGTCCATCAACAGATGAATGGATA